>BQKN01066282.1:353526-392540 GCA_022839385.1 Asparagus kiusianus
ACCTTTAACTCAGTTGAGTTTACTCCCTTTTATAGGGGATTAAGGGGTGTAACTGCCCTCTAAATCCGCTCCTAAGTGGGCGTGATTTCCTCAGATCGTGGGAAAAACGGTTCCTGCAACCGTTCAGCTCGTGTTTGAACGAGTCAAACGCCCACATTAGCGTTCAGGACCCTAAACTCGCGTCTTAGAAATAAGACGCGAGGTTGGGTGTTGGCTGAACATCCAGAACGCGAGGGTCGCTCGCGTTTCACTTGTTGTAACGCGGGTTCGACCCTGGCGTTTTAATGTTTGTAACGCGGGTTCGACCCTGGCGTTTTACTGTTGACACACGGGTAGGACCTCCGCGTTTTGGTGTTGATACACGGGGAGGACTTCCGCGTCTTGCCTTGAAGAGATTATCACCAAGTAATCTCTTTTGTCATAGCGTTGCAAAGATCATTGTCTTGTAATCTTCGTCTTGGCTCCTTGAGAATATGAGAGTCGTCAGATTGTAACTCCCGATGTTGATTGTAAATGCTATTGAACTAGAGCTCTCATCGGTTGTCATGAAGGTCGTCAGATTGTAACCTTCAGCGATCTACGTGAAAGTCTTCAAATTGTAGCCTTCTGGAAGTCGTCAGATTATAACTTCCAACATCGGTATTTGATGGGGGATAAGCTATCTATTGTGATTTTTAGACAGCCTACAAGCACACAACATCCTGATTTTACTGATACATATAACCGTTCATGTGTATCTGATGAAAATCATATATGCGCATCAATGATACATATTTCTCTATAAATCGTAATTTTATAGAATTCAAGTACGCGCTTGGTGTGACTCTAGGGCCCAACTTAAAACTCGGCAGTGGATCATATCCATAAGTACAACATAAGCGCTAGCTACATATGAAGACTACCCGTGCATGAGTTGTAATAAAGGTCTGCTAGATGCTTACCCAATTTTATCAGAACTACTCAGTAATAAATATCATATAATCCGGTCTCTTCGTCAAACTATGTCAAACTATCAAGCCTAGGATATGGTAAACTGTCAAAATCTTATAGCTTGATTAGTGTTTGTTGATATTAAAATCATAACCTATAAGATCAAATTGATACTTAGTTTTTCCTATTCACCTCGGCTAAGGATTTTCAAGCTATAGTTATATCAAACAATTTTATGACATCAACCTACTATACTTGGAGAGACGAATCCCATCTTGGCATCTTATTATCTTCATGTGTCTCGGAATGTACCCAACAAGAACTGTTATGCATAACTCTATGAGAGCTGTGGTTAGGTAAAAATCTAAGTACAACTATACTGACATATAAGATATTGCATCATGCCTCAGGTCAAGAGACTACTTTGTACTATATCATTAGAGAACTTCTATTTGACAGTAGAGTATATTACTAACTAGATGTTCTTGGCGAGTCGTTCACTAAACTCATTCACTAATGAGCACCTGTATACTATATCTTGATGTCTTAGCATCAATGATCTAAGAGATGGAACATCATGCTTAAAAAAAGGACAAATAGAGTATACACTAGTCTTGCCAAAGTGAGGATGCCATATCTCAATATTTCATTGACTAGAAACATTTAGAATATACATTAGCGACTAATCAGATCTCTTCTTTATTATGATCACTATCAAAATTTCTGATACCCTAGTATCATTCTAAGGACTTTATATGTATTTAAAAATACCAGATAAATACTGACCAAAATAGCATACTAGCATTTTGAACAAGGATGTTATATTTATATAGGTCCTGTTACAATATACAATTATTGCCTGCAGGACACCTATATCTAAAAACACATGTGTGACCATGAGAGTGCACGTTTAGGGTTTGAGCATGCACGAGCCTTTGGAAGTTCATAGTCTAACACGATAGCGAATGACGATTGATTTAGTTTACAATAGTTTTGGATGCTTGAGTACGTTAGTCCATGTACCATAGGAGATTTTATGGGCGACTACACTCCGTGATGCATCATTGTTTTAGTTGTTGAGTGCGCATGTCCGTGCACCACATGATATTACGGGCGACTTCACTCCGAGTACATTAGTCCGTGAGCCGCATGGTACTACGGACGACTACACTCTATATCGTTAGGACGCCTAGGACTTTGGTGAGCATTGATTATGGATATGGTCTAGCATTGTGGCTTCCATTATGTGACGTTTTATACTTTGACAAGTTTCTCATAGGATTGTATTGTAGGCAATAAAAATTGCATTTACACAAGAGAGCTTAAACCTCTCCCATTCGAGTTCGCCTGCTGGCTCAAAGCAAGCAGGCTCATCTGCATGCTCAAAGTAAGTAGGAGACCAAGCGAAGCTCGCCTGCAAGCTAAAGATTGCCTACAGTGCTTAGTTTTCCAGCACAAGCGAAGTTCGCCTGCACTCAAGAGGCCAAGCCAAGCTTGCCTGCAAGCCAAAGCTCGCTTGTTTGTTTGGCTCGCCTACATGGGCCAAACTTCACCAATCTCTCCTGTTTTCTTAACTCACCAGCACACTTCAAGCTCGCCTGATTATCGAGCTCACCAACACGAGCTCGACCTCACTTGAACATCTTGCTCGCCCACACGAGTTAAGCTCGCCTGCAGTGAGTTTGCCTACACAAACCCAGCTTGCCAACGAACACCAGCTCACACGCTCGAGGGGCCCACCAACCGACCCTTCCTATTCGCCAAGCTCACCCACAAGCTCCAGAGGAACATGAATGAGTTGGGGGTGGTTTGACCATATCCAGTCGAATGTGACACGATCACCTACCGGGCAAAGTTCAAACCGATGAGTTTAGTCCAGTTCGATGGCAAGGGCTCCCCCTCATAGCACATCTACTATTTCTCATCCCAAACAGGATTTCTCATAGAGAATAATGCTATCCTAACCCAACTGTTCATTGGTACCCTAAGAGGGATGGCCTTTGAATGGTTTCGCAAGCTAGAACCAGGCTCTATCACAACACAGGCTGATGTGGAGAAGCTCTTCTTAGTCCGTTTCTTCGATGACGACACGAAAGTGTCGATGGCCACCCTGCTTGCTGACAAATAGAAGAAGATGGAGTCATTCAATGACTTTGTTAAGAGATTCAGGAACCAATCACTACAATGCCGGGACCATGTCTCTTTAGGCACCTTGATTGAGATGTGTTGCAATAACCTCTTGATCGACATTCTGTCTAGGATAGGCGCGATGGAAACTCGAACCTAGAAAAAGCTTGTTCGCCAGGGCGAGCAAGTGGAAAACATGATTAAATGACTAGAAGCCGAAGAGCTTCAATCCAAGAGAGGAACTTCGGAACCAAACATTTCTCAGAACCCTTGATAAAAAGCAAAAGAGATCATGGCTATTGATGCAAATCCTGTCCCCAAGACAGCGTAGCGCCAGAAGACCAAGTCTTTCGAATAGCACCCTCCAAGACACTTCGACTTCAAGGAAGATTGGGTAGTATCTACCTTTGACACCCTCCTTCAGAGCAATAGAATCAAGCTTCCAGAGATCATGAAGCCTGAAGATGTGAGCAAAACAAATGACCCAAACTACTGAGCATTTCATAGATTTGTCGGTCATCATACTTTTAAGTGCTATGTCCTTAAAGAAAAGCTTCAAGCTCTTTACGACACAAGAGTCCTAAAGAAGGAGAAGGTGCAAAAGAACACAACTGCAAACATGATCACTCTAAAGTTTAGGACAGGCCTTCCTGAGGTTCACGTAGCGGCATGTGTCGTGCCCATCCCAAAAGCAGTATTGAAGATTACCAATACCGATCCTCACAATCAACTAGAAAAAGGCTTGGTACCGCAGATCTTCCATCAGGATAGGTGATGTGGGTTCTTCCTGATCTCCTCGATGATGAGTAGTAGACTTCTGACAAGTCCAAAGGCAAGCCTAAGCCCTGTAACATCATTTCGGCAATTACGAACGACGATAAACCAGAGATAGCGGTCCTCACCGATTCCGACAATGAGGTAGACGCATTGATCACACGAGCTGGGAAGGACTTTGCCAAGAGCTACCTGCCGATAGCGGAAAGTCTGGCAAGGCAACCGGTGGGACCATTACCAATGGTCCAACCAAACACCGATTAGCCAAGTTCGAGCAGTCAACCCTTTCGGTTCAACCTGCTCACACAGCTGAAGAATATTCATGCTAGGATCACCCTGTATGAACTCCTGAAGTTATCCAAATCTACCCGAGAAGCTCTACGATAAGCATTGACCAACTCAGAGGTATTTGCCATCTATTTCACACCCGTTCTAGAAGGAGATGCGGAAATGGGATGTCCATAATGCTAACTGACATCTAGACAGCAGATTCCCTGCATCACCTTTGCTCTCGAGGATATGCTCATCAAAATCACGTTTCACAACCGACCCCTGTACTTCACAAGATACGTTGGCTCCTCTTGGGTGGATCACATCCAAGTGGACCCAGGGTCTGCACTAAGCATTGTCCCCCTAAAGCTCCTCAAATGCTTGGGGGTGCCTCAAAAGCGGCAATCCATGATAATTACTACCATCTTTGGCTTCAACGCCACTAGGACTCGGCCACTTGGGAAGATTCACCTCAAATGCCATCTGGGTGAAATGAAAACGGAGATGACCTGCTACGTCATCGATGTAGAACCCTCCTACAACATGCCATTGGGTCGACCATGGATCCATAGCAACCACATAGTCCCGTCCATACTACATCAATGTCTAAAGTATGTGGATAACTACAATCAAGTAAAGACGGTGGTTGCTGATAAACAACCCTTCAAAGGGGTTGAGAACTACTTCACCGACTCTTTGCACTATCAAGACTCTGAATCGGGTGATAACAAAGCCTCGGTCGAGGAACCTGATAGTGGCAACGAGGTTGATAGTTAGTCTGAGAGCAACAATGGTCTTGTCTTTAATGACATTAAACCTATTGTAATCGGCTATGAAGGTCTTTTTGTAACCGATGCTGAGAAGCAGACAGGCTTGTCCTGAATGAAGATCTTGAATTTACTTACTCGTCGTCTAGTTCAGAGTCTAGTTAAGATGAGTTTAGCAATCTAATTTCATGGTTGTCTAACAACTCTTCTCTACACTTGCCTGTGTATTCGTCATTTATCATAAACAAATAGATGATCGAATCCTCGCAAGTTGTCTTTGTCATACCTTCCTAAAATAATTCTCAGTAAGAAATTATCTTTGGAAGGATAGACCAGCCTACACGTATAGTGTGGGACAAATTGGAAGATGACGAGCCCGCCCCCTAGTTCTCGTGCTACAGCCAAATTGTGAAGTGCATGATTGAGGACATAAGTTATGACTTCACCTGCAAAGAAGGCTTGAAATACGACCAGGGTCAAAAAACACGCATCCGACTTGCCTATGTTCCCAAGGGAATGCTTGATAATTACAATGGCAAAACCCGAAGAGGGTTGGGCTACACATCCTCCTCCTCAGAGTTATACTATAACTTCGATAGAATATCCGACGACATGCGTTAAGATGATCAATCGTCGACGTCCTCAACATGGGATTCAGACGTTAGTGTAGAAGACTTGTTCAAAAACCTCACAGTCAACATGACCAAGGTTGATCCTACCAAAATCAAAGAGGACGAGCAGATCTTGATTTACGATGAAGCATGGGATCATCATGTTAGTGCCTAATAGAGTGGTCGGTTCGGATAGCGTGAGCCACCCACGGAGGACAAGATACTCCAGATAACTATGGGAGATGAGGCTAATCCTTAGCCCATATTTATCAACGACTGTTTACCTCCCCAGGAGAAAGAAATCCTTGCATCCCTCATTCGAGAATATATCGACGTCTTTGCATTGAATTATAAGGACATGCCCGGTATTGATCCTCAGATCATCATGCATCGTCTCAACATCAACTCAGATGCCAAACCTATCAAACAATAGTAAAGGCGGTTTTGTCCATAAATCATAAAAGCAGTCAAAGTCGAAGTGAAGAAGCTGATCGAATAAGGCTTCATCAGAGAGAAGCAACACCCCGATTGAGTAGCTAACATTATTCTGGTCCTGGAAGAATGGAAAGATTCGCATCTGCATTAACTTCTGAGACCTCAATGCCCCTTGTCCTAAGGACGAGTTACCTCTACCCATCACGGATGTTATTATTGACAACACATATGGTTTCAAAAGGATGTCCTTCATGGATAGATTTTTAGGGTATAATCAAATCAAGATGCACCCTGAAGATAAGAAGCACACTTCGTTTAGAACTCTGGTAGGGGTATACTATTACAAAGTTATGCCCTTCAGGTTTAAGAACTTCGGTGCAACCTATCAGTGTGCCATGAGTACAATTTTCCAGGATCATCTATGAAAGACAGTCGAATGCTACGTAAATGACTTAGTTGTAAGAGTCGCAGCAAAGATGATCATCTTCAAGACCTGAGAATGATGTTCGAGCTGATGTGATCCCATCAACTCAAGATGAACCCCATGAAATTATTTTTAGGGATGTCGAGTGGCAAATTCTTCGGATTCATCGTCATGACGAAGGGAATTCACATAGACCCCGACAAGGTGCAAGCTATTCAAGAGCTTCAACCACTAAGAAATTTTAAGAATTGAGAGGACTACAAGGACATCTGACCTAAATCCGAAGATTCATCTCAAATCTCTCGGGTAAGTGCCAACCCTTTTCCAAGATGATGAAGAAAGGTGTTTCCTTCGTTTGGGACGAGCCTTGCCAACAAGTGTTCGATGAGATCAAGACATATCTCTTGAATCCACCGGTCTTGGCGGCCCGGGTTTTAGGAAAACCCTTCCTAATTTTGTACGGGCAATGGAGCATTCTCTTGGCGCCCTCTTAGCACAAAATGACGATGCCGGCCATGAGCAAGACATTTATTACTTGAGTAGAACCTTGCAGGGAGCCGAACGGTGATACCCCATGGTCAAAAAGGAGTGTTTGGCCTTGGTGTTCACCATCTACAAAATGCAACACTACCTGGTTGGTCAAACTATACACGTCATCTCCTGGATGAATCCCATCCGAGTCTTCATGACCTAACCCAGATCCTTAAAATGGCACATGGCAAGATGGGCACTCCTGCTATCTCAATACGTCATACACTTCATACCACAAAAGTCTATCAAAGGACAAGAAATCTGTGATCTCATGGCTAATCATCCACTCGAGTCGAAGACTAACCTATTTGAAGCTATGCCGGATGGAACCCACGAGGTTAATGCAACCTCGTAGGAAGAAGTTTGGCGACTGTACTTCGACAGAGCATCTCGCATAGACACAAGCGGGTCTATTATCGTGGGGTGGGGGTGATCTTGGTTTCTCTGCAAAACCACATATTACCGCGAGCTTTCTCTTTAACTAAGCTATGTACCAATAATGTGGCTGAGTACAATGCGCTACTCATCGGACTTGACTTTGCTAAGGAATTAGGGGCGAACCACCTCAAAGCTTACAGTGACTCTCAGCTCATCGTCAGACAGATGATGGAGGAATACGAGGTTAGAAACGATGACTTAATCCCATGTCATGAAGAGGCTGGCAAACTAGCCGAATCATTCAAAAGCTTCCGCATTGAGCACATGCTTCGTTCCAAGAACACAAACACAAACGCCTTGGCGTTATTGTAGCTAACCCAGCTCAATCGCTGGGAACAGGTTAACACATCACCGTCATAAGCTGAAAACTCTTCACCCCGGAGCATGTTCTAAAGGAAAATACAACTCACCAGGCTACGGGTTAACCCGAACCGAGAGATTGGTATTTCCCAATCATCGACTATATCTTATATGACATACTATCCGAAGACATAGAGGAGCGAGAATCTGTTCACAGACACACTCCGAGATTCTACTACGATTCAACAACAAAGGCATTGTATCGTAAGTCCTATGACGACGTGTTTCTTTGGTGTCTCTTAATGATAGAAGTATGAGAAGTCTTGTGGCAAGCCCATGATGGTACCTACAGCACTCACCAACCCGGACCTAAGTTCTGGGCTTGTGAAGAATAGGCTATTATTGGCCCAGAATGATCAATGATGCTATTGCTTACGCCAAGCGTTGCCATGCGTATAAAATCTACACCAACTACATTCAAAAACCACCCGAAGATTTGTATTCAACAACGACTTCGTTGCCGTTTGAGACATGGGGGATGGATGTCGTCCGACTGATATCTCCACCATCAGCCAAGGGTCATCACTTCATCCTTGCAATAACAAACTACTTCTCTAAGTGGGTCGAGGCCATTCCCTTAAGAGAAGTTAAGACTAGTGATGTGATCAAGTTCATCAAACATCATATTATCTATCGATATGGTGTTCTAAGGCGTATCATTCCGTATAACGGATCACAATTCATTAGTCATGCGTGCACTCAGTTCTATGACAAGTTCAGAATACAGAACCTAGCGTCCACAGCTTACAATCCATCAGCAAATTGACTAGCCAAGGCTTTCAACAAGATGATCATCAAGATCTTGACCAAGATGACATCCAACAGCAAGCGTGACTAGAATGAAAAGCTCGGTGAAAGCTTATGGGCGTATCGTACTACAGTTTGTACATCGATCGGTACCACACCTTATTCACTGGTATACGGTTACGAAGCCGTATTACCGATGGAGATTCAAATTCTTTCCCTAAGCATAACACTCGCAATAGGGATGACTACTAAAGAAAGCCATCGATAATGTCTTGTAGAATTAGAGGCATTAGATGAGAAGCAGCTCGAAGCTCAACAACACATTGAGTTTTATCAAGCCCGAATATCCAAGGCTTTTGACAAGAAAGTTAAGCAAAGATCTTTCAGGGAAGGAGAGTTGGTCCTTGCTGTTCAGCGACCTATGATACTCAACTCTAAAAAGAAAGGAAAATTCTAGCCTAAATGGGAAGGACCATTCATAATAGAGACAGTCTATTCGAATGGAGCTTACCGTCTCGTCAAACCAAATGGCAATAAGATCCTGATGCCTATCAACGACAAATTCCTGAAGAAGTACTACCTATAGTCTTCCTTTAACCCTTCATATACTCTGACAAGTATACAAGTATAAATTTCTCCTTCATACACTCCGACAAGTATACGAGTATAAACTGCTCCTTCATACACTCTGACAAGTATACGAGTATAAACTGCTCCTTCATATACTCCGACAAGTATACAAGGATATACAGCTTCTTCATTTTCTCCAACTAGTGCACGAGGCTAAACTGCTCCTTACCTCCCACTAGTGCATGAGGCTAAACTGCTCCTTACCTTTGACTGGTATACGAGGTTAAACTACTCCCTATACTTCCACTTTGGTCAAACTTCCTACAGTTAGGTCCAAAGCCAAAATCCCCTCTCGGTTCATTCCACGAACAAGAGATCCACCTAATTGAACGATCAAACCTTTAAACAATTAGGATCATCTCGAACTCCCACTTGGTCAAACCTCCAGATAGTTAAGGCCAAAGCCAAAGTCCCTCGTCAATCCTCTCTAATAGGATGACGGGTCCCCCAAAACTATCACGTTAATAGTTACCTCTGACAAATCAACTTACCAGTCCTCTTTAATAGGATGATAAGTCCATAAAGTTGCTCAAAATCACAAGAAACTCCCACTATCATGTTAACAGTCACCTTTAACAATCAACTTACCATTCCTCTTCGATAGGATGGTAAGTCCTCAAAGTCGCTCAACCGTGACAATCCAACCAACTTACCAATCCCCTTCAATAGGATGGTAGGTCCTCTAAGTCGCTTAAATCACGACAATCCCATCATATTAACACTAAACCTCTGACAAAATCCCAACCAATCCTCTCTAATAGGATAGTAGGTCCACAAAACTATCACGTTAACGATTACCTCTGATAGTCAACCTAGTTATTCCCGCAAATGATGTTGTTTGATCAATCGTCATGCTTCTATGTTCCTGAACGATTTGATCTATTTTGTGCATTCTAGTATTTTTAGAACATATGATGGGTAGTAGCCTACCATGCGATGGCTTCTATATCAATCAATCGTCACACTCATAAGTCCATGAACGATTTGATTATCCTAACACCGTCATTCCCACAAATGACGTTGTTCATCGATAGTGGCCTACCAAGTGTTGTGCCTTATCAATTCCCAAATTGTGACCTATTAAGCAATGAGTTGTTATTCGAACCCTCTCCCGGTCGCTCACGCAAGCAATCGGCCATCGGGCTAAGTTGCTACACTTATCGACATAGCTCAACCTAATTATGACTTAACGGTTGTAATTAACCCAACCTAACACCTCGAACGGCTAAGGGTAGGAAACAAATTTTAGCGTTAAGTCTTGAAGAAACTTTCTACCAACTCATCATACTAAGAGGAATAGTATGGCTAGCCCGATTCAAATGGTAATCAGTAAAGGTTGATCAAATCCGTTGATAACTGAGGGTTTGCTAAAAATCCTAAGAGAGAGAAGAGAAAAGGAGTTTATGTGCACGACATTGGACAACAAAAGCATAAACTTCATTCATAAGCTGATTTTAAGACAATACATTCAACAAAGTCATAACAAAACAAAAATCGTCTCAAGATCAATCCACTCCGCCGGGTTTAGCCCAACAAACTGAAGGACGCGAGCTCAGCCTTGACAGCAACTATCTCCTTTGCCTGTTCTGTTTGGATCTTCTCCTCCTCTTCCTTTTGAAGCTTGGCCTTAGCACGAGTGGCGGCAGCTTCAACAACCACTTCTTCTTGACGAAGAGCTTGGAGAGCTTACAATTCTTTTGTGTTAGCTCTGTGAACTCTTGCGCTCTCACCTTGGAAGTCCTTCAGAATCGCCTCACCTTGGGAAAATCTAACCCCCGTACAATCGACAATGTTGTTATAAGTGTCCATCTTAGTCTGCAGATGATGTTACCACTCGTGCAAATCCGTGATGATAACTTCTTGCTTCGATATGCGTTTTGCTTGAGCTTTGCGCTCATACATCCTCTAAATTCGGGCTTCGATTATGAGTGACGTCACCTTGTCACACAAGTCAGAGCATACCGGCTCTTCCTAACAGGACATAACTTCCTTCAGGTGAATGAGTTTTTGCTCACATCGCCTAGCCAGCTAGAGGCCTCCTACATGCTGAATGTCCTTAAAACTATCCGCTATGAAGGGGAGCAAATCATAAAATTTTCCCCACCCAAGACTAATGCTGGACGCTGTTTGTTTCATAGCATTCTCCAACCTTTGGAGGACGCCCTGCATGGATCTGGAGTTTGGGTAAGCAAATTCCTGGCCAGGGGCAATCATAGCAATAGGCTGAAATTAGGGGAGATGCCCATCGTCATCGACAGATGGCTTCAACCCAGATCCTCCTATGCTAGTTGGGTCGGAAAATATAGGCTTACACTTAGACAACGGGGTATGTGTCCGAGCAGGTGTTGAGGTGGGCTCTTCCTTCTCCTCATCATCAGAGATCATGATGATTTCGGGTCTAGATGGTTGTCGGGTGTAAAAATTAACTTCCTATTTGAGGGGCCGTTTGTATTTAGAAGAGTGGCTTATTACAAACTAATGATCAATGTTTCAACAGAAGAGAATGGGAATGGCTCTTCTTGTTTAACATGGTTTCATTGGTAGTCGTAGGACACCTCCCTTAGTGCTCGCGTTGAGTTTGCTTCCCTTGGACGATCTTATCGAAGTTGATGTTGGAGCTTCAGTGCACAGTAAAGACTCCAGAGTGATTGAGTTCGACTATACCCGAGCTTGAAAAGTATAAAAACCACAAGCTTGGAGAGAGCTACAATGCAAGGGTTTGTAGAGAGCTGATTAGCCTCAAATCTGAGAGTTCAAATTGAGTCTACTTCAACAATCAAGCCTCTCCAATCTTCAAGCTAGCAAGAGATAAATTATCTCCCCAATAGCCCGAAAAACCCCTTCTTCTAGAAAAAACACCCCTATAGCCAAAAAACCCCTCTTATACGTTGGCAAAGAGTGGCTATAAATAGGCAAGGGATGACATGAGTCATCCCTTGATTTTTGGGATGTGACCACCAATGGGTGAGGAGCACTATGTCCTCCCCTAGCTGTGGGATGTGACCACTATAGGGTTGATGAGAGTCATTCCTCATCATCACCCAAGACATGGAAAGTCGGTAGGCCTACTCTCACAAGCAAGCAGTCCGCTTGCATTGCTTAGATGAGGCTAGCAAAGCTACTGGTGAGCTCGAGAGCTGTCTGAATGCTCAAGCCAGCTTGCAGGTGAGCTTGGTGAATAGGCGGGGTCGGCTAGCGGGTCCCTTCAACGTGTGAGCTGACATTCGTTGGCAAGCGGAGTTCGTGCGGGCGAACTCTTTGCAGGCATGCTTAGCACGTGCAGGCGAGCGAAACATTCAGTTGAGGTTGAAGTCATGCTGGTGAGATAATTGATTTGATGAGCTTGATTCGTGCATGCGAGTCAAGCTAGTACGTAATGCTTCAGCTCTGCGGGCGAGCTTAATAAACAGGTGAGGTTGAGCTTTGTGGGTGAGCTCAATAAACAGTCAAGGTTGAGCTCTATAGGTAATCTCAATAAACAGGGGTGATTGATCTCTGCGGGTGAGCTTAATAAATAGGCGAGGTTGAGCTCTGCAAGCGAGCCTAATAAGGAGAGGTTGAGCTCAACGGGCAAGCTCAATACACATGCATGATTGAGCTCTCCGGGCGAGCTCAATAAAAAGGGGTGATTGAGCTCTGCAATTGAGCTCTATTGGGCTATGTTGAATGCAAACGAGCCCAAGCTATTGGCAGACGGGGCTAGTTAGGTGGGCTTCGACACCCAAACAATTTTTACTACCTACAAGACCCCCTTCAAAGTTTTCAGACCTAAATCAGGTTAAATGTGGTCTGGAATACTTTGAATGAAGACGTTCGTTGTTCATCTTGCTCAGGCTAGTTCAGACGTCTTTGTTTAGTTGAGCTCTTTGGGTAAGCTTGATGAATTCGGGCGAGCTTCTGGCATCAAGCGAGCTTCGTGTTTGCAAGTGAGCTCGAGATGTCATCAGGCGTGCTTTGTGCTTGAAGGCAAGCTCAAACCATTAGCAGGCGAGCTCCCAATATGTGGGAAAGCTTTAAACGTTGCCAGGTGAGCTTCATGCTTGCAGGCGAGCTGGCTCACTACAGGAGAGGCCTAATTCGGTGGCGAACAAGCCACGTGTCTACGGGTGGTTTCTTATGCTCGCCAGCTCGCCTCATCTTCACACTCTCGATCCAAACCGTTGATTCGGTGGCGTTCTTGATCTTAATCATCGATTCGATGTAAGATCGTGGCACTTCAATGACATTGCTTATTCTTAGCTATTCATTTTGGAATTCTGAATGTCCCATCGTGCTTGTGGCCATTCGATTCGAACTGCCGAATTGAACCGTTGTGGGTGATCTGAGCCGCTCATTTGACTGAGCTAGCAAATCTTGACCATCGAGATCTCACCTATATAAAGCATTCATCTTCTTCATTGGAAGGTTATTTTGCTTTTGAAAAACTTTCACTCGAGTTCTCAAAGAAAACCCAAACTCCATCCTCATTCTTCCTCAAACTCAAAATGGCCCCCAAGAAGATTGCTTCAAAGGGGAGGAGGACCGCTTCTTCATCCATGTCGCCGCTGACGTCGCTACCAATACCGCCACCGTTGTGACTCGACCTCACCATGGTAAGTTAAGAACTGTGGGGTCGGAAATGGAGAAGATGAACATACACCTGTTCGTCTTCTAGTGAGTTTTTCCTACTCAAGCGAGGCTCTGCTATCCTGGCGAGCTTGCTTGTCAGGCGAACTCAGCTTTGTTAGGTGAGCTTCTGCCTTATCAGTCGAACTCTACTTGATGGGCGAGCTCTACCTTGTCAGGCAAACTCTAACCATTTTCTGGCGGTTTGCTTGATAGGCAAGCTTTTTTTAACTTCCACTGGTTGTATTTCATAGTTCGAGAGGAGGCCCCAGTTGTTAGGGCTCATAACCTAAGATCCTCTGGGAAGAGACCCCTTTCCAGAGAGGAAGCGGACCGATATGAAGAGATCGCCTGCAAGAGGAGGCCGGTGAGATCGGAGTCTGAGCCCATTCTGATATTTGATGATGAGAAGGAGTTTCCCACTCCGGCGTCCGCTTGAACATACTCCTGACAGACCAAGTGTAAGCCTGACTTTCCTGACCCGGCCAATATAGGGGGTTCTGGATGGAGGCCACATGTTGATGAAGATGGGCCTCTCCCCCGGGTGCAGCCTATTGCTGTAATGGCCCCAAACAAGAATCTATTTCTCCAGACCTCGGATGCGTGCATGGCCTCATCCAACAGTTAGAGAACACTATAAAACAAGCAATCTCTATCGTTAGCGTTAGGTGGGGCACCTTCTTTTACTTCTACCCCTTCATAGCTGATAGCCTGAAGGACATCTAGCGCATGGACAGTATCGAGCTGGCTAGGCATTGTGAGGAAAAACTCATTCACATGGAGGAAGCCGTGCATTACTTAGAAAGGTTGGTGTTCACTGACCCACATGATGTGGTAGCGACACTTATAGTCGAAGCTCGGATTAAAGCTTCTCGCGAGCGTAAACCTCGAGAGAAGAGGATATCAAAGGAGAAGATTAATGTCACGAACTTATGTGAGCGACAACGTCATCTGCAGACCAAGATAGACGCTTACAACAACATTGTTGAGTGTACCAGAGTCAGGACCGCCCAGGGAGAGGCAACCCTGAAGGACTTTAAGCTTGAAAGCACCAAAGTTCATGGTGCTTATGCAAAAGCGATGAAAGCTCTCCATGCGTTGCGTCAAGAAGACACGACTGCTACTACTGCTGATGCTCTTACTGAGGCCGAGCTCTAAAAGGAAGCTGAGGAGCAGCTCCGAGCTGACTGGGCGAAGAGGCTGGCCGCTGTTAAGTCTGAGCTTGCATCCTTTAGTTTGTTGGATTAAGCTCGACAGGGTTGACTTTGAGTGGTCTCTATATTTTGTTATAACTTTGTTTGAATGTATTGTCATAACTTTGTTCGAATGTATTTATTCACGTTGAAAGTTAGTTTGTTCATTGCGGGACTCATTATAACTTAAGTCGTTACATTAAATTAAAAAAAAGACTTTTTATAAGTCTCCTTATGTTTGATGGAAAATTTATAGTAAATAAAATGAAAGAAATTTGATTTGTATTCTCTCGATCTCAATTATAATTTGGATTTCTGATTACAAAAGAGAGAAGAATGATCTGGATTCCCCACTTTGTTTAAATCTGGGTTTTTCACAGTGGCGATGGAGTGTCTCCCTCGAATGCTCATATCGAGTTTGCTCTCCATTAACGATCCGAACGTCTTGTGTCATTGGAACGATATCTTCTCCTCGCGATTTGATGCTATGGAGGACTTGCGTGGAATGTTTGAAAGTCTGAACGAGCTGATAACTCAGAGCGAGTTTAAACTCTTGTAAAAGAGTTGATTGATCTTAACCATAATTGGTTAGACAAGCCAAGCACGAAGATAGCCCCAAGAATCTATTACTGAGAAGATGATCCAAAGAAGCCGATCTCTAGATCTCCAAAATTCTCAAAGATCCAAAGATATCCCCCTCCTCCTCTCCTGCCTCAGAATCTCTTTTTTGCTGCCGAGGAGAAGGATCCGAACTAAGCTAATTTCTTAATCATTTATAAGGGATTAAGGGGTATAATCGCCTCCTTAATTCGCTCCTAAGTGGGGCTTATGGGATGTAACCGCCTCTTAAATCACTCCTGGGTAGAGTTGTGATCCCCTCAGATCATGGGAAACGATTGTGAAACCGTTCAGCTTGTGTTTGAATGAGTCAAACGCAAAATCCGCATTCTGGCTTGAATTCTGCGTTCAAACGTAGTGTCTGGAAGATTGAACGCAACGTCTGGAAGCTTATTTACAGCAATTGGAAGCTGCATTTGTAACGATTTGGAAGCTGCGTTAGCAGCTTTCGGAGGGTGCGTTTGCGGTCGAACATAAGCTGTGTTGGTAGCTGGATCTGAGCTGTGTTTGTAGCGTTTAGAGCTGAATGTAAGTTGTGTTTGCACTACGTCAGTGGCTGTGAACGTGGTGCATCTAGATGCTAGTACGCAGGGAGGACTTCCACGTCTTGATTTAAAGAGATCGTCGATTTGGAGTCTCTTTCTGTCAAAGCATTGCAAAGATCGTCATTTTGTAATCTTTGTTTTAGCTCTTTGATATGTGAGAGTCATCAGATTGTAACTCCCGATGTTGATTGTGAAAGCTATTGATTAGAGCTTTCATTAGTTGTTGCGAAGGTCGTCAGATTGTAACCTTCATCGATCTATGTGAAAGTCTTCAAATTGTAACATTCTGGAAGTCTTCAGATCATAACTTCTATCATCAGTGTTTGATGGAGATTGGCTATCTGTTATGATTTTTATACAGCCTACAGAACCCCCTCCAAAGTTTTTAAAAATTCACGGTTGACTGAGACAATTTTCGGAATACTTTGGATCTCAACTCTGATCTTGGAGCTGTTGATTCCTTATCGTAAAGGAGTCATTCTCTGCACTCACTTCAAAGGAATCTTGGTTGAAGGGATTTGTCACACAGGACTTGTGTGAATGTATGCGTCATAATCCTGCTTCTGGAATGTGTAGGTGGACCCTTGCATTTTGAACTTGAGGCGCGGGTCTCACCCTTACATTTTGAATTTGGAACATGGGTGTGACCTCGGCGTTTTGGTGTTTGCAACGTGGGTCTGACCTTGGCCTTTCGACTTGAGACGTGGAGGTGGCTCTTATGCATTTTTTTGACTAAGTCTTTGAGATTTGTCTTTAGCTGATCTGTTTCAAGTCTCGGCTCACATCAATTAATCTAATGAGCCTGTAAACATGTATAGGATTTTTAGCAAACCCTCAGCCATCAACGAATTTGATAAACCTTTACTGACTACCGTTTAAGTCGGGCTAGCATGTGAATTATTTGAATCCGTTTCACATGTAATGTTGTGCTAAGAGAATGAACCCTCTTAGACTTGATGCTATAATTTTGAATACATAGACTTTGTCATTTTCACAGGAAAAGACTAACTGGCAATGCGTGTTAGGCATAGACTTATCTCTAATTAAGGATCGAGATAAAGTCCCCCATGCATGTAAGGCATGGATTTTAGTGTTATTAATAATGACCTGCCATGATGTTGAATACGTGGGCTTTGCTATTTTCACGAGAATAGACTAACCGACAAGGCGTGTTAGGTGCAGACTTATCTCTAATTAGGATCGAGATAAAGTCCCCCATGCATGTAAGGTATGGATTTTAGCGTTATTAATAACAACCTGCCACGATGTTGAATACGTGGGCTTTGCTATTTTCACGGGAATGTGCTACCCGGCAGCATGTGTTAGATGCAGACTTATCTCTATTTAGGGATCGAGATAAAGTCCCCCATGCGTGTAAGACATGGATTTTGGCGTTATTAATAACTATCTGTCATGATGTTGAATACGTGGGTTTTTGTCCTTCTTATGATCAAAGACTAACCGACAACGCGTATTAGGCGTTGACTTATCCCTACTTAGGATTCAGGATAAAATTCCCCATACATGTAAGGTATAGATTTAGAGATTATTAATTTAATGATAATCACCGGCTACGATATTGAATACATAGACTTTGTCACTGTTTCTTCCTGTGTTACTTGAAACACTTAAAGCAAGTTGGAAGCGCTAGAGGTGTAGTATTAACTTGGCATGAATTTTCACTTAGAGTAAAATTCAAAAATTTTCTTTATTATCACTAGGATAATTCCAGAAAATCTTTAATCCACTAGGGATTTTATGATGAAAACTTGCTATTCTTGTTGAAAAAGGATTAACACGTTCATTGGAGAGGGTTTGACTGTTAGAGGTGTGATGTTAACCTAACAACATTTTATGGACCTATTGTTCTATCAAAGAGAGTCGATAAGTTGGTTTGGTTGTCAGAGGTGTGATATTAACTTGACGGGTTTATGGACCTATCACTCTATTGAAGAGAGTCGATAAGTGGATTGTGTCATCAGAGATGTGATGTTAACTTGACGGGTTTGTGGATCTATCGCTCTATTGAGGAGAGTCGATAAGTGGAATTTGTCAGAGGTGTGGGATTAACGTGATAAGAATTTGTTATGATCGGAGCAACCTTAAGGACCTATCGCTCTACTAAGGAGAGTCGATAAGTTAATTGTCAGAGGTTTGGTGTTAGCATGACGGGAATTTGTTGCAATCGGAGTAACTTTGTGGACTTATCATCCTATTGAAGAGGATCGATAAGTTGATTTGTCAGAGGTGTGGTGTTAACGTGACAGGAATTTGTGTTGTGATTGGAGCAAATTTGAGGACTTATCATCCTATTAAAGAGGATTGATAAGTTAATTTGTAAGAGGTGTGGTGTTAACATGACGGGAATTTGTTGAGATTGGAGCAATTTTGTGGACTTATCATCCTATTAAAGATGATTGATAAGTTAATTTGTCAGACGTTTGGTGTTAACATGACGGGAATTTGTTATGATCGGAGCAACTTTGTGGACTTATCATCCTATTGAAGAGGATTGATAAGTTGATTTGTTAGAAGTTTAATATTAACGTGACAGGATTTGTGTTACGACTGAAGCAACTTTGTGGACTTATCATCCTATTGAAGAGGATTGATAAGTGAATTGTTAGAGGTTTAGTGTTAACATGACAGGATTTGTGTACTTGTGATTTGAACAAGATTTTGAAGAATTAACGTTTTGCTAGGGAAGATTACGATTTGAGCAATTTTGAGGGCCTATCATCCTATTGAAGAGGATTGATAAGTTGATTGTCAGAGATGTATTGTTAACGTGACAACTCAGGAGTGATGCAAACTGAATTCATACTCCATGGGGGTGATGATCGTCAGAAATATAATGTTAACTCGACGATGTGAAAGATTCGTTACTCTTAATCTAGTGGATTCTAAGTAACCAACACCCAGTCTTGATTAAGACTTAGTAGGGGAAGAAAAAGAGGGGTAGACATGACATATTGCCTTGTGGGCCACTATCCATCAAGTCGGAATAGAGGCCCATCACCTAGTAGGCCACTATCTGACGAGTTTGACTATCAGAGGTAATTATTAACGTGATAGTTTTGTGGACCTGCCATCCTATTAAAGAAGATTGGCAAGTTGATGGACTATCAGAGGTAACTATTAAGATGATAGATTTGGTGGACCAGTCATCCTACATGAAGAGGATTGATGGGGGAATTTGGAGGAAATGAACTATCACAGGTAATTGTTAACATGATAGTTTTGGTGGACCCACCATCCTACTTGAAGAGGATTGGTAGGGAAATTTAGAGGAAATAAACTATCAGAGGTAATCATTAACGTGACTGTTTTGGTGGATCCGCCATCCTATTGAAGAGGATTGACTAATTGATACACTATCAGAGGTAACTGTTAACTTGATAGTTTTGACAGATTTTATGATTGATAGAGGTATTCTATTGAACATGATAACTCAGAAAATTTATTACTCATAATCGAATGAACTACAAATAAACCAACCCCTAGTCTTGAACAAGTGCAGGGGGAAAAAGGGTAGACATGACACATCGCCTAGTGGGCCATTATCTAACGAGTTTGACTATCAGAGGTAATTGTTAACGTGATAGTTTTGGTGGACCCACCATCCTACTAAAGAGGATTAACTTCAGTAGCCGTAGTATCTTCTCCTTCTGACTGATAAGATTGGGCTTGGTCCGATTGCTCAGGTTGATCCTGCCTACTTTGTTCTTCAGCTTTGATCCGGGCAATAATCTTTTGAGCCTGTTCGCCTTGAGAGATTAGTTGTCTCCAGGAATAGCATTCTACAACCCTCATTTGTGCTAGAAGGTCGGTCTGTAAGTTGTGTCGACAGGTCTCCACTAAGGTAGACTGTGTGATACCTGTCAGACATCGCAGAGCCATGTTTCGAAACCTTTTGACGAAGGCTTTGAAGGACTCCCTCCTTTTCTGCTTAGTGATGAGAAGGGTATGGATGGAAACTTCTGTATCATCTTCGAAGAATCTTGATAGGAAGAGTCTCTCTAGATCTGCCCACTTTTGGATACATCCGGAAGGTAGTTTTCTGAACCATTCAAAGGAAACTCCTTTGAGGGTGCCAATGACCAATCGAGCAAGTATGGCATCGTTTGATATCACATTCCCAGTCTGTGACTTAAAATGATAGATATGTTGATTCGGTGATCCCATGCCGTCAAAAGTTTGTAGCGTTGGGACTTTGAATTTTGGAGGATAAGGGGCTAAATCCTATTTGACAGGATAGAGCCTAGCAACTCCCTTGTCTTGGAGCTCACTTCTGTTAGCAATGACATTGAAGCGAGCTTCCAATTCTTCCATTTTGGCCAATTAAGGATTCTGCTCATTCTCAGCTTCTTTCTCTTCTTCAGATAAAGAGACTATGTGATGAGCTTCTTGATCAGAGGTCTCGTTCACTTTTTGTTTCGCCTTCGATGTAGACGATCCTTCTTTTTGGGAGGAATCCTACCGAGGATGTGACTCAGCTTTCTGGAAATTGTCTCTATTAGCAATAATTTGAGCCATCATATCCCGAAGTTGATTGATGGTTTCCAGTTGTGCTTGGAGCATGGCCTCCTGCTCAGCAACCATCTTTGAGAGATCTTCATGGTTTCCCGTGATATAGGCGGAGCTCTCATATTCAACAAGAGAGCTTGATGATTGAGACTCTGCAATGGCTGAGTGTTCATCATCAGAATTAGTTCCTCTAGCTAACCTCTGATAGTTGACAGGGGGAATGGCTCCTGTTCGCGTCCGAGTGCGTTGGTAGATTCCATCAAACTCGTCAGTGATTTTTCTAATGGTCGGTGAACAATTTATCTTAGAGTCATTAGAACTAGGACCTAAGGCTTTCCCTCTGCTGATCATATTGATAATAACTACAGGATACTTGCTCTCTGGAGATTTCTTCCTGTACGAATGTTGTTGTTGGTTTGGAAAAGCAACGTTCGTTAATTGGTCGAACACTAATGGTTTGGCCGCACATGAGCAGCATTGACATACTGAGAGGACTGTAGGAATCAATCGTTCACATTAGAATGAACGAATGGCTTATTGCATCGGTCTTTCTCTTGATATGAACTCTCTCAGGTCTGTTGTAAAGACTCGAGAATTATTCACTGATCGTGAGGTTTGAATTGGAACCCCCAGTCTATGATTGGACAGGACTGTCTCTTGGTGAACATGAATCTGGTTTAGATGCATTGAATCCATGAACTTCTTATATCCGTCCCTTAATCTAGTCGCGCTACGTAGAGTATTCGGTATACACCAGGTTTTGTATTGGATTTCATCACCCGAACGCATGCCTGAGCTCCAGGTTTTGCTGGTGAAACGCACCCCTGAGGGCTGCGTTTAGCTTGGCTTATGCAGAGCTCGTGTTGAGGCTCACAAACGCAGAGCTCACGTTGAATGGAGGATCGACTTTTTTGGAGTTGTGCCGAAGCTAAGTCTTCTCCTTCAGAGAGGGGACTGTATGAACAGTGCAACCCCCAAGGGAGACAATCCTTCGATGAGTCGGCTAAAACTAAAGCTTTAGTCTCCTTAGAAATTTTGTGGATCTTACGCATAGCCTTGGGTCTAAGGGACCCAGAGGAGAGGTCCACCTCAAACTTGGCTTGATCGAACTTGATGATCAGAGTTTCAACGGTCATTTCAATGAGCATGATGTCGGATTGCGCTACCACCTCTTCGTCAGAGAAGCTAGTCCCCAGCGGAGTCGCCATCTTTTATTTGATGGAAAATTTGTAGTAAATAAAATGAATGAAATTTGATTTGTATTCTCTCGATCTCAATTACAATTTGGATTTTTGATTACAAAAGAGAGGAGAATGATCTGGATTATCCCCTTTGTTTAAATCTGGGTTCTTCACGGTGACGATGGAGTGCCTCCCTCGAATGCTCACATCGAGTTTGCTCTCCGTTAACGATCCGAACGTCTTGTGTCACTAGAACGGTATCTTCTTCTCACGATTTGACGCTGTGGAGGACTTGCTTGGAAAGTTTGAAAGTTTGAACGAGTTGATAACTCAGAGCGAGTTTAAACTCTTGTAAAGAGTTGATTGATGTTAACCGTAATTGGTTAGACAAGCCAAGCACGAAGATAGCCCCAAGAATCTATTGTCAAGAAGATGATCCGAAGAAGCCGATCTCTAGATCTCCAAAATTCTCAAAGATCCAAAGATATCCCCCCTCCTCTCCTGCCTCAGGATCTCTTCTTTGCTGCCGAGGAGCAGGATCCGAACTAAGCTGATTTCTTAGTCATTTATAGGGGATTAAGGGGTATAATCGCCTCCTTAATTCTCTCCTAAGTGGGGCTTATGGGATGTAACCGCCTCTTAAATCACTCCTGGGTGGAGTTGTGATCCCCTCAGATCGTGGGAAACGGTTTTGAAACCGTTCAGCTTGTGTTTGAACAAGTCAAACGCAAAATCCGTATTCTGGCTTGAATTCTGCGTTCAAACGCAGTGTTTGGAAGCTTGAACACAGTGTCTGGAAGCTCGGACGTAGCGTCTGGAAGCTCATTTGCAATAATTGGAAGTCGCATTTGTAGCGATTTGGAAGATGCGTTGACAGCTTTCAGAAGGTGCGTTTGCGGTCGAACATGAGCTGCATTGGTAGCTGGATCTGAGCTGTGTTTGCAGCGTTTGGAGCTAAATGCGAGTTGTGTTTGTACTGCGTTAGTGGCTATGAATGCAGTGAGTCTTGATGCTGGTACGCAGGGAGGACTTCCGCGTCTTGATGTGAAGAGACCGTCGATTTGTAGTCTCTTTCTGTCAAAGCGTTGCAAAGATCATCATTTTGTAATCTTTGCTTTAGCTCTTTTATATGTGAGAGTCATCAGATTGTAACTCCCAATGTTGATTGTGAAGGCTATTGATTAGAGCTTTCATCAGTTGTTACGAAGGTCGTTAGATTGTAACCTTCATCAATCTACGTGAAAGTCTTCAAATTATAACCTTCTAGAAGTCGTCAGATTGAAACTTCCATCTTTGATGTTTGATGGGGATTGGCTATCTGTTGTGATTTTTATACAGCCTTCACCTTACATAATAAAAAAAAGATTACAACTTTCCTAAGAATACATGCAGAGAGATCGTTTATTGGTCTTCTGCTTCCACGGTATCTTTGTAAGAGTGACGCTTCATCTTTTGTTTATAAAATATAACTCTTGATCGAATCGTCTTTTTATTATTCTGCCACTCCGTTGATTCATACATGTCATCAACTCGCTTCATGTACTTGTCAACGTCAGATAATTCTCCTTGACTCGGATAATAACATTAATCATCTTCTCTTCATCTCGAGCTGCATGCGGGGACCTATGGGTAATTTTTGATGCTAACAGATACCCTCTCTAGGGTGTTTTAGTCTCATTTCTTTTATAGAAGAGCCTAAAATACTTTGGATGTGAAAGGCTAAACCTTCAGTTGGTATAAAAGGACCTACAATTGGCTTTAGTTCTTAACTTCTTCTATTTTAAGTCTATTCAATATTTTGTCGAATAGCTAAAATTCTTCGAGCTCTACGTTTATCGTCTGACCGTTGTCAATGTCTCGAATTAAAGCCGGTGTGTTGATTTCTGATGTTAGCTCGTGTCATTGAATTGATACTGAACCAACTATCTTCATCAGGGATTCATATCTAAATTATGATTGAACTCCCTAGGATTATCATACAATCTTAAAGAATCAGAGGGCGTGTCGACTGATACCGCATGGTGTGTCGACTAAGACCGCTATTCTTGTCAACACAAGAGGCATTATCTTGTCTGGTTAGTCGAGAAGTCGAGTCGACACAGGGGGTGTTGTTTTGTCTGGCCGAGCTTCGTGTTGACTGGCTTCATATTGTCTGGCTTCTCCTTTCAAGTCGACACAGGAGGTGTCGGCTCGTCGGGTCAAGCTGGCTTTTTGTTGACTGGCTTCACCTTTCGAGTCAACATAGGAGGTGTCGACTCGTCTGGTCAGGCTTCGTGTTGACTTGCTTCGTGTCAACTGGCTTCGTCTTTCGAGTCGACACAGGAGGTGTCGACTGGTCTGGTCAGGCTTCATGTCGACTGGCTTCGCCTTTTGAGTCGACACAGGAGGTGTCGACTCGTTTGGTCGGGCTTCATGTCTACTGGCTTCATATCGACTGGCTTCGTGTCGACTCATCTGGTCAGGCTTCATGTCGACTGGCTTCACCTTTCAAGTCAACACAGGAGGTGTCAACTCGTCTATTCGGGCTTCATGTCGACTAGCTTCACCTTTCGAGTCAACACAGTAGGTGTCGACTCATCTAGTCAGGCTTCGTGTCGACTGGCTTTGCCTTTCGAGTCAACATAGGAGGTATCATCTCGTCCTGAGGCTTGGACTTGATTTGCGTCTTGTTTTGAAAAAATTTGTTGACGCATTGATTTTCATTACAGGTATTGGCCAGCGTTGACCTTCATCGTAACATCTTGACTGGCGTTGACCTTCATCGTAACGCGTTGACCGACATTGACCTTCATCGCACTGCATTGATCGGTGTTAACCTTCATCACAATGCGTTGACCGGTATAAACACAGTTTATACTCATACGTCAACTGGAGTCTACACAGTTTAGGCTCTTAAGGCTTTGGAGCGTGGAGGACGAGTTTATACTTGTATACTCCTGGGAGTTTTGGGAACCAGTTTAACCTCGTGTACCAGTCAAAGGTTCAAGGAGATGCAGTTTATACTCATATACTTATCGGAGTGTGAATACGGGTATTAAACACGCTGAAACAGCTGATAATGGGCGAATACAGATCAAAAACAACATCATTAAACTAGTGGGGCCCGTACCGTCGATCAAGATCCTTTTCGTGAAAGTCAAGTTCCCATATGCGTATCTGATGACATAGGTTGTCCTTCATTACCTCGATTTGATGTAAGCACCAAGCACTATCGATACCTCCGTCCCCTCCTACAATCATTAGAGGAGAGCAAGTGGTTTTCAAAGACGCTCACCAAGGTGAAACAAGAGCTTCAAATCCACAAGTGTTGAGAGTTATTCAAATGTTTTCCTCGTTTCTTGGGCAATATGACAAGGTATTAATTGATGAAGAGAAGCTAGGGACTGGTCGGACTTCTCTTGATATGGTTGTTTCCATTGGTTGGTGAACATCCGCCCCGAATATCTCATCCTTCGGGTGAAGAGTCGTTGCCATATAGAGCCTTATTTGCCTAGTTGGTTTGCTCGTAAGTTTGGTTACGACCAACTGTATGTTGGGAACCCGAACCGAGGCTTTAGAACCGAGGGAGGTCTTATAGACGGTGTTCGAGCATGGCTTTGGAGCATGACAGGCTGTATGGGTGCTACCTTCACTCTCCCTACATCCAGACGTAAATCACAACTTACCTTCCTTAGCTGCAAGTGGCTCATTTCTGTGAATGAACTTATGAACGTGAAGGACATCGCAGAGTTGGAGGCTGAATATTAGTTCGAGCCACTGTTAAGGCTGCTTGTGAGGCTGAGCTTTTGAAGAAGCAGGGAATGAATCCTGTCAAACCCTCCTGCAGAGGCAGAGGTAGAGTGGAGGATGAGGAGGGGTTCCTTCCTACTGATGACGGAGATGATACTTCCGAAGAAGACCTTAGAGATACAGATATTGGATTTGGAAGCGCTGAGGAAGAACTTGAGATAGGTCTATCAAACTCTTTCTTCTCAGAATTACTGAGTCTGGCGTTTGTTAGTCGGGCTCAGCGCTCTATTTTCCCTAAACCTCCATTGGCTCCATCAAAGCTGAGGTGAGAGGTTTTGTTTACTTATCCTAACAAGATGACTCTTGTTACCCCAGGTGGGATGGTTGAAGAAGACGAGCCTCTTATCTTTCGTCGTGCGAGATTACGATCCACCGCTGAGTCTGCACCAGAGCATCCATCAGAGATGATCTTCAGGCACAAGAGGGATCTATTATGCAGATGAAGGCTAATCTTTCGAGGAGGGACAAGGCTAGGGTTGAATTACTTAGCTCTTTAGCCTTGGCTGACGAGAAGATAGACAATCTTGAAAAGGCCTTGAAGTACACCAAAGAATCTCGCGCCGCTCTTGAAGAAGAATTAGCAGATGCTAAATACTCTCGAAGACAGACACTAGAGAAGTTAGAGCCTACAGTGAAGAAATTGGCTATGTTGTGAAGCGAAGCTGCAAAGATACTAGATACATTCGAATATTCCATCCGGGCTGAGCTGCAGGCTAAACTTGAGCAGAGTTTTGCAGATGAGCTCCCTATGTTAGAACTTCGGATACTTAGTCGTGGATTGTATTTGGACTGATAGCTTTCACTTATGTATCTTCATTTAACTTGACTTTATTAATGAAACAAAGGCTTTTGCTTAGCGCATTCTCCTTCTTATTATGACTTTTTGTCCAATCTAGGACAAATAATCATAATACTTATAGGAATTTTAGCAAATACTCAGCCCTCAACGGATTTGATGTGGCTTTATTGATTACCGTTTGAATAAGGCTAGCATGTGAATTGTTGAAACCCGTTTCAAATGTAACGTTATGCTAAAAGAATGAATTCTTTTAGACTTAGTGCTATGATTTTAAACATATAGACTTAATCATCCCTTACGGGGTGTTCATAGGATTGTTGGCAAACCCTCAACTATCAACGGATTTGGCGTGCCTTTACTAATTACTATTTGAATCGGGCTAGCATGTGAATCATTGAAACCCATTTCACATGTAACATTATGCTAAGAGAATAAACTCTCTTGGACTGGGAGCTACGATTTTGAATACATAGACTTTGTCATTTTCACGTGAATGGACCAACTGACAACGTGTGTTAGACATAGATTTATCTCTGATTAGGGATCGAGATAAATTCCCCCAGGTATGGATCCTGGTGCTAATCCCAAGAGTTAGGGGAGTAAAAGACTAGAGGTGTTTCCTCATTTGTTGCTGCTCGGTTGGAGTCCAAGCTGAAGCTGTGGCATGACACCAGAGCATCCATCAGAGACGATCTTCAGGCACAAGAGGGATCTATTATGCAGATGAAGTCTAATCTTTCGAGGAGGGACAAGGCTAGGGCTGAATTACTTAGCTCTTTAGCCTTGGCTGACGAGAAGATAGACAATATTGAAAAGGCCTTGAAGTACGCCAAAGAATCTCGCGCCGCTCTTGATTGAAGAAGAATTAGCAGATGCTAAAAACTCTCGAAGACAGACACTAGAGAAGTTAGAGCCTACAGTGAAGAAATTAGCTATGTTGTGAAGCGAAGAAATTAGCTATGTTGTGAAGCGAAGCTGCAAAGATACTAGATACATTCGAATATTCCATCCGGGCTGAGCTGCAGGCTAAACTCGAGCAGAGTTTTGCAGATGAGCTCTCTATGTTAGAACTTCGGATACTCAGTCGTGGATTATATTTGGACTGATAGCTTTCACTTTTGTATCTTCATTTAACTTGACTTTATTAATGAAATAAAGTCTTTTGCTTAGCACGTTCTCCTTCTTATTATGACTTTTTGTCCAATCTAGGACAAATAATCACAATACTTATAGGAATTTTAGCAAATTCTCAGCCCTCAACGGATTTGATGTGGCTTTATCGATTACCGTTTGAATAAGGCTAGCATGTGAATTGTTGAAACCCATTTCAAATGTAACGTTATGCTAAAAGAATGAATTCTTTTGGACTTAGTGCTATGATTTTGAACACATAGACTTAATCATCCCTTACGGGGTGTTCATAGGATCTTTGGAAAACCCTCAGCTATTAACGGATTTGGCGTGCCTTTACTAATTACTATTTGAATCGGGCTAGCATGTGAATCATTGAAACCCATTTCACATGTAACATTATGCTAAGATAATAAACTCTCTTAAACTGGGAGCTAAGATTTTGAATACATAGACTTTTTCATTTTCACGTGAATGGACCAACTGACAACGTGTGTTAGGCATAGATTTATCTATGATTAGGGATCGAGATAAATTCCCCCAGGTATGGATCCTGGTGCTAATCCCAAGAGTTAGGGAGTGAAAGACTAGAGGTGTTTCCTCATTTGTTGCTGCTTGGTTGGAGTCCAAGCTGAAGCTATGGCATAACACCAAAGCATCCATCAGAGATGATCTTCAGGCACAAGAGGGATCTATTATGCAGATGAAGGCTAATCTTTCGAGGAGGAACAAGGCTAGGGCTGAATTACTTAGCTCTTTAGCCTTGGCTGACGAGAAGATAGACAATCTTGAAAAGGCCCTGAAGTACGCCAAAGAATCTCGCGCCGCTCTTGAAGAAGAGTTAGCAGATGCCAAAAACTCTCGAAGACAGACACTAGAGAAGTCAGAGCCTACAGTGAAGAAATTAGCTATGTTGTGAAGCGAAGCTGCAAAGATACTAGATACATTCGAATATTCCATCCGGGCTGAGCTGCAGGCTAAACTCGAGCAGAGTTTTGCAGATGAGCTCCCTATGTTAGAACTTCAGATACTCAGTCGTGGATTGTATTTGGACTGATAGCTTTCACTTTTGTATCTTCATTTAACTTGACTTCATTAATGAAACAAAGTCTTTTGCTTAGCGCGTTCTCTTCCTTATTATGACTTTTTGTCCAATCTAGGACAAACAATCACAATACTTATAGGAATTTTAGCAAATCCTCAGCCCTCCACGGATTTGATGTGGCTTTATCGATTACCGTTTGAATAAGGCTAGCATGTGAATTGTTGAAACCCATTTCAAATGTAACATTATACTAAAAGAATAAATTCTTTTAGACTTAGTGCTATGATTTTGAACACATAGACTTAATCATCCCTTACGGGGTGTTCATAGTATTTTTGGCAAACCCTCAACTATCAACGGATTTGGCGTGCCTTTACTAATTACTATTTGAATCGGGCTAGCATGTGAATCATTGAAACCCATTTCACATGTAACATTTTGCTAAGAGAATAAACTCTCTTAGACTGGGAGCTAAGATTTTGAATACATAGACTTTGTCATTTTCACGTGAATGGACCAACTGACAACGTGTTAGGCATAGATTTATCTCTGATTAGGGATTGAGATAAATTCCCCCAGGTATGGATCCTGGTGCTACGATGTTGAATACTTAGACTTGGTCATTTTCACGGGAACGGACCACCCGGCAACACGTGTAAGGTGCAGACTTATCTCTAATTAGAGATTAAGACAAATTCCCCCAGGCACGAATCATGGTATCTTTTTCAAGGCAAAAGATTAATCGGTAACGTATGTTAGGCGTAGACTTATCTCTATTTAGGGATTAAGATAAAGTCTCCCATGCATGAAAGACATGGATTTTGGTGCTACGATGTCGAATACGTAGACTTGATCATTTTCACGGGAACGAGCCACCCGACAACATATGTTAGATACAGGCTTATCTATATTTAGGGGTCGAGATAAATTCCTCCAAGCATGAATCTTCGTGTCTTTTTTATAGAGAAAGATTAACCGACAACGCGTGTTAGTGGTAGGCTTATCTCTATTTAGGGTTTGAGATAAATTATCCTATGCATGAAAGACATGAATTTTGGTAGAACGATGTGTTTCTTCTTGGGGCAAAGACAAACCCAAAGCTGGAGAGGAAGAATTTTATATTCTATCTCCATGTTTTCTTTGAGGTAAAGACAAACCCAGTATCAGAGAGGAAGACTTTTATATTCTATCACCTACAAAAGAAACTTAGAGTGGAAAATCTGCTATGAGAATCGAAATGATTTGAATGACCATAACTTTTATAGGATTGGTTACCCGATCTAAAGATAGATTTCTTGTTTATCAAGACAATACTGGAGAAGAAGAATTTTATATTCTATCTCCTGCGAAAGAAACTCAAAGTGGGATCTCCACTTCGAGACTCCTGAATAGTGAAATTAAGAGTGGGATCTCCACTCCGAGAATCAAAGAGATCTGGATAACCCTAACTTTTATAGGATTGGTTACCCAATCGGAAGATAACTTTCTCATTTATCGAGATGAAATTCCAACTTTGATCGAAACCATAGAAAGGTCTAACCAAGTGGAGGATTGAGACGACCCTAACTTTTATAGATTTGATCATTCAAATTAGGTGGTGGCCTTTCATTTATTAAAAGGGAAATCTAACTTTGAAAGTGGGCCTCTCGTTCATTAAAGGAATCAAGAGGGGATTTTGGGTTTGGTCCTAAGTATAGGAATATTTTACCAAGAAACAGTGGGAGTGAAGATACAAATAACAATGAGAATGTTGACTTGTACAGATCACTCAGTGGGGGTTTCGGTAATAAGTGACAAGATCTTTACATGAAAGGGGTTCGATGATCACCATAGATCATCAGATTGAGATTTCAAGTGTTGTTTCAAGACTTTAACAGTAGGAGTGTTAAATACACATACACGATGGGAATTTGGATGGTCTCAGCCAAAAGAATTTTATGGACTCACCGTCAATTGATTTGATCAGTGAGGGATTTTGTGGTGAAGAACCATGAATCATTAAGTACTCCACAACTGCATTGTGGGAGTTTCACGAGGAAAGATTGATCGAATGGGGCCATCCAATCTCATCTCGATGAAAGAAGATTCCAAAACACAGTGGGCATAGGTGGAATTAATCCTAGCGATTGAAATCAAACAAGGATTATGGATGAAAGAAAGAAGATTTTTTTTGTCATCTTTCAATTTGCAAGTGGGTCCTAGTTATTCGGAAGATGCCGATAACCGAAAAGGGTTTTGGCATGTAGGCAGATAAACTGTGTTTCATCCTTGAAGGACCTCAGAGTCACAATGGAAGCTTTGTGAGAGAAGATTGACTCGATTAAGTCATTGAATCTTATCTCAACGAAAGGCATTTCAAAAATCATAGTGGGAGGGTTTTAATCATCTTAGAAATGATTAAATAGCCACAGTGGGAGGTTCTTAATCTTTTTTTATATATATTATGATTAAGAATTGATAGATTTTGGGTTATCCTTAAGAATACCCTGTGTAACATTCTCTAGGAACTTCCTAGTAAATAGGTTATCCCAAACGTACTAGGGATAGTACTTCTTCAGGAATTTCCCATCTATTAGCATTATGAGTTTGTCACCATTTTGGGTGATCAAACGATATGCGCCATTCGAGTAAACTATTTCTACCATGAACGGTCCTTCCTATTTAGGTTAGAATTTTCCCTTCTTCTTGGAATTGAGAATCATTGGTCGTTGAACGGCAAGGACTAAGTCTTCTTCCTTGAAGCTTCTCTGTCGGACTTTCTTATCGAAAGCCCTGGAGATTCTGGCTTGATAAAATTGAATTTGCTACCAGGCTTCTAAGTGCTTTTCATCTAACATCTTGAGTTCTTCAAGACGTTTCTGATGTTGTTAATCAGTCATCATCCCCGTTACAAGAGCAATACACAGGGAGGGAATCTGAATCTCTAATGGGAGGACGGCTTCACATACGTATACCAGGGAATACGGGGTTGCACCAGTAGGCATGCAGACTGTCGTGCGATAGGCCTAGAGAGCTTCTCCAACTTTATCGTCCCAGTCTCGTTTGTTTTCTTTCACGAGCTTCGACAAAATTTTTATGATTGTTTTGTTGAAGGTCTTAGCCAATCCGTTTGCAGTAGGATTGTATGCCGTTGATGAAACGTCTTCAATCCTGAACTTCTCGTGAAATTTGATGAAGACGTTACTGACAAACTGAGGGTTGTTGTCATGCACTATTCACCTCAGAATACCATATCGATAAATAATGTGGTGTTTGATGAATGCGATGATGTTGCTCATCTTTACTTCTCGAAACGAAATAGCTTCGGCCCACTTAGATAAGTAGTCAGTAATCGTCAGGATGAAGCGGTCATCATTAACCGATAGTGGGAAGATAGGACCAATAATGTCCATTCCCTATGTCTCAAATGGCCATAAAATGGATGAAGGGTGCATGTGCTCCAGGGGTTTGTGCTTGTTGTAATTTGCATGCACTTGGTACGCATGACACCGCCGAGCATAGTCAACTATATCCTTGACCATGGTTGGCGAATAATATCCCATTCTTCTAAGACGATCATAGAGCTTGGGATCGGGCTGATGTGCATCGCAGATTCCATCATGTGCTTTCTTAAGAACCTCCTCCGCCTCTTTGGTTGAAAGACATCGGAGTAACAAACCGTCATATGCGCGATGATACAATGTCCGAGTTACCATATTATAATAAAATCTCGATGCTCTACGACAGACCGAGTCTCTTTCTTTACGTCTTCTAGTAAAATACCATGCAAGACATAATCGATGATTAGGAAATGCTAGTCTCGGGGTTCGAGTTCAATTCTAGTCGTGTGTGCTTCTTTGGCATCAAAGGCACACTTTGGTATGAAGAGCTGGTGAGTTCTCACGGTTTCCAATTGTTTTGTTTGGGGAGGCTGTGCCAGAGATACTGCTAATGTTGCGGGTGCATCTGCATATGCATTTTGGAGACACAAGATATACTCAATGAAAAATCCCTCAAAAGATTCTATCATCTCGATGGCCGCCTTGTGGTACGGAATCAGGCTCTGGTTTCTAACTTTGTACTCTCCACGCATTTGGTTGAAGATTAGTTGAGAATCACCAAAAGCTTCGAGATACTCGACCCGTAGCTCTTTGGCAAAACTGAGTCCAATAAGCAGTGTCTTATCTCCAACCCTTTTATTGATGTCGAGTTATCCTGAAGAATATTTTAATATTCCCAAGGAACATCCCTTCGGATACAAGGGAAACAGTTTATACTCATATACCTGTTGGAGTATCGGAAGAAGCAGTTTATACTCATATACTTTCAGAGTGGTCACCGATATTCACACGGTTTGTTCTTTGATTATGATGTCGGCCTTAACTAGGGCATGGATTCTATTTTTAAGAACGAAGCAAGCCCTAGTGGGATGAAGGACCCTCCTGTGGTATGCACAGTATTTTAGGTCTAAACTCCTGTTGGCTTCCTCCTGATTTTTAATAGGTGGCAGCTTGATTTTCTCGTGGTTCAGGAGGTGCTTGAGTATTGAGTATTGCTGGAGCTTCATGATCTTTGAAAGGATACCGCTAGGTTTTAGGCGACTGTTGTGGCGATTGCTATTGTAATGTTTGATCAACAGTAGCCACGGGCGCTGTTAGTTGGTTACTCTCAGCCCTCTTTCTTTTGAGGAAGTGTTTAGCGGAGGTGGTGATTGACTCTCCGTCCTTCTGCTTCTTGTCCTCACCTTCATCTCTCATTAAGCGATATTGAGGAGAAGTAATCGGGCTACCCTTAGTATCATGGGGGGGTGTAATTGAACCACCCCTAGTGTTATTGAAGGGTGTTTCAGTCTTGATGACTTCATCCATGCTTAGATTGCTATCGTCTGCTCTATTTTGGATGGGCATGATAGGTATAGTGCGATGACTAGACTCAGCCCGACGACTGGACTCAGGTAGTTGAAGTATTTGAGCCTGCAACTCTCTTATTTGCTGCATGGCCAACTCTATCTTAGCTTCAAATTCTTTATTCTGCTTGGTTAAAGCTTCTTGAACTATTTGGGTAGCTGTTCAGGAGTGACGGCGAATGCCTCTCTGGTGCTTTTGGATAGATGCAATAACTCGTATAGAGTTATCATTACTGGGATGTTAGCCAGTTGGGCCATAACATCGAAGCGGTATGGAGCGTTCGAATTTCCTGGTTTATCGCCTCCAATTAGACGATTGAATCGAGAATGCTTCGGGTTCTGAACCTCTTGATGTGGGGGCTCTTTATCTTTCTGCTTGGATGCAGTCTCCTTGTGTTTAGGGGTTAACTGCTACTGAGAAGTTCCTTCAGAAAGATTAGGAGTGATCATAATCACCCCCCGTTTAGCTGGCTGATCGGCCATCTTGGAATAGTCGAATCGATATTCATTTCCACTTATAGTGGTAAAGGTCGGTTCTTCGCTGGTAGCAAAAGCTTCATGCTCATTATTGGAAGGTGGGAAGGTAGGGATTTCTTCATAATTTTCCTCCAGAATAGCTGTAGTGGCACGAAAGGATTTACCCTTGCCTTTGGACTTAGATTTCTTCTTGGAAGAGGATCCTGTCCATTGCTCATCTTAAAGTTGATCAGGATAAACCCTAAGAATTTCGCCATTGAGAGTCATGTGTGGTACTAGTCCTTTCTTGCGTTGTCCGTGAGGATCTTCATTAACTGTCCTCATCTCCACCTTTGTCATAGGTTCTGGTTGAGACCACATGAGGGGAACATAGACGAAACTAATGCTTACTGTGTTTGCACCCATTTTCTTTTCTTTGGGTTGCTTTGCAGTAATAATCCCGACATCAATTAAGGCTTGAATTTTGTCCTTAAGAGCGTAGTACGTCTTAGTGGGATGATGAACTGTTCTGTGGAATGTGTAGTACCATGGATTCGTAGTCTTATTAGCTCCCTCATGATTGGTGATTAGGGGTAGCTTGATCTTGTTGTTCTCCAACAGGTACTTGAAGATACCGGGGACCTCATCTTCTTTGAAGGAGTATTCTTTCAGGAATTTTGGCTTAGAAGCCTTCTATTGTCTTTAAGGTGGTTGCTTCCACTGAGGTGATTGCTGCTTTGGTGCCTGTTGTTATGGCTCTTGTTGCTATTGCGATTGTAGCTGGAAGGTCTAGTTGGCATCCACTGCATTTGCTTGCGCCTTCCCTTTACCACGAGGGACGAAGTTCTGCTTTGGGGCATTAGCTGTTGGTCGACCTCTTTCGGCCTTCTTCCTTTTGAGGAATCGTTCGGCTTGCTCCCCGTGCACCTTCAACTATTTTCAAGTCTTGGATGGTGCTACATCCATAGCTTCCAACACGTCTAAGGAAAGATTGTTGTGTCACATTTGGAGGTTGAATTCCTCTATGACCGGATCTCGACAGTTCATTATCTTATTCCGAAAATGCTTGATGAAGTTCTCGACGGATTCTCCATCCTTTTGCTTCTCATCAAACAACAGTCTGATTGACACCTTAGTGTCGTCATCAAAGAACTTGGTGAGAAACATGCTCTCCATGTCATCCCATCAATTGATACTTCCTAGCTTGAGATGACAGTACCAATCAAAGGCAGCTCCGCGTAGGGTGCCAATGAATGACCAGACCATCAAGGGTTCATTGTCGGAGATCAAACCCAGGTGAGATTTGAAGTAAATCAAGTGCTGAGTGGGCAAACCTCTTCTGTTGAATGGTGTGAAGTGGATTAAGTTGAACTTCACTGGATACGGAATCGACTCTCACTCCCTCGGATAAGGACACGGAATGCCGATCTTCTTTACCTCTTGCACAGACATCAAAACGTTGATCTTGCTTTCAAAGGTCCTTCATTTTTAGATCTTTGCCTACATCTTTCTTCGGGCGACTTTGAGGAGGAATAGTGGGGCCACCCCTAGTGTTGGTATTGTTGATGGGGTCACCCCTAGCGTTAGGGACATCCCCAGCATTTTTATCATCAGGAAGGGTATCAGCATTGATATTCTCCTCCACTTCTGAGTCGCTACCTACTTGATTGGTAGTGTGGCGACTACTAGATTCATCACACTGATTTGACAACTCTTGGAGCTGCTAGGCATATAAATCCTTGACCCGTTGTACGACCATATCCATCTTGATTTTGAAATCCTCCTTCTATTTAGCCAAGCCTTCTTGAAAGACCTGAGCCATCTGCTTAGTAGTGATCACGAATGCTTCTTAAGATTATCCCGTTCTAGACGTGGTGTTATCAGAGCTAATTACGGAGCATGTATCTGATGTCTCATCATCCAAAGATCGTCCTCTACTCGGTCTAGGTCTGATAGTCTTGGAACGTAGCCAAGTGAGACGTTAGGATGCTCCGGGGAAAAGATCAAGACCAAAACACCGAGTTGACTTCCTCATATCAGTCATGTTGATAGTGACCTTAGAATCTGTCAGCTTGACCGGTTGATCCTATTTTGCAGAAGCGCCTTGATTTGAGTTTGGACGCTTTTGTGGAGATCCTTTCGAATACAGAGACCCTCCGTGGAGCGGTATTGGGGTAGCTATATTCTGATAGTATTGCCCTGATTAACCTCTCACAAGGATAGTGAGAGTCTATTTTTTAGGTATTTCTCTTTCGAGACTTACCCCTAGCCCGATAGTACAACTCATCAGTGATGTGGTCAGAGAAACCTATCGACTGTTCATTTGTTCTTCTGATTAGGAGATGCCTTGTTGGCATTCACATGAGTCACTCATTCGGAATCACACCTTCATGAGGGTGAAACCCTAACAGGCTCCTAGTTTTTCACACATACCCCCAAGCGCGTGGTTACGGGAATCAACTTGGTTGGAGGTTGCCCAAGTCCTCAAGAAGCCCAAAGACCCCCTCTCATGTAGCCAAGTGTGGCTATTTATAGAAAAGGAGAGCCATAGCCAATCCTTTGATTTGTAGGATATGGCCACGCCTGGGTAAGGAGCACCATACTCCCCCCTTTATTTTGTGGGATGCGACCACTAATGGGACAAGGAGTACCATACTCTCTCTCTTAAATTATAGGAAATGACCCTTCCCATGCTGGGTATGGTTAATCCCTTAAATCATGGGAATTGACCGCTCCTTTACTAGGTATGGTTAATTCCTTAAATCAAGGAAAGTGACTGCACTCATGCCTCAAGTGGACTGCTGACAGGCTAGGTGAGCTGGCGACCTTGTAGGCGGGCTGGCGACCATGTAGGTAGGCTGGAGATCCTATAGGCGAACCAAGGATCTATAGGTGAGCTTAGCCTGAATCAGGCGAGCTTAGCCTTCAGACGAGCTTCAAACTGTCAAGCAAGCTCTGTAGGAAAGGCTGTGCAGGTGAGCTCTATAGGTGAGGCTGTGCAGGCGAGCTTGTCTTACGCAGCCAGAACATGCCATGAAGAACATGTCATAACTTCCAAACCATAAGTCAAAATTTAACGAATTATATCTGCAAATCGCCTATCTCGACAAGACAGAGCCGACCAAACTAACCAAAAGGGTTTGCTTTGCCTCCGTTCATTTCATCAAATTCCTTCCGGTTTGAGAGATATTAGCATTTTCCCCTTTTTTACTATTTCGGACGAGATTTTGGCAGTCTTGTTCTGAAATTCTCAGATAGGGATTAAAGGTAATTTTTATTACCTACAGAACCCCCTCTAAAGTTTTTAGATATGAACTAGGCTACATGGGGTCTGGAACACTTTTGATATGAAGACCTGCAAAGTGATCACTACTCAGACAGAGTGAGGAACCTTCCGACGAGCTCGGTAAAATTGACCTCTTCACTCGTAGCTGATGATCGCCATCTAGGATTTTGAGCAAATCCTCAGCTATCAACGAACTTAATTTGTCTTTACCAACTGTCGTTTGAGTTAGACTAGCTATGCTCTTGCCCTTAGCATGGTAAGTTGTCGAGGAGTTTCTCTTAGGCTCAATGTTAAGATTTCTCTTCTATCCTTAGTCATTTTAGGCGTTTGGATTAAGAGCGTAGGGAGCAGTTTAACCTCATACACTAGTCGGAGGGTAGGAGAAGTTTAGCCTCATACACCAGTTGGAGGATAGGATGTAGTTTCACCTCGTGCACCAGTTGGAAGAAAGGAGCAGCATTTATACTCGTATACTTGTCAGAGTAAAGGGATAGTTTCACCTCGTGCACCGGTTGGAGGAAAAGGAGCAGTTTAGTCTCATGCACCGGTTAGAGGAAAGGAGCAGCAGTCCATATGCTTGTCCATGTGCTTATGGAGCTTCAAGGCGTCGAGTTGATTTTGGAACTCATCAAGCTTTTGTCCCTCGGATTATGATTCAAAGATGATGCTGCTCTAGATGACTCGGATGAGGAGTGAGAAGGAGTAGGCAACCGCTCTTTGTGCTTTGAGGATTTATGCGAAGCCCGTGAAGTCCTCTCTTTTTCCCTCTTCTTCTCACTCAGAAGTTATTCCAACATCTCCTTCAGGGAATCGATGGTTTCTTGTTGCTCGTTGAGTCTCCTGGATATCTCATCAAGGGTGTTAGTCATGTTCACTTTAGCGCCTTTGCCCGGAATAGAGCTTGAATTTTGTGACGATGCTACTCCTGAGCAATCATCATCATCATCGTCAGAGATGGGTGCTAGACACGTGTAGTCAAACGGAATGGCAACCCTCATTTGCGAACGAGTGCGTTGGGGAATACCTTCATGCTCAATGGCCTTGGACTTCCCTATCTCATTGATAGTTGCGGCGGGGAACTCCACATCATCGGAAGGCTCGTCGGGTGTGCGTTTGCAAGTCAAGCGCCCTCTAAGATCCCCTTTAGGTTGATAGTGACAACCTCTAACGTCGGAAGGAAGAGACGTGAAGTCGCATGAAGGAGGCTCAAGGCAGTTGACATGAGGACACTTGGGAAATTCCCTAAGTGTTGGATCTAACCGACCTCACCGAGACAGGTGAGGTCTGGAATGTGGGCGAGCTCTAGCCAACTGCAGGCGAGCTTAAGCGTTTGGGTGACCTTCAGCCGACTACTTGTGAGGTCTAAAATCTGGACGACCTTCAGCCGACTATTGGCAAGGTCTGGAATGTGGGAAAGCTCCAGCTAACTGCTGGCGAGCTTGAGAATTTAGGCAACCTTCAGCTGGCTGCTGGTGTAGGCGTATAAAACCGTCTATAGGTCCCTTAACACAGCTCGACGACGCCGATTCGACAAATGGACCATCGGGCGACATATCCAAGCACAACCGTTAGCCTGCAAACACCAAAGCCAAACGATACGCGATGAAGCGAACTAACGAGGCTACGAAGCCAACGAACCGCACGTGAACAACGGAATGCATCCATTCGCATGCGGAATCAAGTCAACGGTTCGGGGAGTCAACGAGTCATCCAATCAAGAGAGGATTCGAACTCAAACACCAAGGCGGATTTACTGCCAAATCAGGAACCCGACTTACTGCCAAAACTGGAATCAAGTCAACGAGTCGTTTCCAGATCAATCAACCACACAACCGAATCACGGACATAACCGAAACCAGAAACAACGGAAAACGACGAAACGGACAACACCCGGAGTGGCTCGGCCAAAA
>BQKN01066282.1:398360-419774 GCA_022839385.1 Asparagus kiusianus
TTTTGAGCTGTGTTTTGGATATCTTTCAGCATTTTTTGACGCCTACAACTACCCCCACACCTACGACGACAGACCCGCTGGTGCCCATGCGAGAGGCACCGTCAAATTATAGTCATCAGGCTTCTTCCCGTGAGGTTGCATTGACTTGGGTTTCATTCGGTATGTCTTCAAATAGGTCAGTCTTCGACCGAGCGGATGACTGGCCATGAGATCGCAAATCACTTATCCTTTGACAGACTTCTGCGACATAAAGTAGATATCGTACTGAAGCAGCAAGAGTGCCCATCACGCTAGGTGCCAGTTCAAGGACCCGGGATGTGTCATGAATTAGAGCTATCACGTAGATCAAGAAGGGTTTCCCTGAGACAGAGGCCTCTAAGACAGGTGGATTCGAGAGATAAGTATTGATCTCATCAAATGCTTGTTGGCAAGGCTCGTCCCATATGAAGGAAACACCTTTCTTAATCATCTTAGAGAAGGGTTGGTACTTGCCCGAAAGATTTGTGATGAATCTTTGGATGTAGGCCAAACGTCCTTGTAGTCCTCTTAATTCCTTGAGATTCTTAGGCGGTTAGAGCTCCTGGAAAGCTCGCACCTTGTCCAGGTCAATGTGGATCCCTTTTGTCGTGATGACGAATCCGAGGAACTTATTACTCATCATGCCTAAGAATGACTTTGTGGGGTTCATCTTCAGTTGATAGGACTACATGAGGTCAAACATGACTCTCAGTTCTTGAAGGTGGTCGACTTTGTCACGACTCTTCACAACCGGGTCATCCATATACCAGTCGACTGTCTTTCACAAATAATATCAGAAAATAATGCTCATGGCGTGCTGATAAGTTGTGTCAGTGTTCTTGAATCGAAGGGCATGACTGTGGAATAGTATACCCACACTAGAGTTCTAAACACAGTGTGCTTCTCATCCTTAGGGTGCATCTTGATCTGATTATACCCTGAGAATCCGTCTATGAAAGACATCCTTTCAAACCCATAATTATTGTCGATAATGACATCCATGATGGGCAAAGGGAATTCATCCTTAGGACATGCAGTGTTGAGGTCTCTAAACTCAATGCAGATATGGAATTTTCCATTCTTCTTCAAGATAGGAACAATGTTATCTACCTAATCGGGGTGTTGTTCCTCCCTGATGAAGCCTGATTCGATCAGCTTCTTCACTTCGGCTTCGATCACCTCCATGATTTATGGACGAAACCATCTCTACTATTGCTTGACAGGTTTGGCATCTGAGCTGATGATGAGACGATGCATGGCGATCTGAGGATCCAGGCTAGGTATGTCCTCATAATTCCATGCGAAGATATCGATATATTCTCGTACGAGGGATACGAGGTCTTCCTTCTTCTGGGGAGGTAAGCTGTCGCTGATGAATATAGGTTTAGGGTTTGCCTCATCTCCCATGTTAATTATAAGGATCTTGTCCTCCATGGGTGGCTCACGCTGCTCGAAGTGACCAGTCCACTGGGCACTGACATGGAGATCCCATGCTTTATCATAAAGCGGAATCTGTTCATCCTCTACGACTTCAACAGGATTGACCATAGCCATGTTGACTGTGAGGTTCTTGAACAAGGCTCCATTGCTGACATCTGAATCCCAAGTCGAGGATGTTGATGATTGATCATCTGAGCAAGCATCGTCGGATATTCCGTCAAAATTGCAATAAAAATCTAAGGAAGAGGAGGAGTAACCTATCCCTCTTTGAGTTTTTCCATAGTAGTTGTCAGGCTTCCTTTTGGGGACATAGGCAGGTCAAAGGGGCGTCTTCCAGCCTTTGCCTTACTTTAAGCCTTCCTTACGGATCAAGTCGTAACCCATCCTCTCCATCATGCGTTTTGCGATGGGGCTGTAACATGAGAATAGAGGAGCGGGTCCGTCTTCGTCTGACTTGTCCTACAGCATGCATGCGGGTTGGTCTATTCTTCTAAAGATAATCTCTTGCTGAGAAATATTCTGGGCTAGTATGATAAAGACAGCTTGCGAGGACTCAATCATTTGTGTTTTGGTGACAAACGACGAGTATAGAGGCAAGTACAGGGAAAAGTCATTGTACATCCTTAAGATCAAGTTGCTGAACTCGTCATCAACAGGTTCCGAACCAGATGAAAAATAAGCAAATACGAGACGTTCACTCCAGAAAAACCCATCCACTTCATCAGTGTCGGTTATAGCAGGGCCTTCATAGCCAATTACAATGGGTTCAATATCATTAAAGATGAGACCCTTATTATTCTCGCGCTCACTATCAGCTTTGTTGTTACTGCCAGGTTCATCGATGGGAGGTTCGTCGCCCGACTCAGGGTCCTAGTAGAGCAGAGAATCAGTGAAGTAGTTTTCGACTCCCTTGAAGGGTTGTTTATCTACAACAACTGTCTTCACTTGGTCACAGTCGTCCATATATTTCAAACACTGGTGTAATGTGGATGGGACTATCTTGTTGCTATGGATCCATGGCCAGCCCAACAACATGTTATAGGAGGATTCCGTGTCAATGACGTAGGTGGTCACCTTACTTTTTATATCACCTAGTCGACATTTGAGACAAATCTTCCTAAGCGACCGGGTTCCGGTGGCGTTAAAGCCAAAGATGGTGGTGGTCATCGAAGACAACCACTTTTGAGACTACCCCAAGTGCTTGATGAGCTTCATAGGGACAATGCTTAGTGCAGACCCCGGATCAACTTGGATCCTGTCTACTCTCAAGGAGCTGACGTATCCTGTGAAGTATAGGGGTCGGTCGTGAGTCGTGCTCTTGATAAGCATGTCTTCTGGAGTGAAAGTGATGCAGGGGATCTACTGTTTGGATGTTTGGCAGTACTGTGGACATCCCATTTCCGTCTCCTCTTCGGGAGTGGGCAAGAAATGTATGGCAATGGCTTCTGAATTGGTTAGCGCCTCTCGCAGGGCTTCGCGGGTCGTGTTGGACAACCGCTGGAGCTCGTACAAAGTGATTCTTGTAGGAATATTCTTCAACTGGGCGAGTAGATCAAATCGAAAGGGTTGACCACTTGAGCTCGGCCTGTCAGGACTTACCTGAACTATTTGTGGCAGACCCATTGGTAGCCTTACATGACTCTCTTCCGTCAGAGGGTAGCTCTAGGCAAAGTCCTTCCCTGCTCAGGTGATCAATGCATCTGTCTCCTCATCAGAATCAGTGAGGGTTGCTACCTCCGCTTTGTTATCATCCGAAATTGTTAAAATGACATTACAAAGCTTAGATTTTCTCTTGGACTTGTTTGAAGTCCATTGCTTGTCATCGAGGAGATCGGGATGAACCCACATCACCTGTCCCAACGGTAAGGTATGTGGTACCGAGGCTTTTCCTCGTTGATTGTGAGGGTCGTCATTGACAATCTTTAGCTTTACCTTAGGAATGGGCATGACTCCAGCCGGTGTATGAACCTCGGGGAGACCCGTTCCGAATTGAAGGGTGAGCATATTTGTATTCACCGCCTTCTGCACCTTCTCCTTCTATAGGACTCCTGCGTCATAAAGAGCTTGCGGTTTATCCTTAAGGATATAGCATTTGGAGGTGTGGTGATCGACAAACCTGTGGTATGTACAGTAGCTTGGATCATCGATTTTGTTCACGTCTTCAGGTTTCATGACTTCTGGCAGCTTGATCATGTTGCTCTTGAGAAGAGTGTTGAAGGTAGCCACCACCTGGTCTTTTGTGAAGTCGTGTTGCCTTTGTAGGCATTGCTCGAAGGGTTTGGGCTTTTGCCTCTGTGCTGGTTTAGGGGCTGGAGTAGAATCGATAGTCATGATCACCTTTCCTCTTGATCGAGGGTTCCTAGAGGTGTTCGGTTCTGAAGCTCTGCTCTTAGGCAAAGGTTCTTCAGCTTCTAATCTTTTGATCATGTTCTCGACTTGCACATCTTGGCGAACAAGTTCCTTCTAGGTTTGGATTTCCACCATGTCGATTCTGGATAGAATGTCAAATTTGAGGTTGTTACGACACATCTCAACCAGGGTGATCAAGGAGACTTTGTCCCAGAACTGAAGTGTCTGATTCCTGAATCTCTTGACAAAATCATTGACTGATTCTGTCTTCTTCTGTTTGTCAACAAGCAGGGTGGCCATTGACACTTCTGTGTTGATGTTGAAGAAATGGGCTAAGAAAATCCTTTCTATGTTAGTCCATGTTGTGATGGAGCCTGGTTCCAGCTTACGAAACCATTCAAAGGCCACCCCTCTCAGGGTACCAATGAATAGTCGGGTGAGAATAGTGTCGTTTTCTGTTAGGAATCTTGTGTGAGATAGGAAATAGTAAATGTGCTGTGAGTGAGAGCCCTTGCCATCAAACTAGATCAGGTTTATTGGTTTGAACTTTGCCAGGTAGTCGAGCGTTTCCTATTCGACTAGATACAGTCGAACCACCCTCAGGTCGTTCATGTTCTTCTTAAGTTTTAACGTATTGAGCTGACTCTGGAACTCATTGAACCTCTTGTCTTTAAGAGTGCTACCTGAATGTGAGTGTCTTCCTAAGGATTTGTTAGAATAATCTGAATCTGGCCCGCGATTATCTTCTTCTTCAGTTGTGTGAGGAGGAGTAAGCTCTCGTTCTCTGTTCTTTGAGGGTCTTTGTCGATTTTGTGAATTCCTCTTCTTCTTCTTCTCATTGAGAAGATATTCCATTATCTCCCTTAGAGAGCTAATAGTTGCCTGCTGCTCCACAAACTTTTTAGCAAGGTCATCGGAGTCCTCCGCCAAGTGCACATTTACGTGCTTGCCGTAGGCTAAGGTTGAGGTTTGAGATGTTGCTGCTGAGCACACCTCGTCCTCGTTGTTGTAGATGAGTGACAAACGAGCATAATCGAATGGGATAGCTGCTCTTATTTGAACGCGAGTGCGTTGGTATACATCCCCTCTTCAACAGGGGGCCATCTAAACCCCGGGGTATATTCAAGATCTGATGAATCCGAATGTTAGGCTTTACCTTTCCCTGCCATGTTGACTATGGTTATCGGGAGCTCTAAGTTACCAATGGCTCGCTTTTTCTGACGATGGCATCTTTGGTGAGAATGTCTTGGCTCAGCAGATAGCTAAGAAAGCCTCCTAAAGACTGATGGCTTTGGCGTCTTGATGCACTGACAGTTGGCAAGTACCGCCTGGTGAATAGTGCATTTGCAAGTTAGATGATCGCTGAGATCTCCTGCGGATTGGTGGTGGTAACCCCTAGCGTTGGAAGGAACAAATGTGCAATTGCATGGAAGAGACTCAAAGGAGTCAGAATGAGAACGTTTGGGAAATTTTCCGAGTGTCGAGTTCATGTGACCTTGCCTTGACAGGTGAGGTACAGAGTTTGGGTGAGCTTCAACTGACTACTGACGAACTTGAGTCGTCTGTTTATTCAGGTGACTTTGCCTTGTCAGGTGAGATCTGGAATTTGAGCGAGCTTTAGCCGACTGTTGGCGAGCTCGTGCTATTTGTTCATTAAGGTGAGATTCTTGAGTTGTTCTTGCTTTACCTTTTTGGCTAAGGCTGGTTCTTAGGTGGTCCAGCTAGGGTTTGTCTGCATGGTGGTTTCTATTTGGGGGGCGAAGCTCACCTTTTGCGTAGAGCTTGCCTGAATCATGGAGCTCGCCTGATTTGGACGGGTGACTTGAAGAGCCAAGCCCACCCAATTTAGTGGGCTCGCTTGAATTATTGAGACTGCCCAGATAGGGAACTCTGCCGATGCGAGGGAACCTACCTAAATAGGTAGGCTCGCCTGAATCACTGAGTCCACCTATGTGGGGAATTCGGCTGCAAGACCGAGACTCGCCTAAAGCGTTAGGTTCGCCTGAAACGCCAAGTCCGTCAGTTTTGGGGACTCGGCCAATTAACTGAAGCCCGCCTGAATGGGTGGGCTCGCCTGACTGTCCTTGTCCACCAAAATTAGGAACTTTACGCTCTTGCTTAGAACTTCTCAGGCCTGAATGGTAATTCAGGCTATCATAGGGAGTGGGGGCTCGAACTTCCTGACAGGTGAGAGCTTATCATTGCCATCATTGGGCTCTTTTAGAGAGGGGGAGATTCATGTCGACGGTGAAGGCAAGATCGCCAACGTGCACTAAGGTCTCCTCTTGTATGGGGGACTGTGCGGATCGCTTGGCGACCCAACGGGCATTACCTTGGCTTATATGCTTAGCTTTGATTGGCTTGGTGGAGATAGAACCCCCTCCTTTAGCTCAGGTAGAGCTTTCAGGCGTGACTGCCTTGACCACTTGGGGTTGGGCCACACACGCGACTCTGTAGCGCTTGCGTGATGCATGACTACTAGAGGAGGAAGAAGACAAGTATTCTTTATACTTGGCTTGGTCAAATTCGATAATAAGGGACTCAACAGTTGTCCCCTCCACAACTTCATCGAACTACGCCACCATCAATTCATCTGAGTGAATGGTTTTTTCCACTGTGGTATCCATCTTCTGTCGGGTGTAAAAATTGACTTCCCGTTTTAGGGGTCATTTGTATTTATAAGAGTGGCTTATTACAAACTAATGATTAATGTTTACAATAGAGGATAAGGGGAATGGCCCTTCTTGTTTAACGTGGGTTCATTGGTAGCGGTAAGATGTCTCCCTCGGTGCTCGCGCCGAGTTTGTTTTCCTTAGACGATCCCATCAAAGTTGTGGTTGGAGCTTCAACGTGTAGTAGAGGCTCTGGAGTGATTGAGTTCGACTATACCTGAGCTTGAAAAGTATCAAAGCCACAAGCTTGGAGAGAGATACAATACAAGGGTTTGCAGAGAGCTAATGAGCCTCAAATTTGAGAGTTCAGATTGAGTCTACTTCAACAATCAAGCCTCTCCAATCTTCAAGCTAGCAAGAGAAAAATGATCTCCCGAATAGCTAGAAAAACCCCATCTTCTAGCCAAAAAAACCCTATAGCTAAAAAAAACCCTATAGCCAAAAAAACCCCTCTTATACGCTGGCAAAGAGTGGCTATAAATAAGCAAGGGATGACATGTGCCATCCCTTAATTTGTGAGATATGACCACCAATGGGTGAGGATCACCATGCCCTTCCCTAGCTATAGGATGTGACCACTATAGGGGTTATGAGAACCATGCCTCATCATCACCTAGGACGTGGGAAATGGGTAGGCCCATTCCTACAAGCAAGCAGCCTGCTTGTATTACTCAAGCAAGGCTAGCAAAGCTATGGGTGAGCTCGAGAGCTGTCTGAATGCTCAGGTGAGCTTACAGGCGAGCTTGGAGAACAGGCGGGGTCGGCTGGCATGCCCCTCCAATGTGTGAGCTGGCATTCATTGGCAAGCGGAGTTCGTGTGGGCGAACTCCCTGCAGGCGTGCTTATCTCGTGCGGGCAAGCAAAGCATTCAGTCAAGGTTGAACTCATTTTGGAGAGCTTAATGATTTGATGAGCTTGATTCATATAGGCGAGTCAGGCTAATAGGCGATGCTTGAGCTCTGCGGGCGAGCTAAATAAACAGGCATGATTGAGCTCTGTGGGCGAGCTTAATAAAAAGGCGTCGTTAAGCTCTATAGGCGAGCTTAATAAACAGGCGAGGTTGGGCTCTACGGGAGAACTTAATAAATATGCAAGGTTGACCTCTATGGGTAAGCTTAATAAACAAGGGTGATTTAGCTCTACGGGCGAGATCAATAAACATGGAAGGTTGAGCTCTGCGAGCGAGCTCAATAAGGAGAGATTGAACTCTGTAGGTGAGCTCAATAAACAAGCGAGGTTGAGCTCTGTGGACGAGCTTAATAAGGAGAGGTTAAGCTCTGCGGGCGAGCTCAATAAATAGGTGTGATTGAGCTCTGCATACAAGCTCAATAAACAGGTGAGGTTGAGCTCTGCAGGCGAGCTCAATAAACTAGTGGGGTTGAGCTCTACGAGCGAGCTCAATAGGGAGAGGTTGAGCTCTGTGGGCGAGCTTTGTTAGGCTATGTTCAATGCCAAAGAGCCCAAGCTATTCGCAGACGGGGCCAATCAGGCGGGCTTTGACACCCAGGCAATTTTTACTGCTTACAATGGTCTCCTTTACAAGTGATCTCCTCATACCAATCCACCTCCTCTGCAGTGAGAGGTCTCTTCCTAGAAGACCTTAAATTATGAGGCCTAACAACCAGGGCCTCCTCTCGGGCTACACAATACAACAAAAAGAAGAAGAAATTTTTGAACTAAAAGGTCAAAAATTTTCAAAGTCACGAGGATAGGCGGCTTGACAAGGCAATAACTCGCTGATCAAGCCGAGCTTGCCTAACAAGGCAACAACTCGCCGATCAAGCTAAGCTTGCCTGACAAGGGCGAGTAGAAGCTTGCCAATCAAGAAGAGCTCGCCTGCTAAAACTAGGAGCTCGCCGATTAAGCAGAGCTTGCCTGATGAGGGCAAAAGTTTGCCTGATAGACAAGCTCGCCGAAATAGCAAAGACTTGCCTAATTAGATGAAGCTCACTAGAAGATGAAAAGGAGTCTGTTCGCCTTCTTCACTTTCAGTCCCCTTGACTTACTATGGTGAATAGCATCGGTGGCGGCAATAGTGACAACGCTAACGGCGGTGTTGGAAGAAGTGGCATCCTTCTTCCCCTTGGAGACGACCATCTTGCATTGGGGGCCATTTCAAGCTCAAAGAGAAGAGAAAATGAGGATGTGAGTTCAAGTTTTCTTTGAAGGCTTGAGAGTTTTAGATGGAACAGTAGTCTCCCGATGAGTGAGATGAATGACTTATATGAACGAATCTCAATGGTGGAGATCCACCATCACAACCTATACGTGCAACACAGATCACTTGTAATGGTTTGATTCGATAGTCCGAATCGAACGACAGCGAGCTTGGCGGGACGTTTGGAATTCCAAAATGAACGACCCAGATTTAGCGGTTCGGCCATGATTGTTAGACCCTACAGGGGGGGTAATTAGGGTCTTATGCTAATCTAATCCGATTTTATGCCAATTAAAACTAATTAACAAGTTATCCTAGCAAGTATAAAATGCAATAATATATATGAGCTAGGATGAGCAATATGAACAAAGGTAAATGTCCTAGCAAAGAGATATACTATAAGATATATGCAAGGATATATAATTAACACAAGGATAAACAATCTAAACTAGATGGTGGGCAATATAATCAACAAGCAATATATAAAGGCGATATAAGATATGAATATAAAAATAAGTGCGCCAATACAATCATAAACAAACGATATGATTACGGAGTTTGGTCCCCATGACCTACATCTCCGCTCCTCACCTCGAGGAGATCTCCACTATCACAACCGGGTTTTCTATGTTTACCCGAACAATATTTATACCTCACAATACGGTTTTCTAGTTTACCGAAAACTCTACAACTAACACACTCTTGTAATCTCACTCTACACCCTCTCAAGTGTTTAACTAGACATGTCTCCCTCAAGTGCTTGAATACAACCTCTCCCTAGGTTCGTCAACCGACGCCACTCCTCTTGGGACGATCCCCGACTCTCGCCACACACTTCTCTCGGTCAACACGTGTGTTACAAAGTGATCCTCACAATAAGCACAATTATAATAAATGATTGTTCTCTAATATGGATGAGAACACAATAAAAGCTCACACTCAATTGTTATAACTCTCACCAACCCAAATATACTATGTATGAAAATACAATAAGCACAATATGGGTGTGTGTAACAATGAGATAATATAATCAAATCTAAACTCAATATAAAAACTAGCTTTAAAGAATGATAATCAAATAACTAAGCAAATGTAAAGCTAGATGAGAGTTTAGAAATGCTTCTCTGAAAAACAAGATGGAGAGATGGATTAAGATGAAGCTCAATCAATGTAGATGATCTCCTCCACTTGTGTAAAACTATTTCCCAAACAAAAACTCTTTTAAACAAACACTAAACAAACTTAAACCCTTGTTAAACTCTTGTTTAAAAACTTCTTCGATTGCGAAGAGAACTGAGATCAATGGGGTATTTATAGCCTCCCAAAACCTCAGCCAAAAACTCCAAACAAAAGACTAAAAATCCCACAGAATCGGAAATCAGATTCTGTACAAAAATAGCCGTTGGAGTGAATGGCGGTCGACTGTTTGGAGTGAATGGAGGTCGACTGTGAAAATCTCGCAGTCGACCGCGAGCCACTTTCGAAGCTGAGAATTTTCCAGAGACTTTGGCGGTCGACCGTGGGAAAATTCGAGCTGACAGTCGACCATGGCGGTCGATCACGAAAGTTTCTGTTTGACTCCGTGAGTAAAAACTCAGGTGCGGTCGACCGTGACGGTCGACCGTAAACTGACATATGAGAAAACATGTTTGAAAGTTGATTTTCTGATTTTAAAATCCTATTTAAAAATATCAAATAAATTCCAAAAAATATAAAACTTTGGAAAATGATTGTAGACATGATAATACACATGTTACAAAAATTGGTTTTCAAAAAGGACTTCCCAAATGTAAAGTATCATCATTTTGCAAAGAGGTTCAAAACACAAAAATGTAAACACATGAGTTTGATGTTTTGACCTAAACCAACTTTTGAAACTTTGTGAAATATTTTTATAGACTCGATAAACTATGTATAAACTGATATTGAAGTTTATAAACTAATAAAACAATGTTTTCACAAAAACACCTATAAAACCAAAAATTGTATATATATATAACTATATATATGCATAGAAACCAAAACTTATGTATATATATAACTATATATATAAAAACCAAATACGTGTGTGTATATATGATTGAGCTTAAAGTACTAACACACATAATATAAACCTAAACTAATTTACCCAAGCAATCTTGATCTTCATTAAGCTCGACTTGGTAAACTAGCAGATGAAGCTAGAACATAGATCTTCAACTTGAAATTGCGTAGGTTTCAACCACTATTCCGCTAACCTCCATTGGATATGATCGTGAATGCTTGCTTCCATCCATCCTCCAACTCGTTGTTTGCCTAGAATAAATACGATAACACAAACACTAGACAAACAATATTAGAAGTAAATTGTTTGTTAAATATCATCAAAACAAGAAGGCCAATAATCTCCCCCTTTTTGATGATGACAAACAATTTACAAAAAGGATATATGAATGAAAGGAAATGAATATACAAAGTATAATATATCATGCATATAAACAAGAAAAAATATACTCATAATATTTCTCCCCCTTTGACAACATCAAAAAGGGGAAAACAAAAGAATGAAGAGAGCGAAAGCTCCCCTATCAATATGCATGAGTGAGTATAAAAAACAATAATAGAAAAGGGAAGACTCCCTCTATCAAAATGCCATATGGAGTATATGAAATGGAGACCAAGGCAAAACATGTGAGCAAGCATAGATGAAAGATATGCTAAATATTACTCACATACAAGAGAATAATAAGGACACATATAGATATATCATTTATGAAAGAAGTGCCTCATTACACAACTATAAAAACATAGTGTATAAAAATAGATTTATGAAATCAAAAGATAGAACATGAGAATCATGCAAAAAGTTTTCAAATAAAAACAAATTAATTAATGGAATCATAAATCAAGATTTAAGTCCAAAAACAATGTTTGATCAAAAAAGAAAAATTTCTTTGTAAAACTTGATCAAACCACATAAAGAATACATTATAAAGCATATTTGAAATTTGAATCATCTATTTGTGCTATATAATGAATTCAAAAGAACAAATCAAAACAAAATTTTTATAGTTTAAAAATAAGATTACAAAACATACAAGAATCATGAACTATGGAAAAAATCATCTTTAAAAGTATAAAGCCAAATCATCATTGATTTTTAAAAATTAATAGAGGCAATTATATCTAGCTCTTGAGCTAGTATCAACCCATATAAATATTTTTAGCATCCGGTAAACATGATTTAGGAATAAACACCCAATAAACTCGGATGGTTATATAATTACAAACCTCTCCTCAAAACAAAACTAATAATCATGAAAACAAAAGAATTTAACCAATAAAAGGAATTGTTTTTATAAAAGTATAAAATACATTTTTCAAAACCAAGAAAAATAAAAAAAAATACTAAATTCTTGGTTTAAAATCAAATTTGTTTTGGTACCTAAGTATTCTTGGTACCAAAAGGTTTAGGGACAGAACCCCTATTATTCAAGCTTAAAGCCCTAGGGTTATGAGCCTATTTGGGCGCATTTAGTGGACGGGTCTTGTCATGGCAATAATTATGCAAATGAGCCATTCGATTGCAATAAGTGCAATGAAGATGATGCATTTGGTTATGTTGACCATGTGGGTGTGCACGAGGAACATTTGCAAATAAAGATGGTCTTTTAAGATTATTTTGGAAATGAAAAATATTTTAAAATAATATTGGTCTACTTGAAATATTTTGCGATTTAGAAACTTTTTGCAAATCAAAACAAAACTTAGCTAAGTGACCAACTCTACCCCAAAAATCACAATGATACACATTAGTATGATTATGATGAACAATGGGTGCATGTGTGTGTACATGTGATGAAGAGACTTGATGAGATGCACAAGCATGACAAATGTAATCATAACTAGATTAGCACAAATAAGATAACTTGGATCTTTAACCCAAGACGATTAGTCCTTATATCAAAGAGCACCAAGCTCTGATACCAATTGTTAGACCCTAGAGGGGGGGTGATTAGGGTCTTATGCTAATCTAATCCGATTTTATGCCAATTAAAACTAATTAACAAGTTATCCTAGCAAGTATAAAATACAACAATATATATGAGCTAGGATGAGCAATATGAACAAAAGTAAATGTCCTAGCAAAGAAATATACTATGAGATATATGCAAGGATATATAATTAACACAAGGGTAAACAATCTAAACTAGATAGTGGGCAATATAATCAACAAGCAATATACAAAGGCGATATAAGATATGAACAAAAAAATAAGTGCGCCAATACAATCACAAACAAACGATATGATTACGGAGTTCGGTCCCCACGAACTACGTCTCCGCTCCTCACCTTGAGGAGATCTCCACTATCAAAATTAGGTTTTCTACGTTTACACGAACAATGTTTACACCTCACAATATGGTTTTCTAGTTTACCGAAAACTCTACAACTAACACACGCTTGTAATCCCACTCTACACCCTCTCAAGTGTTGAACTAGACGTGTCTCCCTCAAGTGCTTGAATACAACCTCTCCCTAGGTTTGTCAACCGACGCCACTCCACTTGGGACGATCCCCGACTCTCGCCACACACTTCTCTTAGTGTACAAGTGTATTACAAAGTAATCCTCACAATAAGTACGATTACAATAAATGACTGTTCTCCTATATGGATGAGAACACAATGAAAGCTCACACTCAATTATTACAACTCTCACCAACCCAAATATACTATGTATGAAAATACAATAAGCTCAATGTGGGTGTGTGTAACAATAAGATAATATAATCAAAGCTAAACTCAATATAAAAACTAGTTTTAAAGAATGATAATCAAATAACTAAGCAAATGTAAAGCTAGATGAGAGTTTAGAAATGCTTCTCTGAAAAACAAGATGGAGAGATGGATTAAGATGATTCTAAATCAATGTAGATGATCTCCTCCACTTGTGTAAAACTATTTCCCAAACAAAAACTCTTTTAAACAAACACTACACAAACTTAAACCCTACTTAAACTCTTATTTAAAAACTTCTTGGATTGCGAAGAGAACTAAGATCAATAGGGTATTTATAGCCTCCCAAAACCTCAGCCAAAAACTCCAAATAAAGGACTAAAAATCCCACAGTATCGGAAATCAAATTTTGTACAAAAATAGCTATTAGAGTGAACGACGGTCGACCGTGAATATCTAGCGGTCGACCGGGTGCACTTTCAAAGCTGAGAATTTTCTAGAGACTTTGGCGGTCGATCATGACGGTTGACCGTGGGAAAATTCGAGCTGATGGTCGACCGTGGCGGTCGACCGCGAAATTTTCTGTTTGATTCTGCAGGTAAAAACTCCGGTGCGGTCGACCGTGACGGTCGACCGTAAACTGACATATGAGAAAACGTGTTTGAAAGTTGATTTTCTGATTTTAAAACCCTGTTTAAAAATATCAAATAAATTCTATAAAATATAAAACTTTGGGAAATGATTGTAGGCATGATAATACACATGCTACAAAAACACGAAAATGTAAACACATGAGTTTGATGTTTTGACCTAAACCAACTTTTGAAACTTTGTGAAATGTTTTTATAGACTCGATAAACTATGTATAAACTGCTATTGAAGTCTATAAATTAATAAAACAATGATTTCACAAAAACACCTATAAAACAGAAAATTGTATATATATAACTATATATATGCATAGAAACCAAAACTTATGTATATATATATAACTATATATATAAAAACCAAATACGTGTGTGTATATATGATTGAGCTTAAAGTACTAACACACATAATATAAACCTAAACTAATTTACCCAAGCAATCTTGATATTCATTAAGCTCGACTTGGTAAACTAGCGGATGAAACTAGAACTTAGATCTTCAACTTGAAATTGCGTAGGCTTCAACCACTATTCTGCCAACCTCCATTGGATATGATCGTGAATGCATGATTCCATCCATCCTCCAACTTGTTGTTTACCTAGAATAACTATGAAAACACAAACACTAGACAAACAACATTAAAAGTAAATTATTTGTTAAACATCATCAAAACAAGAAGGCCAACAATGATCTCTCGTCGAATCGACGGTTGAGATCAAAGGCGCCGCTAATTCAACGACTTGGATCGAGCGTGTGAAAGCGAGGCGTCACCTTAGTTGGCAAGCGTTAGAGACTGCCCTCTGACACGTAGCTCACCCTCACAAACTTGGACCTCATTTGAAGTGGTCTAGCTCTCCAGCAAGCACGCAGCTCCCCTAGCGACGTTCAAAAGCTTGCCCGCATACTTAGAGCTAACCTGTCATTGGCTTGAGATCGCCCGAAGACTCGAGCTCGCTGTAGGCGTAAATTTTGATCTCCCAAAATAGGCATTTTGTTTGTATTGATAAGAATAGCTTATTATAAACTAATGAATCAAAATTACAATAGAATCGGAGGGAATGCCCTCCTTGTTTAATGTGGGGACTTTGGTAGCGATAAGACACCTCGCTCGGTTCTCGCACCGAGGCTGCTTCCCTTGGATGATTCGACCGAGGTTGCTGGTGAGCTTCAGTATGCAGTAGAAGCTCATGCTAGTCGAGTTCGAGTTTTCGAGTTCGATGGCGATCAGGGCCCGAAGCTAGGAGAGGATGCTACAGTACAAATGTTATGCAAAGAGCTTGTCATCAACTCCGTTGAGAGTTGAGAGCTGTGGTTCAGCTGACTGATTGAATTAAATCAATTAACTATGAGCCAACTGAACCCCTTTTCTATAGCCAGGAGAGGTTCTTAAATAGAGGAGGGACGACGTGGCCACTCCTTGAATCATGGGATATGACCATGTACTTTTGGGAGATACTATGCTCCTCACTTGTACTGTGAGCGGCCGTTTGAGAGGCTAGAAGCACCGCACTCTTCCCCCTCACGTCGTGGGAAATGGGAAGGCCCATCCCTATATGCATGATACTATGGCTGTCAGGTACTCTGGCTAGTTCGGCGAGCTTACTGATCGTAGGTGAGTTCAGCTCTAGACTCGTGCGGGTGAGGCGAGCTTCATGCAGGCGGACTTGGCGATTGCATGGATTTGACCAATCACTCGTACTGTGAGCGACTACTTGATGGGCTCGGAGTACTGTGCTCCTTCCCTTCACATCGTGGGAAATGGGAAGGCCCATCTCTATATGCATGATACTACGGCTGTCGGGTACTCTGGCTAGTTCGGTGAGCTTACTGATCGTAGGCGAGGCAAGCTTCATGCAGGCGGACTTGGCGATTGCATGGATTTGACCAATCACTCGTACTGTAAGCGGCTACTTGATGAGCTCAGAGTACCGTGCTCCTTCCTTTCACGTTGTGGGAAATGGGAAGGCCCATCCCTGTACGTGGTATAGCAGCCGCCAAGTATTCTGGCGAGTTTGGTGAGTTTGCCATTTATAGGTGAGTTCGACACTTGGATCGTGTAGGCGAACCAAGTAAGTAGGCGGATTTTAGTCGCTTGGATGATGTTGACTCATGTGAATCTGTGATCGCCAAATGCGGGCAAATTTGGTGATCGCGTGGTCTTGGCTCGTGCTGGCGAGTCAAGTATGCGGGTGAGCCCTATTTTCAATTCGTGTGGACTACTTGAATACACAGGTGGGTTTCATGTTTATCTGTAAAGGTAATTTTTACCGTCTACAAGACCCCCTTCAAAGTTTCAGACCTAAACCAACTTGCATGTGGTCTGGAACACTTTGAATAAAGAGGTACCTAATGAGTTAGGGCGAATTTGGCTCCCTCAGCTAGGCCGAGGCTTTTGGGCGAATTCGAGCGATGCAAGTGCACGCAGGAGAGATCGGTGTTGTTAGAGTTGGGTCTCTCATGACGAAAGATAGGCACATGAGGGCAGGCCGCGCATCCGTGGGGGAAATTCCCACGTTTGTCAATCAAAACGACGCCTTGTCTTCACGCGCTTGCTTCAAGACACGGATTCGATGTTGCTTTTACAACTAGCTATTAATTCGATGGGGATCATGTCTCGAACTGCCAGATCCTGGCCATTCACGTAGAATTCCAAACGTCCTGTCTTGCTCACGGCCGTTCGATTTGAATCGCAGAATCAAGATCGTCTGCTCAGAGAGCTCGGTGAATCTTGATGGTCGAGATCCTACATATATAGTATTGATCCACCTCTTTTGCATGAGGATCACCACATTTGTAAGTTCTCTCATTCAGACCTTCTTAGAGAAAACTTAAGACTTCTCGGATTCGAAATGGCTTCGGGAGCGGGAGCATACGCTTCAAAGGGGAAGAGGGAGGCTGCTCAGCTAGAACCTATCGTCCTCTCTGATGACGAGGAGGAAGAACATGTTCCTGCCCCTCAACCCTCTTTCGAATGAAGGGACGGTCCCTTTGATCCAGCCTATTGCCATGATCCCCGCCGGTCAAGAATCTGCCTCTCTGAGCTCCAGATCTGCATGGGGCATCCTCCAGCAACTGCAGAATGCTATGTGGCAGGTGGTCTCTGTTGCTAGCCTTGGCTGGGGGACCTATGCTGACTTTAAGCCTTTCCTGACGCACTACGTTACTGCTCTCAGGCGCATGGGCGAGGCCCGAGAGGCATCACGCAGCCTAACCACGATCGTTCGGTTCGAGCGGCTCTTGACATGCCTGGAAGCTCTGTCGCGCGCCGACTCAGAGCCGGACGTGGAACGGTTCATGGCTCAGGCCCGAGCTGGTAGGGCGCGTGAGTGGGAGGCTCGAGAGAAGGAGCTGTCACATCAAGAGGACCTTATTTCGAATTTGCTCCACCGTCGAAGTCAACTGAGGGCAGAAATCAACGCTTCAACCTCCGCTATCGCCCGAATGAAGGCTCAGCTGGCGGCGGAAGAGACAACTCTGAGGGACTTGCGGCTCAGGAGCGCTGACGTCCGCGATGCTGTTGAGAAGGAGATGCAAACTCTTCAGATGCTTTGTCAAGAGAGCTCCGTTGCCACTGCTGCTCATGACGCCAGGATCTGCAAGGAGGTGAGATCGAAGCTGAGATAAAGCAGCCGAGATCAAAGCTAAACTGGCCTCTCTGATCGAGATGAACTAGGGTCAACATAGGATTAGTCCTTAGGATTTTTTTTATTTCTTGGTGTTGTTTTGTTACAACTCTATTTGGATAGCTTGTTGTTAGCTCGTCGGAACAATTCCTCACAACTCCAGTCGTTTTTATGATTGGCTGAATAGAGTGTTATGCTTTTTATCGCTCAACTGTTTCCGGTAAAAGTTGCTGTTTTCATTGATGTTCTCTTTTTCGAGATCTGTTACAACTTCAAGCGTTACAACAGTATAAAATGAAAACAAAAGGGTTACAACTTAAACGAAAATAAACACGAGATCCCGGTTTGGTACGGTCTCGCTTGCGTGGGTTGTTGGCCTGTGACGGGGACGTTAATATCCGTGGACCGCCGACTCTTCAAGATCCTTCCGGGAAAATCCGGCAGAGCTTCGTCTATCCGCGTGGGATATAGAAGCTCAACTTCGTCGATCCGCGTGAGATCTTAGAAGTTTAAAGCTTATGCCTCGGTTAAACGAGGCACTAGCTCTTCTTAGTAGTCACCGCTAATGGGCAATACTAAGGATGGAAGGGGGTGAATGAAGGAAAAGATGAAGACCTCTCGTTCTTCGATCCGGCAGGGCTTCGCTGCTCTTCTCCAAAATTTCAGATCTCGAGGTTAAACCCAAGACCAGAAATTCCTCTCCAAAAATCCAAGCCAAGAGAATGGAGGCCTAGAGGGCCTATTTATAGGAAACCAAGAGGGGGGGGTGGCTGAAAAATCTAAGGACACCCCATGGGGTGTCTCAAAAAATCCGAGACACCCTTGAGGTGTCTTGGATTTTCCGAGACACCCTTGGGGTGTCTTGGGTTTTTTCAGACACCCCCGGGGTGTTTTATGTTGGTTGAGACGCCACCGTTGTCCCGCCGGTTACTCGCCGTTGACTTGCCGTTGACTTTTCGTCCGAACTCGGATTTGAGTGATTTCGGATGCGTTGGAATCGTGACGGCGAGCTCTGTAGGCCCCGATAGTTGGATTATCGGTGGGGTGATCGGGGCATGGCGGGCGTTGGCCCAATTGCGGTGGTCGCGGGGTTTTCGGTCAATCCGTATCCCCGTGTTTCTGACATTCTGTCGGCTCACGTAGTCCGTCGGTTCACTTCAGGCGTTTACCGACGTCGTTGGAATTCTTGTGAGCCGGGTAGTGACGTTCAATCATCGCTCGTTGACACTGAGCTGTGTGCGGGGACCTATCGGCAATTTTCGATGCCTACATCAACATTATGTGCATATACTTTCCTTCTTTTGTTTCTCTTTAGTATTTTTAGCAAACCCTCAGCTATCAACGGATTTGATTTACCTTTACCGATTACCGTTTGAATCAGGCTAGTCATACTATTCCCCTCAGTATGATAAGTTGTTGAGAAGTTTCTCTTAGGCTTAACGCTAAGATTTCTGCTCTAGCCTTTAGCCGTTTGAGGCATGGGTTTGAGTTAATCATAACTGTCAGGTCGTAGTTTGGTTGTATCTTAACGACTTTTAACTAAACGACCGTTACCCGTGGGTGCATCCGGAGGGTACATCAATGGGTTGCATTGCTTGGTAGGTCTAATCGTGTAGGTGAGACTATTCTATCGGTAGTTCGAAGCTTTAGATGAGTCGGACCACTCGAGATTCATCTTTAGAGGCGAACTAGACCCAACAAACGAGATGTTCGGGCGAGACTCATTTTCACTGGCGAAGCGAGCTAGACATTTGTAGGCAAATTTTGCTTCACAGGCAAAATTTGAAATTATGGAGGGTGAGCTCACCATCATTTCGTAGGTGAAATTCTTCTTTCAGGTGAAATTCGAATTGGTAGAAGGCGAACCACGTGTTCGTCAGCAAAACCTTGTGCTTTGTGCTTCCCAGCTAAGGTCGCATGGGCTCGTCAGGTCGCATTAAATACAATTTGACAAAGCGATGTCGCTTCCGTGCGCCTTGCTCGATGATGAATCATGGCCGTACTTTTTGATCCTGGCCGTTAGATTCGGTCATGAATTTCGGTGTGAGTTCCAGGTTTCGATTCGCTCGACCCATTCCCTGTCTTGACGGTTCCTCTGTAACCGCCAAAAATGAACTGTTAAGAACAATCTAGGAAGTTGGTTTCGATCGTGGCCACGTTTCTCAACCGCTAATGACTAGCCACTTGAGAGCGATCTGGGGTGTCGATTTTGATCATGGCCATGCCTCTCAACCGCAAACGTTTTGCCTTCAAATAGGCTTCGTCCCCTTCCTTTGAGAACTACCATGCTCAGGAACTTCTATTTGCGCAAAATTTTTAGAGAGAAAGAACTCCCACCTCGTCTCTGACTCTCCGACATGGCGCCAAAATCCAAGAAATGCATTGCGAAGGGAAAGGGTCCCACTCGTTATCCTAGCAGCATCGCCGTCGGTGACCGCCAGCGTGTCTGTGACACACTTGGGTAAGTCAAAAGGTCTGTCTAACGACTTCGCATTGCTGACCGACGCTGGGTCGGGAAGATGAGCACTGTTTGTCTTCTTCAGTAGACTTTGCCATTTTTGGCAGTTTTCTTGATTTGGGTGAAATTTCCCCTTTTCAGGCGGATTCTGTCTTTGCTTGATGAAAGCAACCCCTGCTTTGACAGGTGAAATCAGTTCCTATTGGGTGAAAGCAAACTCAGCCTTGACAGGCGAGCTCGACTTTCGTTTGGTAAAGGCGAACTCTGCCTTGATTGGCGGATTCTGTCTCTTTCAAGCGGATTCGTCCTTTGTCAGGCGGATTTGTCACCTGACGGGCGAGGTTGGTTTCGTCGGGCAAGATTTGCCTGTTTGGGGGACTCGAGAAAAGTTCCTGACCCCAAGAGCGTATTCTGTTCTAACTCCTTGGTTTTTTCCTTGCAGTCACTTTTTCTGACGAAGCCCTTCCGAAAGGCATAGCCATTGGTCTTGCTGGTGGCTCGGGTTATACGGCGCCTCCCCGATTCCTTCTTCTTGATCCAGTGCCTGTGTTTGCTGCTGACAAGCTAGAGGAGTGAGTCAAGAGAGTGACTGATGGGTATCATCTTACGTTGTGTGAGTTGATTACTGATGCAGCATTGACAGACATGGCTAGGACGGAGCTGAAAAAACCGCAGTTCATGTTTGGCGATGTCGTGACTGACCCTTCAGCTCTATTGCTTGGAGAGAGTAAATGGCTTCGTGTCGTGGATGGAGTCCATTACTATCTTCCCAATATGCCGAGGGGTTTTTGATTGTCGAGTTGTGGTCGCTTGTGGTCCCGAGACCGATGAATTAGGATTTGACCCCTACTCAAGATGGGGTAGTTTGTGGGGTCTTCACAGGGTCGTTCGCTGGGTACAGGGTCGACAGCTCTTGTAAGCGCGTGGTCACCTTGCGTCCCAGCTTGCTGAACAATGAATGGCCCGTGGGGGAAACGACTGCAGTGGTGGAGACTTTCCGTCACCGTTTCTTCTGGTCCGGGTGGTAATTCCCTCCGAAGGACTTCAGGGCTCCGGGATGGATTCATTCTACGCCTGGCAGTGGCACTTGGTGGTCTAAGATCACTGAGTATGTCTTGACGGAGAACTCTAACCTTGCGGGCTCAAAGCTGTTCGTGGCTATCCGAGCCACCCAGTGTAGGCGTCAAAAAATGCTGAAAGATATCCAAACACACCTCAAAAAGAAGTCATCCAAAAAAAAAGTCAGAAGAGAACACAAGTTTAGTTGTCTCGCCCACGCGAGACAGGCTTTTACTGTCTCGCCAGGCGAGACAGGCTTTTACTGTCTCGCC
>BQKN01066282.1:419784-431306 GCA_022839385.1 Asparagus kiusianus
CGAAGATATAATGAATTCCACAGCGAAAGCAACTTTTGACGAAAACACCCAGCACGGCCTGAAGATCAACATCCCTCAGTTCTACAGTATCTTGGAACTTTACTGTCCGGATAGCGGTACGTTCTTCACTCCTAATGGCGAGCTTAGTATAACCCTCCACGAGATGTATGATGTATCGGGGCTACCTTTGGGGAGCTTCCCCTACGAGGAGTACATACTGGGTCAGGACGAGATCGACTATCTTTCAGGTCGATTCCCCCTGATGGTCGAGACCTTATGGGAGTTGCTCGGCCACTACTACATATGTCTTGACACATTAGGCGCAGTGGACCATAAGGGCAAGAAAAAGAGGGCTCCCGGGATTAGTCACAAGAACTGGGTTGACCACATGTTCCTATGGAATGATGTCAAGTGGAGGCCTACTCTACCACTGGGTGAGTGTGACCAGCCTAAGGTGGAGAGACGGATGGCCAAAGGGGAATTCGCCGTAACCCTTGAGCATGACAAGGGTGGGTTCCCATTCGGGACGACCTTCCAATTGTTCCACAACCAGGCCAAGTCTCCCATATCCGCAAAGGCTCTGCTCGCGGATACCTCATGCTGTGGTTGATGAGGTGTGTGGTTCCCACCCACTCCTTCGAGGCGCTTCCGGTGGAAGTGGTTTGTCCTGCGGTACGCTTGGCCTATGGGGGGCCGTACGCGTTGATGTCGGCAATGGTAGCCTGTATCCAAAGGGGGCTTCGCACACCGACAAACCAGTTTTGCCATGTGTCGTATGTTAATGAGGGCGAAGGCGAAGTCGCTAAGACCCCTAATCCGAGAGTAGGGTTGCCGTACACTTATTTGATGGCGTGGTTTGTATACCACTGCGAGTGTTTGATGAGTGCCCCAGTGGCTCTACAGGAGGAGGGATCTGTTCTATTCGTCCAATGTCTGGAAAGATGCTCTTAGAAGTGTAAAGACATCCCTGACATGAGGAAGACGTTGTCTTATTTCGATCATTACAACTTCAGATGATTCTTCCCTTACTTCACTAGGGGTGGCTATGGCGAGTCGCTTTAGGACGTGTCGACGGCGAGCCATAACACCGTTCTCTCCTGTAGCGCCTTCCGATGGTTAGTTAACATCCAGCCAGGGTATCATGTCTTGTAAATGGGCTCTGTGTGTTACCTCGAGCCCTATTTCCCTTGTAGGTTTGCCCGTCAGTTTGGGTATGACCAGCTCTATGTTAGGAACGTCAATCCTCATTTTTATTACAAAGGAGGGTTGGTTGATTGTGCGCAAGGGTGGTTCTGGACCTACGCCGGTGGCACCAATGTGCACTTCGAATTGCCGGCTAAGGATCGCGACCTTTGCCACTCGCTCCTCTATTATCGATGGTATCGAGGTGCTAGCACGAATCCTAAAGGCTTTTGGTTTCAAAGTTCTTGTCTAGCAGAGCGCAGGCGCCATTCGAGGGCAGCTCCTCGCTCCTCACGGTGAGGGGGTCGCCAAACTGTGAAGGAATGGTTTGAAGAGGGCCCCGATGAGGAGGCCGAGGATCTTCACGCTGACTTGGGAGACCTTGAGGAATTCGCAGCTCGCGCTCCGTCTCCTTATCCTCAATTGGATCACGTCCATGTGCCGAGAGGGTGTTATGAGTCGGCCCGGGCGGGTGAACGCGTGGAACAGGCCCGAGGAGCAATTGCTGGGTGGCTGGGGATGCCGCTCTAGGCTCCTAGCAGCTCTCTTCTTTCCAAGCGACAGCACGAGGCCGCGGCCGATAGTTCCAGGGTGGAGGTGGCCAAGAGGGCCCGTCACGAGGAGGTGGCTGAGGCTATCGGAGTGGCAAGAGGCTAGGATGACACAACTCCTGTGTTAATTTCCTGGGTGACTACCCCAGTGACCGGTGGTGTTACGCCTGCTTCGCTTACCGCTTCAGGGACGAATCCGGTAGCTTCGGGGTTGTTCCCTCGTTGTACGCTGTGGAACAGCAGGCGGTGGTTTTAACGACTCCCACTATTATACCGAGAGGTAACCCTTAGTACCGTACCCTCGAGTGTAGGGTCGAATTAGCATTATCTGACTTTTACGTCGACTCAATGCAGGTACGGTTAAGGAGGCGATCCCCATTCCTTCTGATGAAGATGGGGGGGACAAGAGATGAGGCATAGCTCGATGCCCCAGGTAAGAGCATGGCTGAACGTCATTGATCTATCTCTGTTGAACCGCCCATAGGGTTCTTTCCAGAAGTTATTGTTAATCTCCTTCCTATATTTGTAGCTGCCCCAGCCTCGGATGTTGCTGGAAAAGAGTATTCCCCCTCTTGGGCTGGCCAGTCGGCTGAAGAGGGCAGCGAAACAGACAGCGAAGATGATGACTCAATTAATGAAATGATGTCGAGCGACGAGGGACCGTCTGACTCTGAAGGGGAAACTCACGCTCCTGAAGAAGCGTTGGTCGAGATAAGGTCATCAACCCAGAGGGCTTCTACCCAAGGGGAAGCATCTACCCATGAGGTGGTTGATCCCTCACCTCCTATCTCGACGACCGTTGAGGTTCACTCAGATCCGTGGTCGAGATCCCGATGGTGTTGGTTTGTGCCTCAGCCTCAGCGGTGTCTGTTACTACTCCCACTGCTGTGGCTATCAGTGCTTTGGCCCCGGCTCTGGTGACGACTTTGGCAGTTGATGAGGTCAAGCTCTCTCCCTTGGCTCGTTCACGCAAACAGTTAGTGGATCGAACCATTGCCAGCCTTCAAGACACCCTTGGAGACAGCATCAGGCTTGCATTGGAAGAAAGCTGCCCCTTTGAGGAGTTCAAGGAGGCCCTTGAATATCATGTGGGCTTCTTGATCAGGATCCTGGGTCCCTCCGTCGCCAATCCGCACTTCAAACGTTTGGAGGAGGTAGAACGGATCGTCCGACAGCTACTTGCTCTTTGCACCACGAGTTCTGAGATCCTTCATCTCGCGTCCGGCTAGGTCCAATAGCATTGGAGGAGCGCAATCGTAGACTGGAGGAGACAACGTCGTTGGAGGCAAGGCTGACGAAAGAGCTAGAGTGCGCTACGGCCTAGAACAAGAGAATGAGCCTGGCGCATCAAGAGGCTGATTCCCGTATCTCCTGCCTGTCTTTGAAGATAGCGGAGATGAAACAAATCATCACAAATGCGCAGGCCTTATTAGCTACCCAGGAGAAGGCTCGCGAACAGGTGATAGGGGAGTTGGAGGAACTCGGGTCTCGACAGCCGCTGGCCATTGTTGCTATTGAGGAGAAGGGCCGAGCCCTCAAGGAGGCGAGGCACACCGTCCAAGACTTGCTTTCGTGCTCTGAGGAGGATATTTATTGAGAGATCCTGAGGAGGCTCGACTCAGGCGCGCCGAAGAGATTCGTGAGTTGGAATCACGACTGAGAGATTTGTAATTTGGTTTTGATTATATTGTTGTATTCAAATCTCTCCTAATGAATGGAATCGTGGTTTTATCCAAAACATTATTCCTTTTATTCTGTGTGTACGCATTTTGTCGCTAGTCACAGCGAGCGCTGTCAAGTCAACCGTTGGTTGATTTGCATCGGGTGACTCCTGACCATGGGCAAGTCCCTACTACAGGCGAACTTCAGCCTTAGGTGGAACTGCGAACAGTTCTAGCTTTGCTTGAATCCTAATTAGGTTCAATCTTCAAGCGAACTCAAAAGTGGTTCGAACCCCAACTGAGATTAAGCCTTGGTTAGGCAGATCGCAATAGTGCGTGAGTCTGAGTCTTCGGGCGAGCTCAATACATGTGAGTTCGCCTGATGAGCTTAATTTGTAGGCGGACTTTTCTTTTGGTGGGCCACATGCTTATTAATTAAGATGATGTGGGCACATCTTTTCCTATTAAAGGCGGCATAGTGGGGGTTCCCCGTTCTTCGTGTCCGACCTGAACCGTTGGCTAAAGATCATGTTGCAAACTAACACATCTCGATCGTTCGTGTGACTGTTCGATTCGAACAGTCCAATCGAACGGCGAGCGTTCACGCATGCCATGCATATTTAATGCCCCTCCCTCTGTATTAAGGGGTTCCATGGTTTTAGTTGTCTTTTCTGAAGAAAAACACATGCTTCCTCTTGTTGTGCTTGTGATGGCGCCGAAGATAAAGAGTACTGCTTCAAAGAAGGGCAAGGGTGTTTCATCCTCTTCTACCACCGGAGCCGCCACTGCTGAAGGTACCTTCGCATCTAGGTCCTCGTTTAGTTCGATTATGGGTCTGCGAGCAAGGTGATACCTCCTGCTCATAACTCCCCCCCCCCCTTTTTTTGTTTTGTCGTCGTATAGTTCGAGAAGGAGTGCCCATCACTGGAGAGCGGGGACTGAGCCCATACTCATTTCCGATGATGAATCCGAGGGAACCATGGCCTCTCCTATTTCGCAACCCGTTCCCCTACCTAGAGCGGAGCCTTGTCTTGAGGTTCCTCCCATTGCAGCGCTTGCTCAGGGTCAAGAGCCCGTTCCCTCAGGCTCTCTGTCTTTACAGGCTCGTATCAAGGAGTTTGAAAATGCCGCGAAGCAGGTGATTTTCCTCGTCAGACGTGGCCTTAGGATCCATGCTGACTTCAAACAGTCCCTCTTGGATCGCATGGTCGATCTCAGGAGGTTGGGTGAACCTCGTCTCTCCGCACGTTGCATGCAGAGGCTTCTCTATCTAGAGTCACATCTGACATGCCTGGAGACTCTGCTGCAAGGGGGTCCTGCGGCTGACGTGGAGCGCTTGTTGTCTCAAGTTCGGCATCGGGAGGCATGGGATCAGGAGGTCCGCTCAAGGGAAATAGCAGATTTGGAGTCCCATGTCACCTTCCTGGTTGACCAGCAGCACTCACTGGAGGAGCGAATAGGTGTTTTCACTTCCACCATATCCCATCTGAGGGTTGAGTTAGAGCTTGCAGAGACGACTCTAGGGGGGCTCTGATCTAAGAGCCAAAAAGTTAACAAGGCTATCGAAGAGGTGAACCGAATCCTTCAAATACTGCGTCAGGAAGACTCTGTTTCCACCTCTACCTTCGAGGATCAGACCCAGAAGGAAACTGCAGACAAAGCCCAGACGGACCATGCCAGAAGGGTAGCTGAAGTTAAAGCGGAGCTCGCATCCTTCATCCTTTTGGACTAGGTTCTCCGAGTTGAACAGTGTTAAGACATTTAGTGTTAATGATTTGTCTGATTGTAAAATCATAACTTTGTTCAAATGTATGGTCTTAAAACTGGGTTAATGTTATGCTCTTTTGGTTTCCCAAATGTGTTTGTACATATTATCTTTCTTGTTTTGATGTTGCCTTTCGGTCTCTTAGCTATACCCGAATCCGAGCCCTGGGTGAATTCTAGCTATAGGCGAGCTCAGGCAAATTCGGGCAGTGGGCGAATTCTGGCTGCAGGCGGAGGCGAATCCAAATCGTAGGCAAGTTCTGACCGAAGGCGAATTCATGACCGTGGGCGAACTCTGGGCAAAAGCGAATTCAGAGCCTTAGGCGAATAAGGTGAGCCACGTGTCCAGTCGTGACCTCGTGTGCTTGCTAGCTAGACTGACGTTGGTATGTCACTTTGCATTGAAAGTGTTATAATAATAGCTCTCCGTCCCCTGCGCCCGATTAGACCGTTGAACGATGAGCGTGCTCATTATATACATTCCTCCCTCCTCTAGTTGAGGAGGTCACCGTGTTCGTCTTCCCTTTCTCGTTTTCAATGGCGCCGCACTCTAAAGCATCCGTCCCGAAGAAGAATGTGAACGACGCCTCCTCTTCAACTGCTGCACCTAGCCACGATCCAGAGCCTAAGCCTTCGGATTCAGCCAATCTGCAGATCCATATAGAGGAGTTGTAGGGTACTGTGAAGCGGACGATCTCGGTCGTCGATCAGGGCCGTGGTGTTTTTGTGGACCTGAAGTAGGCCCTCTTAGATCGGGTTACTCGAATTCGCCATTTGGATGACTACAGGCTTGCCACACACTGTTCGATGAGGCTCATCGATCTGGCGTCGCTCATAAACAAGCTGGAGAATCTGCGGCAGGCAGACTTGGAGTCCAAAGTGAAGTCACTCTTGGTTTTGGCTCGTCGTCGCGAGGCGTGGCAGTGAGAGTGCCGAAGGCGAGACATAGAAGATAAAAAATTCTCTATCGCTCGCTTGGATCTTCATCGGCATCTACTACAGGTCGAGATGGAGGGTACTGCTGGCTTGATCTCTTTGGGCAGGACTCCGTATGCTGAAGGGGAATCGATCTAGATGGGTCTGCACGTTCAAATCGAGAACGTGCATGGTGTCCTTATGAGGGAGAGACGCGATCTTCTATCGCTACGCCAAGAGGATGTCGCCGCAAAAGTTTCCTTCGAAGCGAGGATCCCGCGGGAGGATGAGGATGAGGTTCATACCTTGCATGCGGAAAGGATAGCCATGGTTAGGTCCGAGCTCGTGTCCTTTAAACTCCTAGAATAAGCTCGTAAGATAGGAGTAGATTCAAGATGCCCTGTTCAATGTTTTGTTTCATGAATGTAATGTTATGACTCTCTTGATTGTAAAGTCATAACTTTGTTCGAATGTATTGTCTAGAAACGGCTAACGAAATTTGCGCTTTCTTGACTCTGAGATGTTGTACACACACTCCTTTCATATATAACTTTTTTTATTGTGTTGCTATTCAGCGCCTTACTCATGTGATAAGCAAGCTAAATCGTTGGCGAGTTTATGCCGTAGGCGAAACTCAAGCGCAAGCGAGTTTGTGCTGTAAGCGAAACTCAAGCGTAGGCGAGTTTATGCCAAGGCGAAACTCAAGCATTGGCGAGTTCGTGCTATAAGCAAAACTCAAACGTAGGCGAGTTTATGCCCAGGCAAAACTCAAGCACAGGTGAGTTCATGCTATAAGCAAAACACAACGCTGGGGAGTCTGTGTTACAAGCGAAACTCAAGCACTGGCGAGTTTGTGCTATAGGTCCGCCTATGGACCAAAGTGCTTGCCAGCTATGGTAATATCGATCCTTTCCGTGAAGACGAATGCTCCTAGCCTTCGTTTGTGTATCAATTACCATGAGTTGAATAAGGTTATCATCCAGAAGAGATATCTATTACCAAGGATTGATGACATATTTGATGATATTCCTAAAGCCGCATTTTTGACATGGTATGTGTCCTTCGAATTTCTTATCATACTATTTGGTCTGACTAATTCACCCGCAATATTTATAGATTTGATGAACCAAGTTTTTCGCTCATATCTGGACTAGTTTGTGATTGTTTTCATCGATGGCATGCTCATCTACTCAAGATCAGAGGCCGAGCATGAGCAGCATCTTTGTTTGGCATTGCAGACTTTGCGAGAGCATCAGTTATATGCTAAATTTAGCAAATACAAGTTTTGGCTTTCAATGGTCAGCTTCTTGGGTCATATTATTCCAAGGAGGGTATTGTAGTTGATCTAGCTAAAGTTGAGGCAGTTCTTAATTGGGAGCCGTCCAAGATAGTTACAGAGATTTGTAGCTTTTTAGGGCTTGCCAGTTATTACAAGAAATTCATCCAGGATTTTTGCAAGATTGCTACTCCATTGACACACCTTACGAAGAAGGGTGTTCAATTTGTTTAGGGGCTAAAATGTCAGAATGCCTTTGAGATTCTAAAGGCTAAATTGACTACCGCTCTAGTGTTGATTATTCCAAGTAGTGACAATACTTTTGTTGCCTATACGGATACATCGTTGTCAGGACTAGGAGGTATTTTGATGCAGAATCAGAGAGTAGTTGCTCATATCTCACGGTAGTTGAGGACTCATGAGTAGAATTATCTCACTCGCGACTTAGAGTTGGCAGCGGTGGTCTTCACACTAAAAGTGTGGAGGTATTATCGTTATGGAATTCAGTTCGAGTTATATATAGATCAACAGAGCCTGAAATACCTCTTTCCACAGAAGGAACTCAACCAGAGGCAGAGGTGATAAGTCGAGTTCATTAAGGACTACGAGTTTACGCTTCAGTACCATCTAGGAAAGGCGAACATTATAGTAGATGCTTTAAGAAGGAAGCATCATCACAAACTTGCAGTGTTGAGATGCTCGTTGTACCAAGATCTTCTAACCCTCAATCAGTTTGACTTCAGACCAGAGGTTGGTGGATGTAGTGTATTTTTGGGAGCGTTAGCCGTTGAGCCATCGTGGATGGATAGAGTGATCAACACTCAGTCTTGGATTCAAACCTGACAGGGGGAGATCTCCAAAGAGCCTAAGGTAGATTGGACTATCGGATCAGATGGAGGCCTTCAGATGAAAGGCCGGCTAGTAGTGCTAGATATTTTATAGTTGAAGAAAGATCTGTTCGATGAGGCACACCATACCAGGTACATGGTACATCCAGGTACAACAAAAATGTATAAGGATTTGAAGAGGCGCTTTTAGTGGAACGACATTCATAGGGATATTGCAGAATATTTCTCTAAATAATTTACCTATTAGAAGGTAAAGATAGAACATTAGAGACCAGTGGGCACCCTGAAGCCCTTACCCATTCCTGAGTTAAAGTGGGCAGATATTTTGATGGATTTCATTATGGGATTGTCGAGGTCTAGTAAAGAAAATGATTCCATCTGGATGATTGTCGATTGACTGACAAAGTCGGTGCACTTCTTGCAAAGTTAAGATAACTTATACTACAGAGACTTATGCAAGGATTTTTATTCGGAAGATTGTGAGATTGTATGAAGTTCCAGAGATGATTGTATCGGATCGTAGCTTAGTATTCACGTCATATTTTTGGAAGAGCTTCCATAATTTTTTCGACAGCCAGCTAGATTATAGTAGCGTTTTCCACCCATAGAAAGGCGGTCAAACAGAGAGAGTCAACCAAGTGTTGAAAGATATGCTTCGAGCGTGTGTGATCGATTTCCAAGGTAGTTGGGAAGATCACTTACCATTGATTGAGTTTGCTTATAATAATAGTTATCAATCGACTATAGGTATGGCTCCTTATGAGGCATTATATGGGATGCCATGTAGATCTCCACTTTGTTCGGCAGAACCAGAGGATAGCTTATTGATCGGACCAAATCTTGTTAGACAGACTTCAGAGAAAATAGCATGAATTCGGGAGCGTATTCTTGCAGCCCAGAGTCGGCTAAAGAGTTACGTAGCTCAGAGGTGACGATCCTTAGAATTTCGAGACTATGTCTTATTGAAGGTATCATCTATGAAAGGTGTCAAACGGTTTGGCAGACGAGGAAAGCTTTCCTCGAGATATATCGGTCCGTTCAGGATTGTAGGTCGTGTTGGAGCTGTCTCGTACAGACTAGACCTTCCAGTATCGATGTCGGGTGTGCATGATGTCTTTCATATCTTGATGTTCAAAAAGCACTTACAAGATGAAGAACAGCATAAAGTGTTTGATATGACAAAATTAGAACTTCAGGAGGATTTGACTACAATCAAAACTCCATTCTGCATTCTTGCTAGGGAGAACAAGAAACTCCGAAATAATGTAATTTCATAAGTCAAAGTCTAGTAGAACAGGAGAGGAGCTGAGGAAGTTTTCTGGAAGCGCGAAGAAGATATGCATCATGACTATCCATATATGTTCAAGCTGGTATAGTGTTAGTTATAATATTGTTAGCAGTTATTTTATCTATATAGTTGTATTTGCACTTCGTGCTGGAATATAGGTATTAACACTTAACACCTAATCATTCAGAACATATGATATATACATGGGGGGTTCCTTGTTTGGATTTTTCCTCGACGTACTAGTTCTGTTTAACTAGAGGTTAAGTGGGAGTATTTACATTCTAGATATTAAGTGTAAACAATTTGTGTGTGACACATACCTTGTGATTTATAAAAAATTGTTGAACTTGGGGGACGAAATTCTCTTTAAGGAGGGGTGAATGTAAAACCCCAAAAATTTAAAAAAATTATTGCAAATAATAATAATAGAGTTTTATTATGGTTGGTGAATGTCCTGGGATGAATAGATCTGATTGTAATCGATTTGAGATAGATTATGTGTGTGTGTGTGTGTGTATGTGTGTATACCCGACTTTCTCCTCTTTTCTTCTTCATCCCTCACGTTTGAACATCAACCACCCTCCTCTTAAAACCCTATTTCTCTTAGTTTGAAAATTTTGAAGAATTTCGTGATGCATAGATTGTGAGGAGGGTGAGGTCTATGATTTTTGTGAAGGAGAATCGTGTTCCTCGTACGTTTGACAGATCAAAAAAATTTCAAAAGGCAAGTTCATCTCTTCCCAAACCCATCCCTTTAGATTTTTGTTTTTAATAATTTAACCCATAATTTGATGAATAGATCTATAGATCCGAACAGTAAATGAAGAAAATATATGATTTTTTATGATTAGAACCATTAGTAATTGCTAATTGGTGAACTACTTAGCATTAGAACCCTAATTAATCAACTTAAATCTGATTAGTGATGTTTAGAGAGATTAAAATTCCAAAAATTCATGTTTTGTTGACGTATACCGCTTGGCCAAGCCCCCACTTTGTTAAATACAAGATTTAAACATGTTTTCATACCCCATGATGATGTTTCATGAGTTCTTTTTGAGATAGTTGATTAACTTCATGAAAACTACGTTTTTGTTCCAGTACTTGGGTTAGTCGACTGACCCTATGGATCAGTTGACCGATTTGACCCTAAGGATTATATGATTTTCTCTCTAGCCGATCGACCGACATATGTATCGATCGACCGATCGAGACTTTGCTGCTTGTGCATGTTTGTGCATGTTCGCACTCGATCGACTGATGGGAAATCAGTCGACTGATCAAGTGTCAGTCGACTGATCTCCAAGGGTAATTGACTGATCTGTTGATTTTTCTTATGATAATATTCCACGCATGTTTGGTCGTGAACACGAAGAACGAGTTCCCTGTCGATATACGTGTGTGACCATGAGAGTGCACCTTTAGGGTTTGAGCACGCACGAGCCTTTGGAAGTGCGTAGTCTATTGTTTTGCGTTTAACACGATATGGAATGAGAATTGATTTAGTTTACGATAGTTTTGGATGCTTAAGTGAGTTAGTCCGTGCACCACATGAGACCCCAGGCAACTACACTCTGAGTGTGTTAGTCCATATACCACAGGAGATTTTTCTGGGGACTACACTCTGTGATGCATCATTGTTTTGGTGGTTGAGTGTGCATGTCCGTGCATCGCATGATATTATGGTCGACTGCACTCCGAGTACGTTAGTCCGTGAGCCGCATGGTACTGCGGATAACTACACCCTATATCGTTGGGACGCCTATGACTTTGGCGAGCATTGATTATGGATGTGTTCTAGCATTGTGGCTTCCATTATGTTACGGTTTATACTTTGACAAGTTTCTCACAGGATTGTATATTTATTCACATGCCACCTACCTGAGGGTAGTGTGAGATACTACGATACGACATGTACGACATATTTTTGGATGAGGTGTTGGTGATGTATTTCTTGGTTGATTATTTTATTCATAGGATTTTTTTAGAGTTGATATTTAGCGATTCACAATTTGAGATACATGATATATATATGAG
>BQKN01066282.1:445466-492875 GCA_022839385.1 Asparagus kiusianus
AAAAGATTCGGATAATCCTAACTGTCGTAAGGTTTGATTATCGAATCAAAAGGTTCAAACGACCCTCACTGTCGTAAGGTTTGGTCATTTGAATTGAAAGTGGACCTCTCGTTCGTTGGAGGAATCGAGAGGGGATTTTGGTTGTGGTCCTAACTGTAGTAAGGTTTGACCAAGTGGGAAATTTGAGACGATCCTAACCGTAGAAGGGTTTGATCGATCGATTTGTGGATCTCTCGTTCTTTGGACGAATCGAAAGGGGAATTTGGCTTTGGCCCTAACTGTAGTAAGGTTTGACCAAGGGAAATGTGTGGTGGCGACTATGAGTAGTCAGAAACCACTGAAAGTTTTGTGAGGAAAGATTAATCTATTGAATGATTAAATCTCATCTCAGCAAAAGAGTGCTTGTGAGAGTTAGATTCTGATAAACAAGAATATTCTGAATTCGAATACTGATTTCTTGTTCATCAGCGACCGGGTTATCCCTAAGAATACCCCGATGTGGTATTCTTCCGGGAACTTCCCGGTACCTCAATTCTTCTGAGGATACTAAGGATAGTATCTTTTCAGAAATTTGCCATTTATTGGCATCATGAGCCGGTCACCATCTTTGGTGACTAGACGATAGGCGCCGTTCGAGTAGACTGTTTCCACTACGAACGGTCCTTCCCATTTGGGTTCAAATTTGCTTTTCTTCTTGGAGTTAAGGATCATAGGACGTTTCTCGGTTAAGACCAAGTCCCCTTCCTTAAAACTCCTTTGTCGAACCTTTTTGTCGAAGGCTCGAGAAATCCTGGCTTGGTAAAACTCAATATGCTGCTTAGCTTCCAGGCGCTTTTCATCGAGCATCTCGAGTTCTTCGAGGCGTTTCTGATGTTGTTCTTCGGTCGTCATCTGGGTTGCAAGAGCGATCCGAAGAGATGGAACTTGGATTTCCAAAGGGAGAACGGCTTCGCATCCGTACACCAATGAGTATGGGGTTGCGCCAGTCGGTGTACGTACCGTGGTACGATAGGCCCATAGAGCCGCGCCGAGCTTATCATCCCAATCTCGCTTGTTATTCTTCACGAGCTTTGACAAGAGCTTTATGATAGTCTTGTTGAAGGCTTCAGCTAACCCGTTTGCTGTGGGGTTATAGGCTGTTGACGAGATGTCCTGAATTTTGAACTTTTCGCAGAACCTTATGAAGGCGTTGCTGATAAATTGAGGACCGTTGTCGTGTATGATTCGTCTTGGAACACCATGCCTGTAGATGATATGGTGCTTGATGAATGCAATGACGTTGCTCGTCTTGACTTCTCTGAGTGGAACTGCTTCAGCCCATTTGGAGAAGTAGTCAGTGATCGCCAGGATGAACCGATCGCCTTTAACCGAAGGGGGATTTATAGGACCAACAATGTCCATTCCCCAGGTCTCGAACGGCCACGACGTAACCGAAGGATGTAGATGTTCCGGAGGCTGGTGCATGTAATTCGCGTGTACCTGACATGTAATTCGCGTGTACCTGACACGCGTGACACTTCCGGGCGTATACAATTGCCTCATGCATCATGGAGGGCCAAAAGTATCCCATTCTCCTGATGCGATCATAAAGCTTGGGACCAGGTTGGTGCGCACCGCACTCTCCTTCATGCGCCTCCTTAAGCACTTCTTCCGCTTCTTTGGTTGATAGGCAACGTGCCAGCATGCCATCATACCCCCTGCGGTATAGCGTTCGATTCTCCGTCTTATAGTAGAATCTTGGAGCTCTTCGTCTGATCGACTCTCTCTCCTTCACGTCTTCTGGCAAGATTCCATGTAGGACGTAGTCGATGATGGGGAAACGCCAATCTCGAGGTTCGAACTCAGCCTGAGTTGTGTGCACCTCTTGGGCCTCTTCCTCCCTGCCATTTTCATCGTGAAGCGGCACTAAGAGTTGGTGAGTTCCTACCGTGACAAATTGTTCTGTCCCGGGTGGCTGTGCCAGAGATACAGCTAAAGCTGCCAATGCATCTGCATAGGTGTTCTGCAACCGCGGCACGTGCTCGATGAAGAATCCTTCAAATGATTCTGCCAGTTCTACCGCCATCTTGTGGTATGGTAGCAAATCCTGACTTCGGACTTCATATTCCCCTTGGACCTGTTTGACTATCAGTTGAGAATCACCGAAAGCTTCGAGATACTCAACCCCTAGTTCTTTGGCAAAGTTGAGTCCTATAATCAGTGCGTTGTACTCTGCCACGTTATTCGAGCACGGCTCAGTTAATGAGTAGGCTCGAGGCATCACATGTTTTCCCGGGGAAACTAAGACAACTCCAGCTCCGGAGGAGACCTTAGAACATCCAGGAGTACCTGCGGCATTAGCTGCTCGTGAAGCGCCGTCGAAGTACAAACGCCACACTTGTTGGTGCGAAGTTGCGTTGACTTCGTGGGTTTCATCAGGTAAATCGTCATATATCTCGGCGGCGTCCGTCGTTGGATTAGATGCCAGGAGATCGCAGATGGCCTGTCCTTTTACTGACTTCTGCTGTTTGAAGTGCAGATCGTATTGGGACAAGAGTAAAGCCCAATTCGCTAATCGCCAGCTCATGGAAGCCGGTTGAGTCATGAACACTCGGACCGGGTTAACTTTGGAGATGACGTAGATGGTTTGTCCAACCAAATAATGCCGCATCTTCTGGATGGCGAACACTAAGGCTAGGCATTCCCTCTCAATCATGGGATATCGAGATTCTGCGCCTACCATGGTTCGGCTTAAGTAGTATACCGCCTGCTCGTGACCGGTATCGTCATCTTGTGCAAGCAATGCACTTAATGAGTGGCTCGTCGCTTTGACATAAATCAAGAACGGTTTGCCCGATTTCGGTGCAACGAGTACGGGAGGTTTCGAGAGATATTCTTTGATACTCTCGAACGCTTTTTGACAAGCATCGTCCCATACGAATGACACGCCCTTCTTTGTGAGCCTGGAGAACGGTTGGCACTTCCCCGAAAGGTTCGAGATAAACCGGCGGATATAAGCCAATCGCCCTTGCAGTCCTCTGAGCTCTTTGAGGTTTCTCGGAGGTTGCAATTCATTGATCGCCTTTACTTTGTCCGGATCAATGTGAATACCTTTGGTGGTGACGACGAACCCCAGGAATTTGCCACTGGACATTCCGAGGAAAGACTTGGTAGGGTTCATCTTTAATTGATGGGCCCGCATCAAGTCGAACATGGTCTTCAAGTCTTTAATGTGATCTTTCTTATCACGACTTTTCACGACCAGATCGTCCACGTAGCATTCGACGGTCTTTCGGAGATGTTCCTGAAAGATCTTTGACATAGCTCGCTGATATGTAGCACCTGCATTCTTCAAGCCGAAGGGCATGACTGTGTAGCAGAATACGCCAAGAGGTGTTCGGAACGCGGTGTGCTTTTCATCATCTGGATGCATCTTTATCTGGTTGTAACCAGAGAAACCATCCATAAAGGACATCCTCTCAAACCCACACGTGTTGTCGATGATGACATCCGTGATGGGGAGAGGAAAGTCATCTTTTGGGCAAGCAGCATTGAGGTCCCTGAAGTCAATGCATATCCGGATCTTCCCGTTCTTCTTCAGGACCGGAACAATGTTGGCAAGCCATTCGGGATGTTGTTCCTCTCGGATGAATCCCGAATCGACGAGCTTTTTGACTTCAGCTTCGATTGCCTCCATCATTTGCGGACGAAACCATCGTTGTTGTTGCTTGACTGGTTTGACATCCGGTTTAATGTTGAGACGATGCACCGCTATACTTGGATCGAGACCTGGCATGTCTTCATAATTCCAGGCGAACACGTCGATGTACTCCCGGATAAGAGAAATCAACTCTTCCTTCTCTTCAGGTAAGAGGCTATCGCTGATGAATATTGGCTTTGGATTCTCCTCGGTTCCCATATTCACCTGAACGACTTGGTCTTCGGTAGGAGGCTCTCTTTGCTCAAACCGATCCCCATACTGCATGCTTAAGTGATGAACCCACGGGTCTTCCCATATCGGCATCTCATCATCTTCTTCTATTGTCGCTGGATCAACCGTGACCATGTTCGACATTAGCTTCTTAAACACTTCACCAAGACTAGCGTCGGAATCCCAACCCGAAGAGTCGGAGGAATATCCCTTCCTAGTCTTGTTAGCAATTTGGTCGATGATTTGCCAGCCACACTCATCATCTGATGAGACATAGCCTAGACCTCTTTTGTGGCGATAATAATCATCGGGTTTTCCCTTCGGTACATAAGCCATCCGGGGTGGAACCCGTGGACCTCGACCAAAGAAAAGACCCTCTCCGATCTTGAAGTCATACCCGTGCCTTTCCATCATGTTGCGCGCTTTCGCATCGTATTTGGATAGATGACGGGCTGGTTTATCATCATCGTCTTCCTCTTCCATGAAGTGGTCGGGTATCGGAGATGCTCTTCCTTTGCCGTAGACGACCTCCTTTCCACCCCCAATCCCTGCGGGGATGATAAGCGTTGTTCCGCAAGGGTCGTGTACCTGCTTCTTCGTCAAACAAAATGATTGAAGAGGCATATACAAATCAGGGTTAGCATAGAGTTCGTTAGTGATATCATCGAGACCTGTCGAGTACTCTAAATCATCGTTTATTGATAGTTCTTCGGCAAGTTGCCAATTACAACTATCTTCCGATGATTCATCATCGTCAAGATTGATTACAATGGGTACAATGTCGTTTAAAACAAAACCGCCATCGTAATCAAGCCCTGGTTCGGTATCAGCTTCATCTCCGCTGTCCGTCCCTTGGGCCGATGGTTCAGTATCGGATTCAGCGCCGTATAAAAGGGAATCGGTGAAGTAATTCTCCAATCCCTTGAACGGTTGCTTATCCGCGACCACCGTCTTGACTTCATTATCTGTGCCCACATATTTGAAGCACTGATGCAGTGTTGACGGGACTATAAGGTTACCGTGGATCCAAGGTCGACCCAACAGCAAATTATAGGAAGTTTCCGCGTCAATCACATAGCATGTGACCTCCGACTTCAAATCCCCGATCTGGCACTTAATTCGGATCTTCCCCAAGGGCCTAGACCCGCTGGTGTTGAATCCGTAGATTGTCGTGCCAGTGGACGCTAATTTGCTAGTCGGGATACCAAGATGATGCATCAATCGGAATGGCATGATGCTAACAGCGGAACCCGGATCGACTTGGATCCGGTTGACAACGCTGGAGCCAATGTGCCTGGTGAAGTACAACGGCCTATCATGATTGGAGTTCCTTGTCTGCATGTCTTCTTTGGTGAAAGAGATGCAGGGGAAGTGATGTGCCGCCAGGTTGCAATGCTGAGCTGACGACTCCGGTTCTTCGGAAGATGGTTTGATCCGAGTCAAGAAGGCTTCGGAATCACTCAAGGCTTCTTGTAGTGCCTTCCGTGTATCCTTCGACAACCGCAGCAACTCGTATAGAGTTATCCTGGCCGGGATGTTGGCCAATTGCGCCATAATGTCGAAATGGGGCTGAGGGCTTGCATTCCCCGGTTTGTCTCGTCCAATTGGATTATTGAATCGAGACGGCCTCGGGTTCTGAGCTTCTTGACGTACAGGCTCTTTTCCCTTATCCTTCTGCGGGATTCTCTCCGTAGCTGCTGGCGTTGGGGGAATTGCTGCAATCCCTAGTTCTGCCAGAGTCTTGGAAGGTGGGGTTTTGGTACCCAACTGCTCAGTAGCATCCGGATACTTGAAGTGATATTCGTTCCCGCTTCGAGTTGCAAAGGCTTCCTGCTCATCCTCAGAAAGTGGGAAGGTTGGAATTTTGTCATCATCCACCCCCGGTATAGCAGAGGCCCCATAACAGGATTTGCCCTTCCTCTTCGATTTCTTCTTGTTCTTTGTGGAAGAGGTCCCGGCCCACTGTTCATCTGCGATCAAGTCCGGATGAACCCACAAGATTTCGCCATTTGGGGCTGTGTGTGGCACAAGCCCTTTCTGGCGCTGCTGGTGTGGATCATGGTTCACTGTTTTCACCGCCGCTTTGATCACCGACTCGTGTTAGAACCAACTCGAGGGAACAGATCCAAAGCTAATGGATACGGTGTTCGCACCCACCTTCTTCTCTTTGGGCTGTTTCATAGTGATGACCCCAACATCGATCAGGGCCTGAATCTTGTCCTTGAGAGCGTAGCACACCTTGGTAGGATGGGGCACTGCTCGGTGGAATGCGCAGTATTTCGGATCGTTGACCCTCTTGGCATCTTCCTGATCCTGAATTGGCGGCAGCTTGATCTTGTTGTTCTCCACGAGGTATTTGAAAATACCCGGGATTTCATCCTCTTTGAATGAGTAGACTTTTGGGAACCTCGGCTCTCCAACCTTTTGCTTCTGGGGCTGTTGTTGCCACCTGGGTTGTTGAGGCGCCCTCTGTTGTTGCTGTTGCGGCTGCTGCGGCTGCTGCGGCTGTTGCGGTTGTGCTTGTACTTCAAAGACTTGATTTGCGACCACCGCATTTGCGTGTGCCTTCCCTTTACCCTTGGGGGTAAAATTTGGTTGCGGGGCATTATTGGGTATTTGCCCCCTCTCTGCCTTCTTCCTCTTGAGGAATCGTTCAGCTCGCTCTCCACGCATCTTCAAATCCTTCCAGGTTTTAGATGGCGCCATTCCCATGGCTTCAAGGATGTCGAGCGCCAAATTGTTATGGCAAGTCTCGAGGATGAAATCCTCGCTGACCGGATCCCTGCAATTCATAGCTTTGTTCCGGAATCTTTTCACGAAGTTTTCAACCGTCTCGCCGTTCTTTTGTTTTTCATCGAACAGCGTACCGATTGAAACCTTGGTGTCATCATCAAAGAAATTGGTTAAAAACATGTCCTCCATGTCATCCCAGCCATTGATGCTTCCAGGCTTGAGATGGCGATACCAATCGAAGGCAGCTCCGCGAAGAGTGCCGACGAATGACCGCACCATGAGGGGCTCATTTCCGGAAATGATTCCTAAATAAGACTTGAAGTAGATTAAATGCTGGGTAGGGGAACCCTTCCCATCAAACGGCGTAAAGTTAATCAGATTAAACTTTGCCGGATATGGGATCGATTCCCACTCCCTTGGATAGGGGCAGGGTATACCAGACCTTTTTACTTCTTGAGCACTCATCAAGGCGTTGATTTTGCTCTCCAGGTCTTTCATCTTCCTGTCCTCACTTGTCTCGGTCTTCGAGTGGCTTCTGGGAGAGGCGGCGTGGTCCTCTTTTGCATTATCTTTTGAGGGACCACCCCCAGTGTTGGTATTGATGGGAGGAATGTTGACATTATCCGCTTCCCGCTCATGCTCCTCTGGATTGCGTTGGCTCGGTTCTCCTTGGTGAACCGTCATCGCCGCGATCTGTTGGTCGTGCATCTCCCTCATCCGCTGCATGGCCATCTCCATTTCAAATTTGAAGCTCTCCTTCTGCTTGGCCAGGGCTTCTTCAAGTATCTTCGACACTTGTTCGGCGCTGATCATGAGCGATTCATAAGGTTGGCCCGCACTCGAAGTTGTGTCGTCGGATGCGACGGCGGAGCAGGTATCAGAATCAGCATCTGATTCTTCTTCTTCTAGGGAAAGTCCCTTATGTACTCTTGGGTAATTCTTTCGTTTGATGGTTCCCGACCGTAACCATGTCATGCATCGGGAAGCCTCGGCAAGCTGATCCAAGTTGAGACGTGGTGTTGATCCCCCTCTGCCGGTCATGTTGACTGACACTTCCGAGTATTCATCCTCTCGGCGGAGCGATTTCTTCTTGTGGAAACGCTTCGGCTTGGAGAGTCTCTCGAACACCGAGATTCTTGTTGGGGTTTGAGCACAGCAACACTCGGACAGCACTGCCTTGATAATGTTGGCACATGGGCAGTGGGACTCCATATCCTGCATGTACCTCTTTCGAGATTTTTCCACACCCCCAGCCCTGTAGTACAGCTCATCAGCTTGATAGCTGGAGCAACCTACGGAGTGCTGGTGGATGTCCCTCGGTATAACACGCTCATCCTCAGACGAGTGTGTTTTCCTTTGGGAATGCAAAAATTGGTTAGATTTTTCAAGAGTGACCTGTTCGATTTTACGCTTTTGAGAGCGTAGGAATCGAACGGGCTCTTTCAGCTCGACTCGCAATTTAGTGCGGTCGGTGATAGGGGCTTTCCCTTTGTCAATATTCTTGGGGGGATTGATTCCACCCCCAGTCTGGTTTTTAATTTGGGGACCTTTCAATGGTCCCAGCCGTTCTTTGACGGGTATTCTTCCCCGGTTCTCCGGTAGGGGACCGAGGCGACTCGTCAAAGGAACCTGGGATCTTGAATGATCCCATTTTTTACCTAGCCCTGTTGAGGGTGCCGGTACAGGAGGAGTAGGCTCTGATTTGGTTAAACTCTGGGCGATAATCTTGCCCTTCTTGGTTTGAGGTGTTGGGTTTGTTTTGCGTACCCACACCAGTTTGTTTGTAGACGGTGTTTTGACCACCGTTCCTTGCTGCATCTCTTCTGCCTTCTTCAGGAGGAGCCGGGCATGTGCGAGTAGAGCGCGGCGCTTCTTGATTCGCTCCTCGAGCGTGGAGCGGTTCCTCTTGACGCGGATCCACTCACTTGCTTCTGTTTTGGAGGGGAGGTTGATTGCTTGCCGTTGCTCTTGTCGCTGCCTCGACTTCAAGTTCTCTGCATAGCGCACTCCATCTTTCGATTCCTTGGCCCTGGCGAGCTGTTGAGCGAGCCGTTGACGACGCCTTTGGAGCGCTCTCTTTGATGGAGTTGGAGCAACATTACCTATCGCCTTTGTGGCAGTTGTGAGGGCCGGATCTACAGCCTTAACCACGCTGATCGACGCGGGGTCGTTGCGTGGTACGGGCGTAGTGGCAGCGATGGCGGAGTCTCGGATTGAGGAGTTGGAGATCCCACGAGCTCTTTTTGGAGATGGGTTCTTCCTGCGCCGATGCGGAGATACAGATCTGGAGGAGGAGGAGGAGGAGAGGTACTCTTCATACTTCTGCTGGTCGAACTCGTACTCGACCTCTTCATTCACCCGGATCTTGAAGGCCGGTTGCGTCACTCCGATCTCGGCAGCGAGGTCGGCGGCTCCCACTGTGGTCGCCAGCTTGTTTCCGGTAAAAGTTGCTGTTTTCATTACTTTGATATCTGCTACAACTTCGATCGTTACAACAGAATAAAAATGAAAACAAAGGGATTACAACTTAAACGAAAATAAACACGAGAGCCCGGTTTGGTACGGTCTCGCTTGCGTGGGTTGTTGGCCTGTGATGGGGACGTCGATGTCCGTGGACCGCCGACTCTTCAAGATCCTTCCGGGAAAATCCGGCAGAGCTTCGTCTATCCGCGTGGGATATAGAAGCAGAACCTCGTCGATCCGCGCAAGATCTAGAGGTTATAAGCGTATATCTCGGCTAAAACGAGATAATAGCTCTTCTTAGTGTCACCGCTAAGGAGCAACACTAAGGAAAGGGGGTGAATGACGATGGAGACTCCTCAATCCGGCAGGGCTTCGCCGCTTCCAAACTCCGGAATTTCAGATCTCGAGGATAATCCCAAGACCGGAAATTCTTCTCCCAAAAGCAAGGCTAAATCAGAGCAAAACCAAGAGCCCCTGTAAATGGAGGGCTAAGGGGGCTATTTATAGCCATAAGAGAGAGCATAGGGGCCATATGGACACCCCAAGAGGAGAGACACCCCTTGGGGGGTGTCTCGACAATTGGCCGAGACTTGTTTGGGTGTCCCCGGTTCAGCCCGGGGTCGTGCCGTTGTCCCGCTGTTGACTCGCCGTTGACTTTTCGTCCGAACTCGGATTTGAGTGATTTCGGATGCGTTGGAATCGTGACGGCGAGCTCTGTAGGCCCCGATGGTTGGATTATCCGTGGGGTGATCGGGGCACCGCGGGCGTTGGTCCGATTGCGGTGATCGCGGGGTTTTCGGTCAACCCGTATCCTCGTGATTCTGACATTCTGTCGGCTCACGTAATCCGTCGGTTTGCTTCAGTCGCTCACCGGCGTCATTTGAGCTCTTGCGAACCGGGTAGTGACGTTCGATCGTCGCTCGTTGATACCAAGCTATGTGCGGGGACCCATTGGCAATTTTCGATGCCTAAACAGAGAAAAGAGAATACATCTAATAAACAACAAGCAGATATAACAATGGTGGGATTTCAAAGAACACATTATAAAGAGAGATATCCAATAGTAACTATAATTATATCTCAACAGAGAAAAGAGAATACATCTAATAAACTAAAATAAGAACAATGAGTCTCTAAAATATATGAGTCAACTAAACAGTACATATGTACTTAGCCTCCAAAATGAAATACATCCCTAAAAGATTTAAAATCATAAATGGTGTACTATGGAGCACTAACTAGCTACTCATAAATGAAGTCAAACTATACTAAGTCTCTGTTAACCTGTGGCTCTCCGAATCCCTGACCCTCTTCTTGAAAAATATGGACACAACGAGCGTCAGAGCGCTAGCTAAAATTATCCTGGGGGGGTGAATAGGGTATTTGCTAATATAATGCCGATTTGAAACTTATTAACAATTGTATACTAGCAAGCATGATATTTAACAAGTTATGAGCAATGATATGTAATTAAAAACAAGGGTGATATAAACATGAATAAATATACAGATGAGATAGTGACAAATGACAATCACAGATAGACAAAGTGATCACGGAGTTCAGTCACTCCCGTCCTACGTCTCCGATCTCCACTCTCAAGGAGAATCTTCGCTATCTCAAAAGATACTACATAATCTGTTTTCAATGCTCACCGATAAACGTATACAACACTCACAATGTAATCACACAACACACTCTCTAAGTGTTGGCCTCTCACCTGTCGCCTTCCTCAAGTGCTGGGATTTACAACCTCTCCCTAGGCTTTACAACCGATGTCACTCCCCTTAGAATCGACACGTCTCTCACCAACCACTCCTCTCGGTGTACTTATGTATTACAATGTGATCTCAACAAATAGTCTCACAAATATAAAGTTTTTGTTCTCTAACAAGATGAGAACTCAATAAAGCTTACACTCAATGTTACAACCCCACAACCCAATAATTATACTATATGTGAAAATACTTAAGCTCAAGTGGTGTGTGTAAACAATGAGAATATCAAAAAATAAACTCAACTTAATCTAGCATATATATATATAATAATCAAAATGAGAATAAGCTAGATTAAAGAGTTATAAAAACTTCTCTAAAATGACACAAAGATATATAGATGAGAATTGAGATTGAACTCCTCAAAACAAAAATTGAGAGCTTCTTCTCTTTGTGAAAACTTCTTCATATAAACTAACCAAACTTGATTTTTCTTTAAAACTCTTAAACAAAACTTGTTTTAAACTTCTCTTGGATAGATATTAGTGTTGAGGACTGAGAGGTATATATAGGCTCTCAAACAAACCCTCAAAATCCAAGAAAAAAATCTCAAAACTACAAAATCTGGAAAACTAGCCATTATTGCAATGGTCACAATGTCGATCGACCGAAGGGTGTCAATCGGTCGACTGATACAAGTATGTCGATCGACTAAAAAATCATGAGAACAAATGCTAAAAATAATCTCTGGTCGGTCGACCGGATCCACGTGATCGGTCGACCGAAAACTGATACTTTTCCAGAACATTGATTTTCAAAAATCTTACTTTTGAAATAAAATTAAAATTAACAAATAAATTCCAAACATAGTAAAATTCTGAGAAATGTTTATAAACATGAAAGCAAGCGTGTTTGAGAATAAATTTTTGAATTTTCATTTTCCGTTTGTGAAATCTCATTATTTTGCAAAAGTGTTAGAAATACGAGTTTGTAATTGCTTGTTTTTGACACAAGGACCATTTGCAAGTTTAGAAATCTGTTTTAGTAGATTAAAGGATTTAATAAGAGATATGAAGTATTGTTGTTAAGCCAATAATCCAGAAACTTAATATATTCTCAAAAATGTTCATGTGTATGAATTGAGCTTATAAGTATAATACACAAAGTACAAGCATAAACTAATTTACCCAAGCTAATAATCTTTGATGGAGCTCGATCTTTGTAACAGATGAAGCGATTGAAGAATCTTGATATTAGTTGTGACCACTTCATGACAAAATCATTCAAGCTCCAAGAATATCATCATTATGCTCAAATATGTCCTGAATGCATATAATATAAAAACACAAACACTAGAAACAATATTAGAAATTGTTTGTTAATCATCAAAACAAGAATAGATAAGTAGGCTCACATATATGAGTCCTAACAATCTCCTCCTTTTTGATAATGACAAATAATTTTTCAAAATTATATATAAATCATGAAATGAAATAAAATATACCAACATACTCACAAACCAACATATTTCTCCCCTTTTGGCAACATCAAAATAGGGAAAATAATTAAAACAAGAGCAAAAGCTCCCCCTACCTATATGCATGGGTGAGTATAAACACAAATAGGGATGACTCCCCCAATCAAGATGCCACATACAAAGATGATTATGGCAAAATAATTAAAATAAAACTTTACAAGCATCTGTTAATTTGCCTCACAAGAGATATATATGCATAAATGCTATGTGAGCAAGCATAAAACACTAACCATACAAACGTAAGACACAAATAAGATAACCATAAGCTGAATTACATAAAATATGTAATTACAATGATATCATACGTTGTTCACACCAAACAAAGCCAAAATACATAGTTCAACTCTTAAAAAAAACTACAATCCACAAAAAAATATAAAAACACATAGTTCAAAATAAAAAATAAACAAGTCCAAATAAAATTTGTCTTCAATGATCCGATGGTCCCAGACACAGAGGAGAACGAGGATGCTGCACAATCCTGAAAAGATCATCAAGCCTACTCTCAATATTGGCGAGTCTTATCTCCTAGATTCTCTCAAGCCTGTCAACCCTCCTAAGTAGCTCACCATACCAAACTTGAGCTTCAGCATGAATCTCTTCCTGCCTCCGCTCATAATCTGACAAGTGAGAGTACACTCCCTCTTCTAACCTATCCATATGATGAACTATATAATATGGAATACTTGAAGTGGGTGCAGGAAGAGGAGCCTTAGAACTAGATGAGTGAGATGAAGATGCATGACCAGAAGGAGAAGTGGAGACCTGGGGAAAAGATAGATGGTATTCTAAGAGCCCCATCCTAATAAGAGTTGTACGATCAAAGAATTCACAACTAGGTTCAACCCTGGGTTCATCTGAGAGATCGACTCCAAAGTGAGTGATGAGCTTGGTGATGAAAGAGCCAAAAGGGAGAAACTTAGTGTGAGTGCCAGCATAATATCGAAAAAGTCCTTGCCCCAATTGACCTTGATTTTAGCAAAGATAGAATAAACAATAATCATGTTATTAGGGGATAAATGATCATAGCTTCCAGTCTTAGGGATTAAGTTGTAAGCTATGATTCTAGCAGTTAATTTAGTAGTGGGATTGATGGAACTATTTGATATTAGATAATCTTTACCAGGGAGAAATATCAAAGAATTTACTACAGGATCATCATGCTGAATATCATGAAGAAGAATGTCGCCAACAAGAATCTTAAAGATATCAGTTAAGTCTACAGATGAAAAAATTATTTCATGATCCTTTACACGAGTTCGGATCACGGGGGTACCGTCATCAGTTTCCATGAGTGTTAGATTGGCATAAAAGAGATAAACAAGTTTAGGATAATATGGTACTTTATTTTTGTGAGAGAGAATGTCATGTAGTCCGACATATGAAAATAGATATGAATTTGATAGCAAGAGAGATCCTCAAAATTAACCAATCTACCGGGAACAATTTTCAATTTGCAGATATTATGATATTTGTCAAGTAAGGTAACATTACAAAAATATCGTTCATAAGAAATAGGTTCAGGAAAACTATCCTTACTAACTCTAGCATGTTTTGGCACAGACACAATAACAAGGATAGAATAAATCTAAGCACCCCTAGAAATAGAAACAAAATTTGATTATGAAACACTAGGTGAGAAATAAAGACAACCAGAGAGAGAGAGAGAGAGAGAGCTATATTGAGCAATGGATGAGGAAATGAACTTGAGGAGGAGCTCGGCAGCAACAATCTTCCTCCAGTTGGCAGCTTGGTCGGTTGACTGGTAAGGTCGCAACGGCCGTCCGATGAAGAGATCGAGATACGGTTTGAGGAACGGGGTCAACTGGAATGAAGATGAAGAGATGAGGGTTTTTGGTAGATTATTGAAATATATATAGAGAAAATGGGTGACTAGGATTAGATATTGATAGTCAAATAATGGACAAGATTAAAGGAAGTGAAAACGGATTCTAAATGGGTTGGGCATGAAGGCCAAAATATCCAAAAAACAGGACTTATGAGCTTAGAAAATTGTTCTGTCCGGTTGACTGATCCTATGTGATCGGTCGATTGGTCCCCATACATCAATCGACCGATTAGGAAGGGTCGGTCGACTGATGTTGGCCTAGAACTAAGCTGCATTAATAATATGAACTAATATCTTGGAAATTTTAAGATATTCTTTAATATTATGTTCAAAGAGTAGTATATCACTTTGAAACTTTTCAAAAATAATAAGAAAACATTTTCTTTCATGTAATTTGTAAAAATATTCATAATTTATTAAACAAAGACTGAATTTAAACACATATCATCTTTTAAATGCATGAAAGCCAAAATTAAAAATTAAAAAACCAAAAAATCAAAAATCACAAAATAAGCAAAATCAACATTGTTTTGAAACCCAAACATTTTTTGTGCCTAAAAATTTAGGGACATGACCCCTATCATTTAAGCTCAATGTCCTTGGGTTATAATTCTATTTGGATGCATTTGGCACACGAACGCGGTCATACCAATAATTGAGTAAATGACCTCTTCGATTATAATATGTGCAATGAAATAGATTCATTTATTTTTATTGACCTTGTGGTTATGCACGAGAATTATTCGCAAATATAGATGATCTTTTAAATTTATTTTACAAATGAGAAACTCTTTTTAAATCAAAACAAAATTTGGTCAAATGACCAAATCGACCACAAAAATCATATTTATACACAATAGCATGCTTATGATAAACTTTATGTGCATGTGTATGTGTATGTTGTGATGAAACTTGATAGGATGCACAAGTAGAAACATTATTAGACTTGTTGGATTTATGTGCATCATAACAAAATTTAACAACATGGCCTTTACGGTCGCAAATAGAGCACTTATAAATTTCGTTATACATGTGTGCGTGGTGTATGGGTGTTTTGAAAGAATTTACACTGGACTTTGCACACAAGTCCATAAGCTTATCATTATTTACAATGCATGTTTTTAAAGTTGAATCCAAAGATGAGATGAGATTTTTAACATGATTCAACTCATTACTTTGCACAAATGCATTGTTATAAGAAATAGAACATTTATGATTATTCTTAAAAGAATTAAATTCATTTCTAATATTTTCTACCTCTAATATGGCATTATTTTTCTCATGAGATAAACTAAAAATATTCATTTTTAATTTTTTATTGCTTTCTTTAATATTAACATTTTTATTTGCAATGATATCAAATCTAGAAGCTAGTGTCTCATGATCTGATTTTAAATTAACATGCTTGCTTTTTAAATTAATAAAATTATAGTGCAATTTCTTATAGGAATGCATTAATTTCTCATACGCACAAGCGAGTTCATGAATAGTTAAAACGCTTTTAGAATCGGACTCGCATACCTCACTAGGGCTATCACCCAGTGGTCGTGTGCACGATGAGGCTCCAATTGAACTTGAAGTGGATTCCACCAAAGCGCGTCGAATCTCCTCTAAGTTTCCTTGATGTACTTCTATAAATTTTCATAATGTATAAGCACTATCAAAATGACCAAGTTTGTTAGAAATATAAGTATCAAAAGCATTAAGCAAAAATTCTAACAGAATCTTGTTTATTGTAAACAACCTTTTATCATTACTACTCCACTTAGATTTCTCAAAGACGAGTATAATATAAGCATCGTTAATAATTCCCATAAATTGAAATATTTAGATCTAACAAAAAGTTTGTAAAACCTCATAAATTTGAATATATTATGATAAATATTAATAAATATGTTATATGGTAATAAATAATATATATTGATGTTTGAGTATGCTACAGATTGATTTGAGATCAATCCAATGTATATATATGAATATAGGAGTGAAATCATGCACGATATGCACGAGCCTGAATCTAGAAAAATCGATCAGTTATGAGTACTTATGTTTTACAAACAGATATAGTTTGAATCTAGAAAAATTAAAAAGACAAAGGTTGTAGATCTCTTCAACATCTTTCCAAATCATCTTAAATAACCTCATTCTGAGGTCGGACGGGAACATTACAGTTAAAATACCAAAGACTATTTTCCAAAACAGACTGATTTGAGTCTTATTAGTCGACTACTAACATTAGTAGTTGACTAGTAAGGCCATTAGTCGACTAATAGTAGTATTAGTCGACTAGTCGGGTTGTTTTCAGATTTCTTATGGGTTTCGGATCGGATTCATTTTATTTTTAACCTAGTTATATATATGCGTATATATACTCTTTTAAAGCACTTTTTACCCTCTTTTACATGAGATTTACCCCCATACACCTTTCTCCTCAAAACCTAACCCTAAATTATGAGTTTTTGGAGAGATCTCGAGGTGTTTGTCGAGAGAAAGGTGAGGTTTTGTAGTTTTTGGCGAGGAGAAGGTCTTGCAAACGTGTTCAGGAGTTGCAACACGTAGTTGAGGCAAAATCATCTTCTTCCAAACCCTTTCCTTAGTAAAGATTAGATATTTGTTGGTTAAAGTGATGTTTTTCATGTTAAAGTTTAATCCGACTTGATAAAGTTTAAAATTTTAATGATAAATCTTTAACCCATGATAAATCTGTAAAAATTCTTTGCTGTTCATAAAAGTAATATGATCATGATCATTAGGGTTTTTCATAATTATGTTTTAAATTTATAAATCATGTTCTAATCATGCTAAAACCCTAGTTTTGTCTTTTAATTGAGCTTTCATGATAAATGACTATGCTTAACCCTAGGTTTGTGAAACCTAAGTCATATAAACATGTTTAAACAAATTTTTCCTCTGTTCATGAGTAGTTTTTATCATGTGTTGATAAATATGTTGTTTAATTAAGAGCTAATTGAGGAAATTGATTAAATAGGACGCTAAGCCCTATTTTGAAAGGTTTAAAAAATTTGTACTATGATTCAGATAACCTTTGTTGCATATGCCAAATATAAGGTTCTATTTTAGCTTCATGATATGTACATGTGATCAATATGTCCTATTCGTGCATGTAAAAAACTTTACAATGTAGTCGACTACTAAGGTTAGTAGTCGCTACGCATGTTTAGTTTAGATTTCCAGAAACTGGATTATTACAGAGTAATCGAGCAATGTGTTTAATAATGGATTTCTAATACTGATACATGCCTTACAGAGTCTGGATGGACACATTATAGTCGACTACTAAGCTTAGTAGTCGACTACTAAGACAGTTTTTCTTAATATTGAGTTGCACTGTTTTGAGATGCGATCGCGGGGTTTGAGTCACACAATAGTACATGTATAGACATGAATATATATGAATAGTGTCATAGTACACACATGAGTATCCCAAAGGGGATTTTGACAGGTGTTGAGCTAATTACACTAGAGTTAGAGAATGTTTATACACATGTTGGATATTGGTGATGTGTACAGCTCAGTACTATATAAGATAGTGCGTCGATACACCAGACATACATAGTTTATACACGTGATGGATATTGTTAATGAGCTTATTTTAGTACTACATGTGGTGGTGTGTCAATATTCCATATGTACAGACCATTGAGTCGGGTTTGGATACTTTGTCTAGCAGTCCGTCCGCACGGGGGTACGATGAGGCTTGTAAGCCATCTCTTAGGATACCTATATGTTAGGCCATCCCGCACTCATGTTATGCACTGAGATCATGATGAGACTAATGTGTCGAGTACACTATTAGGATACCTACATGGTAGTCCATTATGCATGATAATGCGATGAATTGGAAATTTTGTGAAGAGTTACAATATGACAATTATGTGATGGCCTGAGTTTAGTAGATTCCAAAAAATGATTTTGACTCATTGTTGAGATATTTGATGACTAAGATACCTTATTGTGTGAGTACACGAGATACATATACTGATGGTTCTTTCAATGCTCTATCTGTCTAGTTATGTTTCCTTTCATTCTTAGTTTGGGATTAATATTTAGTTATTTATAATTTGAGACATATCGTATATACATAAGGGTTTCCTTGTTTGGATTATTTTGCATGATGTACTACGTCTCATGTTGTAGATTTCTAATTATTAATACCATTATATACGGGAAAAATAACCTAGATAGAGACTCCACTACATCTAGCAGCCCCTCCCCTGGGGGCGGATGAAGGTGATCTTGCTGTAGCGTTCCGACACTCTTGTTTTTATTCTTTTTATTCTAAATTTCTTTTTAGGCAGCTCAGAGTTTCGGAGAGCTCCACAGTGGATTTATATTTCCTTTCAAAACATTATAGTTTTGTATTTCATTATGTAAAGGCTATGTGCCTTAAGTACGATTTTTAGTTGATACATGTTGAGAAATTTTCATTTATTTTCGGATATCAAATGTATTTCAGATTGTTCACTTGAGACATGATTCCATTTACGAGATATATCTTTCTACATCATGTCTATAGTACTTATTTCCCTTATTTTGCCTATTTTGTAACTGCACTTCCTTTGATTCCACTAGAGGATATTACTGTGATTGGTGAAATGTGTTATTGCATAGTGTGGGTGCATGGCAAGTTTGACATCTTTGGATTCACCTTGGACTGTAGCCATGTGTGAAAATAAGGGTGTCACAGTTGGTATCAGAGTTCTAGTTTTAGCATTCTTAGGATCATCCTGTATCAGATCGTGGAGGTAGAATAGTGTTTATTAGGATTCATGTATAGAGTCCGCTAGAAATTTTTAGAATGAGTGAGGACATTATATACATATATTTTAAAATTTACAAATTTTTTTTTATGACAACTATTTTACTTTGATTAAAAAGTAATTGTATGAATACTTATTGTGATACATTATGTTATATATATAGGTTTGCGATCTCATTTATTGTGTCTAATAAGCTCTCCCCCTGATAACATAAATGTCAGGACGAGGATGTGGTCGATGTAGAACTCGTACTCGGAGAGCTGGGCAAGTAGAGGCCAAGCCACTGTAGCCTCCACAATATCTGATCAACTTGGTAATGTCGATTACAGAAGCAGAGATTAGCAGCACTCGAGGAGTGAGTAACAAGCCAGATTATACTTTCTAAAATTCCTTCACCAATCGTACCAGTCGTGCCTATTTAAGAAGAAATACCGACGACTACACTGTCGCCACATCCAGGTGCTAATAAAGCATTAGAGCGTGGATCTTGACTCAGTAAGATTAAGAAATATATTAGAAGTTGGGAGCACAAAAATTTTAGGGCACATCAGATTCAGTTCCGGTTTATAAATAAAAGGAATATGTAAAAAGTATTACTAGATATACTTAACATCGATTCAGTACATAACCAGAGGTTAGCTATATTTAGCTTAATGGGGGACACAGGAGGGTAACACCGAATTCAGTTTATGCCTGTGTAGTGAATGTCGAGATCATGAGATGATTTCACCTACTAATTTGATTAGCAGCTAGAACTAGCCGATTGGAGCAGGGAGACATATCGATAATTAATTATGGAAGCAGGACTGTCCGGACACAAGGACAAGAACAAGAAACTTTTTGTAAGACTTAGAAGACCCCAGCACCAGGGCAAGGAATTACCACCAGCAACAAGGACATCATAAGAAGGGGAGCACAATATGATTTAAGAGCCTCGCAGCAGTGCATGATTCAAGGTACATGTTACAATTGTAAAAAATAGGACTTAGAGCGAAGGATTGTCACAGTGCACCAGTAGGAGGCCAGCGTGGTAGAGGCTAGGTCTAGCAGCAAGGATGAAGACACGGTTAGTAGTAGGATCTTAAGACCATGGTTACAGCCAGCAACAATGGAGCATTGCTGCACCACCTGCCATTCCGAGGATTGAGGGGCCAACAGGCTAGATTCGCGCTATCTAGGAGACTCCTGAGGGACATATAGTCCTATATGTTCCACTGTTAGTTGTTCAGCAGTCGCTAGACACCGATAGAGTTTATGCAGTTGTACCACGCGACCATGGTGTGAGCGGAGCCATAGTGGAAGGTACTTTCTTAGTGAATTCCTTCCCAACTGAGATCTTGTTCGATTCAAGAGCCTCGTATTCTTTTATATCTCATACATTTACGGATGGGCTCCAATTAGTCGCATATCCTTTAGATGTACTGTTATCCGTCTCTATTCCTTAGGGGAGGTATCCCTATTAGAGAGTGTCTTTAGGAGATGTGTCATCAGTCTAGATGAGTCCAAGTTTATCATTAATTTGATTATCTTGCGGATGTCAGATTTCAACATCGTTCTCGTATGGATTGGATATTATCATACAATGACAGTATCGACAGTTTTGCTAAAACAGTTAGTTTGTGGGCGTCCGATGGGTCTGAGTTGATCGTAGCAACCTCACAGGACAACCAGTTTGCAGAGTCTTCCTGCCATGCATCGAGGAGGTGATACTGAGGGATAAGAGTGTTGATTTATATGAGACTAGAGTTGTCTCAGATTATCAGGATGTCTTTCAGGACATACCTCAGTTACCTCCTATGAGAGAGGTTGAGTTATGCATCAAGTTGTAGCTGGGCATAATAGCGATATCCCGAGCACCCTATCGTATGGCACCTACTGAGATGAGGGAGCTACAGACTCAGCTAGATGAATTATTATCTTAGGGTTTTATTTGCCAAAGTCGTTCTCTGTGGGGAGCGCCAGTCCTTTTCGTGAAGAAGAAGGATGACAATATGCTCCTTTGTATAGATTATCGTGAGTTGAACAAGTTCACTATCCGTAACAGGTATCCACTATCGAGGATTAATAACTAGTTGGACCAGCTACAGGGAGTACAGTATTTCTCAAAGATTGATCTTCCTTCTGGCTAACATTATTTACGAGTTCGGGAGATAGACATTCCCAAAACCATCTTTCTGACTCGATATGGATCCTTCGAGTTTCCTTTTATGCCATTTGGGCTGACCAATGCACCCGCAGTATACATGGATTTGATGAATCGGGTTTTCTGTCCATACTTAGACAAGTTCGTGATCATTTTTATTGACAACATCCTTATTTATTCAAAATTGAAAGCAGAACATGAGCAGCATCTTTGATTAACATTACGGACTTTGCGGGAGCATCTGTTGTACGCTAAGTTTAGCAAGTACGAGTTTTGGTTGTCTGAGGTTAGATTTTTCGGCCACATCATCAGTAGAGAGGGCATTGCAGTGGATCTTAAGAAAGTGAGTGCAGTACTTGATTGGGAGTCACTAAAGACCCTTTCAGAGATTCGTCATTTCTTAGGATTGATAGGCTATTATAGGAAGTTCATTCAGAACTTCTCGAAGATTGTGATGCCACTTACACATCTTACGAAGAAGGGTATACTATTTGTTTAGGGCATGGAGTGACAGGAGGCCTTTGAAACTTTAAAGGCTAAGTTGACTACTTTACCGGTATTGACTATTCCGAATAGCGATAAGACTTTTGTTGTCTACACAGATGTGTCATTAGCTGGTCTAAGAGGTGTTTTGATGCAGACCAAGGGAGTAGTAGCTTTTACCTCATGAAAGTTAAGGATGCATGAGCAGAACTGTCCCACGCACGACTTGGAGTTAGCAACAGTGGTCTTTGCACTAATGACATGGAGACACTATTTGTATGGAGTACAGTTTAAGCTATTCACAGATCATCAGAGCTTGAAATACCTCTTCTCCTAGAAAAAACTCAATCAGAGACAGCGACAATAGGTTGAGTTTATCAAGGATTATGAGTTTACGATTCAGTACCATACGGGGAAGGCTAATGAAGTAGCAGACGTATTGAGCATGAAGCGTCGGCATCGGATTGTGGCTCAGAGGTGTTCGTTGTATCAAGATCTTCATACCCTAATCCAATTTGACTTTAGACTGGAGATTGGCGAGAGCAGCATATTTTTGGGAGCTTTGTTAGTATAGCCATCTTAGAGTGATAGAGCGGTCAGAACTTAGCTAGAGGACTCTTGGATCCAAACCTGAAAGGTGGAGAATTCTAAAGAGTCAATGGCTGATTGGACCATTAGAGCAAATGGAGGTCTTCGAATGAAGGGCCGATTAGTGATGCCAAGTAGTCCACAGTTGAAGAAAGATTTATTTGATGTAATGCATCGTACTAGGTACACAGTGCATCCAGACATAATAAAAATATACAAGGACCTGAAGAGACTCTTTTAGTGAGGCGGCATGCGTAGGGAGATTGCCGAGTATGTGACTAAGTGTTTCACCTGCCAATAAGTGAAGGCAGAACACTAGAGGCCAGCAGGAACCCTACAACCTTTACCCATTCGGGAGTAGAAATGAGCAGATATTTCCATGGACTTCATTGTAGGATTGTCGAGATCAAAGAAGGGGAACAATTTTGTTTGGGTGATAGTTGATCGGTTGACGAAGTTAACACATTTTATACCAGTAAAGACAACCTATACCGCGGAGACTTACATAAGAATATTCATCTAGGAGATCATGAGATTGTATGGTGTCCCAAAGATGATAGTATCAGATTGAGGCTCAGTTTTTACTTCACATTTCTAGAGGAGTTTCTAGAATTCCTTTGGTAGTACAATGTCATTCTCCAGTGTTGTCCACCCGCAGACAGATGGGCAAACAGAAAGAGTGAACCAGGTATTAGGGGATATGTTGCGGGCATGTGTTATAGATTTTTAGGGTAGCTGGGAGGACCATATCCATTGATTAAGTTATCTTATAACAACAGTAACCAAGCGACTATTAGCATGGCACTGTACGAGGCGTTGTACGGGAGGCCTTGCAGATCGCCTATTTGTTGGGTACAGCCAGAGGATAGCTTGATACTTAGGCCGGAGCTCGTGAGACAAACTACAGAGAATGTAGCAATAATTCGGGAGCGTATTCTAACAGCGCAGAGTCGTCATAAGAGTTATGCAGATCAGAGGCGACGACTATTAGAGTTCTAGGTTGGGGACTATGTATTATTGAAAGTATCACCAATGAAGGGAGTTCAGTAATTTGGTAGACGGAAAAGCTTAGCCCGAGGTATATTCATCCATTCAGGATAGTTAAATGCATAGGAGCCATTTCGTATTGGCCAGATCTTCTAGCATTAATGTCGAGTATACACGATTTCCATATTCTAATACTTAAGAAGCATTTACATGACGAGGAGCAGGAGCAAGTGTTGGATGCACCAGAAATTAAACTTCATGATGATTTGACTATGGTTGACATTCTTGTATGTATTCTTGCCAAGGAGGGCAAGAATCTTAGAAATAAAATAATAACCTTAGTTAAAGTTTAATGGAACCGGAAAGGAGCTGGGAAGGTTTCTTGGGGGTTGCGATGAGGTTATGCGTCACGATGACCCACATCTATTTGAGCAAGTAAATTATCTATGATCTACCTGTGTTTAGGATTATCTACATGCTCAAATCTATACTTAACGCTAGAATGATGGTATTAGTACTTATCTCCTAATTATTTGGAATACATGGTATATATATGGGGGGTTCCTTGTTTGAATTTTTTGCCCGGTGTACTAGTTCCACTTAATTAGGAGTTAAGTGGGAGTACTCGCATTCTAGATGGTTAAATATAGATATTGTTATGTTTCATATCTGAAGATTAATGGTACGAGATGTGTATGTGAGGGTTTCGTTGTCTGGATTATCCCCTCAACATTCTTTTCTGGTAATGCTAATTTCTAAGATACGATTGCGGATTTCAGGGACAAAATTTTTTTAAGAGGGGAAGAATATAAAACCCCATAAATTTGAATATAATATGAAAAATAATAATAAATATGTTATATGGTGATAAATAACATACATTAATATTTGAGTATGCTAGGGATTGATTTGAGATCAATCCAATATATATACATGAATATAGGAGTGAAATCATGCACGACATGCACGAGCCTGAATCTGAAAAAATCGATCAGTTAAGAGTATTTATATTTTACACATAGATACAGTCTAGAAACACTCAGAAGATAAAAGATATAGGTCTCTTCAACAGCTTTCCAAATCATCTTAAATCACTTCATTCCGAGGTCAGACGGGAAAGTTACAGTCAAAGTAGTGAAAACTAATTTTCCAAACAGACTGATTTGAGAGTCGACTACTAATATTAGTAGTCAACTAGTAAAGCCATTAGTCAACTAATAGTAGTATTAGTCAACTAGTCGGGCTGTTTTTAGATTTCTTATGGGTTTCAGGTCGGATTCGTTTTGTTTTAAACCCAGTTGTATATATACATATATATACTCATCTTAGAGATCTTTTTACCCTCTTTCACATGAGATTTACATCAGCTACCTTCCTCCTTAAACCCTAACCCTAAATTGTGAGTTTTAGAAGAAATCTCAAGATGTTTGTTAAGAGAAAGGCGAGGCTTTGTAGTTTTTAGCGATGAGAAGGTCTTGCAAAGTGTTCAGGAGTTGCAGCACGTAGTTAAGGCAAGATCATCTTCCTTCAAACCCTTTCCTTAGTAAAGATAAGATTTTTAATGGTTAAAGTGATGTTTTTCATATTAAAGTTTAACCCGATATGATAAAGTTAAGATTTTTAATGATAAATCTTTAACTCGTGATAGATCTATAAAAATTCTTTGTTGTTTATGATAGTAATATGATCATGATCATTAGGGTTGTTAATAATTATGTTTTAAATTTATAAATCATGTTCTAATCATGCTAAAACCCTAGTTTTGTCTTTTAATTGAGCTTTCATGATAAATAACTATTCTCAACCCTAGGTTTGTGAAACCTAAGTCGTAAAGCAAAAGCATAATGAATTAATAAAGAATACAAGCAAAAGCCCAAAAGTAAAGCCTAAAGGCCCAATGGAAGAATAAATTCGGTGAGAACATGGAGAAACATAACCATCTATGCCAGCATCGATGCCAGTATTGATACCCGCATCAATGCCAGCATCGATGTCACCGATTCTGTTACAATCCAATGGCAAAAAATCAAGGTCATATGGATCCAAGGGCTCTAATTCACTGATGTATACTATAAATAGGGGTAAAGAGTGAGGGTTTAAGGGTGTGAAAAATTTGTAACTCCATTTGGAGAGGAGGGTTACTCTAAATGAGAAGACCTTTCAAATTTGTAGCTTTTGTTACAATTAATAAAAGAAAATTTTCACCTCTTTATATTTTTCTTCTCTTTATTGGATGATGGTGATCAAGATGAAGATTAATGTGAAGGTTTGCTTTTATTTTCTCTTTTATTTCTTTATAGTAATTTCTCTTCTTATTGCTTATTTAATTAGATTTATATTCAAGTCTTGTAGAGTAGATTTATTTTCTTGTCTCTATTTTATTTTGCACTTTTAGTTTGTAGAGTAGATTTATTTTTATTTATATTCTTTGCATTTTAGTTAGATTATTTCTTGTTCATATTGTAATTTTCTTTGATCTTATTTTTTATCTTTGTAATTAGTTCTTATTCTATTTATTTTATTTATTATTTTTGTTTCTTTAAATGTGAAACTAATTCTTGTAGAAATATTAGAATTGTATGAAACTAACCTAATTTCCTTTATATTATGTTAATTCTTCTCTTGCACTTAAAATGATCATGTATATGATAAGCAACAAAAGAACTAATTGATAGAAGAAGAATTTGATAATCTATGTTTATCTTTAATGATTTGATAGATTATGCTTATGAATTCTAGAATTTCTATCTAGTTGTTCGTCTTTTCATGAATATTATTTTTACGTAGATGATAATTTGATAGGTTATACTTTCCTTAAATAGTTCGATAGTCTATTCTTATTAAATCTAAAGTAAAATGTGATAAAAAGAGAATGGTCTATAATTTATAATTGAAATTGGCTAGTGGATTTAATTCCAGATTCCTCATATCTTTAATTGAATCCTCCATCTTTACTTGCTTGAATTTTCCTTCTATTCTTAATTTATTTTCTTTTCTCTTATTTTTTTTGATTCCTTTCTCTCCTCTCAATTTCATTTTATTATTTTGCATACATTCATAGCACTCATCATATCTCTCCAAAATCACATGAAATCATTACTCCTAATTGTCACGCACACAACATAAGAACTAATTCTAATTATTTCTTACAAACACCTTCCTCATGGGATAGATACTTTTTTATACTATAACTTAATTAGTTGTGCACTTACAACTTTAGGATATCAGTTATACCCCGTCAAATCCAAATAAGGAACCCTCATATATATACCATGTATCTCAAATTGTGAATCGCTAAATGTCAACTTAAAATCCTATGAATAAGTAATACAGAAATACATCATCAATACCTCATCCAAGACATGTCATGCATGTCAATCACAATATCTCACACTACCCTCAGGTAGGTGGCACGGAAACAAATATACGATCCTCTGAAATCCTCGACAAAAGTGTGTACTGTCACATACTGTAAAACCCCATGAAATTTGAATATTATGTGATAAATGATAATAAGTATGTTATATGATGATAAATAACATATTCTAATGTTGAGTATGCTAGGGATTGATTTGAGATCAATCCAATATATATATGTGAGTGTAGATGGAGATCATGCATGAAAATATGCACAAATCATGTTTCTAGGCTGTTAGTAGTCAACTACAACTCAGAGTAGTCGACTAACCAGTTTAGTAGTCGACTACTCTGAGTTGTAGTCGACTATTGGAGCCGATTCTAGTTTTCTTTTTAGATTTCAGGTTGGATTTAATTTATATCCGAACCCAGGTTGTTATACATATATAAACACACATTTAAACCCTAATTTTAGACAGAATAGTCGTGAGTTTAGCAGCTAACTCCCTCCTCAAACCCTAAATCTTTCTTTGTGAGTTCTTAAGAGTTTTTCAAGGTGTTTGTGTGAGGAAGGCGGAGTTTTGGCTTTGGGGATTGAAGGGAAATCTTGCACGCACGTGGTAGAGGATTCCAGCAGCATCTAAGGCAATATCAACTTCACCCGTTCCTGCACCCATAGTAATTAGAAGATTTAAAGTGATTAAATTGATGTCTTCATGCCTTTTTCTTGCTTTCATGTAATAAAAAGGTAGATTTTTGATAATTGTTCTATGATCCAAATCTAATGTTTTCTTACGGTTTATGATTAGAAACATGATTATGATAGTTAGCGTAGATATTAATTTTGTTTTTAAGATGTTAATTAAAGTTTAACTCATGTGCAAAACCCTAATTCATGTATATCTGGAGTTTTCTTGTAGATTTATCATGCTAAAACCTTAGACTATTAGATCACAGTAACATGAACGTGTTTAGATCAATTTTCTTATTAAATTTTTAGTTATAACCATGCTCAAGATTATTCATGTGTTTAATTTTATATCTTATGAGAGAATATGAATAATTAAGATGTTAATATTTAATTAGTGATAACTCAAGAGATGATTTATGTAATTTCATGTATAAAAATTGTTTTCAAAGGACTAAAACCATTTTTCCTAAGTTATATGTAATTTAAGAAAGTTTTTATTTGAGAACAAATCACTTACACGTCAAAACCTGAGTTTCAGCTTTCTGTCGAACTTAGAGTAGTCAACTAAAGGAAAGAGTAGTCAACTACTCCTTACCTGATGCGTTTCTCAGAATCCGTTTCAATATAGTGTAGTCGACTAATAGTGTTAGTAGTCGACTACTAACATTTGGTTGAATTTCTTCGGGTTTGGAATGAACTCAGTGTAGTCAACTACTCTTGTAAGTAGTCGACTACTAAAGGCTGGTTCCTAAATTTTGTGTGGTATTTGTTTGAGGTGTGTTTATAAGGTTTTAGCCACACTTCTATACATGTAAATACATCAATACACAAGTACAATGTTAATACACATACATGAATATCGTTGATGAGCTCAGTTCAGTACTACACGAGATAGTTCATCGATATTCCATATGTATAGGTCATTGAGTCGGGTTTGTATGCTTGGTATAGAAGTCCGTCCGCACGAGGGTGCGATGAGGCTCGAGAGCCATTTATTTATGAGGCTTATGAGCCATTTATTTGGATACCTATAGGGTAGGCCGTTCCGCACTAATGCTACGTGCTGAGATCGCAGTGTACCTTAATACAATTTTAGTTGATTCATGTTGACATTCTCATTATTTCAGTTATTAGACGTATTACAGTTGAGACATGATTCTTTTATTTATGAGATATCTCTTCTACATCATGTCTTGTAAAACCTTAAAATTTTGAATATTATGTGAAAAATAATAATAAATATATTATATGGTGAAAATATAATATATTTTGAAGTTTGAGTATGATAGGAATTGATTTGAGATCAATTCAATATATATTTGTGAATATATGAGTGCAAATGCACAAAACAAGCACGAAGACCAAAGTTATAGGTATCTTTCAAAGCTTTCCAATAAATCTAAATCACCTTATTCTGAGGTCGGATGGAAAAATTACAGCCAAATACCGAAGGTTAATTTTCTAGTCAGACTAGGTTTCCTGGTTCGGGTCAAACAAATTTATTTCGTGGCATATATATACATGTGTTTTCATGAAAAATATTATTATTTCATCAGAATTTCAAACCCTAGAAGCCACTCTTCCTCTCTCTCAAACCCTATCCCTAAAGTTAAGATTTTGGGAGCGTCTTGTGATTCGAGAAGCGAGGAAAAAGCGAGATCTACAACGTTTGGTGACGAGGAGTCGTTTCACATCAATTTCAGAGGCTTGAACACGTGATAAGGTAAGATCATCTGTATCTAAACCCATCACCATAGTTTTTAATGATTATAAAAATATTTAATTAATATTTTCATGTTTAAGCCTTAACCTAATATGAAAAAGATAAGATTTTTGATGATAAATCATAACTAATGCTAGATCATTAGCGTTTCCTAATTGTTTATGATTGTAATGTGATCATGATCATTAGGGGTGATTAAATTTTCATTTTTTAAACATAATAGTTATATTTTAACTCATGTGTTAACCCTAATTTATTATCTAATTTAATTATAAAGAGGTTTAGTTTTTGTTTTCATCATAGATTGTAGAAAACTGCTACACGTGTATAATATTTAACTAGAAATTTGAGATATCATATAAACTCCAAACTGAATAAAACTAGTGTCAAATAAAAGCTATGTGAACCTATTTTCCAAAATGGAAAACCATTCTAAGAAAGGGTTTTTATAGAGAAAGATATACTCAATTTACTAATGACATATTTTACAGAAAACTACTGCATGTGTATAGCCTTTAACTAAAAATTTAAGATATTATATAACCTCCAAACTGAATCAAACCTTCTGTACTACGGGGGTTTTGACCTGATTACTTTGAGAAAGAGTTTAGTATATATTATACACACACCTTCTGGATATCGTTGATGAGCTTAATTCAGTACTACGAGGGTAATACATCGATATTCCATTTGTATAGGCCATCGAGTAGGGTTTAGAATGCTTTATCTAGCAGTCCGTCCCGCACTAGGATGTGATGAGTCTTGTGAGTCGTATTTTTAGGATGCCTACTTGGTAGTCTGTCTCGCACTCGTGTTGCATAAAGAGATGCGATGAGACTGATGAGGCGTGTACACTGATTAGGATACCTATAGGGTAGTCCGTTACATGTGATAATCCTTTATCTAGTTAAATAATAGCCCGAGTCTTTGGCGGATGCCAGTTATGTTTTTGACTCACTACAAATATATGACCCAGAGTACTTTTAATTTGACAGTACATAGGATTTGTGTCGGTATTCTTTTTATCTTTCTAGTGATAGTGGAAGATATTATGAATACGATATTTTGATGTCTTTACTTTCTTTTGCTGCTTTTCTTTATTTTCTTAGTTAGGACCAATAATTAGTGATTCACAATTTAAGAAATATGGTATATACATGAGGGTTTCCTTATTTGGATTATTTCGTTCGACGTACCAGTCTCATGTTGTGGATTTCTAATTTTTGATTTTATTTAGATTGTTTATCTTTAGTTCCGTATTAATGTTTAGATATTTACAATTTAGGACATATGGTATACACATGAGGGTTTTCTTATTTGGATTATTTCGCTCGACGTACTACGTCTCATATTATAGGTGTCTAAATATTAATTCCATTAGATACGGGAGAAAATGATCTAGGTAGATTATGCTTAAGATAGAGTCTCCACTCCATCTAGCATCCCTTCCCCTATGGTGGATAGAGGTGATCTTGCAATAGTGCTCTGCCGCGCTTGTTGTTCCTCTTTTTCTTCTAATATTCTTTCAAGTAATTCGGAGTACCGCAGAGTCGTAGGATGATGGAGGTGATCTTACCATAGTGCTCTGACGCTCTTGCCGTCACATGATTTTTATTAGAGGCTCCACCATATTTTTGTCGTCTATACAGATGCGTCATTAGTGGGTCTAGGAGGTGTTTTTATGCAGACCCAGAGAGTTATAGCATATATTTCGTATCAGTTGTGGACACATGAGAAAAATTATCCCACACGTGACTTGGAACTACCTGCTGTAGTTTTTGTACTAAAGACATGGAGACATTACCTATATGGAGTACAGTTCGAGTTATTCACGGATCATCAGAGTTTAAAGTATCTCTTCTCTCAGAAAGATCTAAATCAGAGACATCAGAGATGAGTTGAATTTATGAAGGATTACGAGTTCGCGATTCAGTACTACCGGGAGAAGGCGAACGTTGTAATAGATGCTTTGAGCCGGAAGCATAGTCATCGGATTTTAGTTTTGAGGTGTTCGTTGTATTGAGATCTCTACACACTTAACCAGTTCGACTTTAGACTAGAGATAGGCGGGAACAGAGTATTTTTTGGAGCTTTGTCCGTGCAACTATCTTAGAGTGATGGAGTGGTTAGACCTCAGCTAGAGTACACTTGGATTTAAACCTGAAAGGGGGAGATTTCTAAAGAACCCAACGCTGATTGGACCGTTGGAGTATATGGAGGACTTTGAATAAAAGGCCGACTAGTGATGCCATGAAATCCACAATTGAAGAAGGAACTTATTCAATAAGGTGCATCATACTAGGTACATAGTGCATCCAAGCTCAACGAAAATGTGCAAGGACCTGAAGAGACACTTTTGGTGGAGCGGCATACATGGTGAGATTGTGGAGTATATGGTAAGTGTTTCACCTGCCAGTAAGTAAAGGTAGAACATCAGAAGCCAGCAGGAACCCTATAGTCTTTAGCTATTCTGGAGATTGAAGAAGGGTAACGATTTAGTTTGGGTAATAGTAGATCGGTTGACGAAGTCAGCACATTTCTGGAGAAGCTTCCAGAACTCTTTCGGTAGCCAGTTATCTTACTCTATTGTATTTCACCCGCAGATGGATGGACAAACGGAGAGAGTAAACTAAATATCGAAGAACATATTGAGGGTGTACGTTATTGATATTCAGGATAGTTGGGACGATCACATGCTATTGGTTGAGTTTGCCTATAATAATAGTTATCAAGGGACTATTAGCATGGCACCGTATGAAGTATTGTATGGGAGGCCTTGTAGATCACCTATTTTTTAGGCAGAACTAGAAGACATACTATTGCTTGGACCGAAGCATGTTATGAAAGGACCTAGAGGGGGGGTGAATAGGACTTTTGAATAATTAATATGCAATTAACAACTTTTCAACAATCCATACACAAATAAAAATGCAATGATAATAAAAGAGAGTAGGGATAGAGATAGTTAGCTAATAGATGACACGCGGTATGTTCACGAGGTTCGGCCCGCCTGACCTACGTCCCCGCTCCCCACTCTCGAGGAGAAATCCACTACACTCCCGGTTTGGAAGCCGGAACTTCTTCTACACAATGATCTCCACCGAGATTTCACAAGCCTCACTTACAATAAAACAAGAAGAACTCTCACACAAATTCCTTATGACAAGGATCAAGTGAGGACAACTGAAGCTCAAAGGATTGTTGTGTGTAGGTGATGAAAACAAGGAGCTTTTAGAAAACTTGAAAATGAGAGATTGAAATATTAAGCTCAAATCACTTAGAAAATGAAACTCAGGATTTGTCTCTTGTTTGCATTAGTTTAGAAAAGAGGAGAGGGTTTAAGTATATATAGAGACTCAAAACCCTAGTTCAGATATTTTCCAAAAAAGAAAATCCCGAAAAAGGCTGCCAGAGAAAATAGCCGTTATAAGTCGACTTGCTACAGTATCAAGTCGACTTGCAACTAGCCGTTACAATCAATTTTTCAGCCTATAAGTCGACTCATAAAATACATAAGTCGACTTAGTACAAGTCGACTTAACAGGTTGAGCAAGTCGACTTGGCAGAGCGATTTTTGGACATTTCAGAGGAGTTTGTAAGTCGATTTAACAGTTTCTATAAGTCGACTTAACAGAGAAATTTTGCATATCATGGAGCAGTTCATAAGTCGACTTATCAAACTGATAAGTCGACTTATGAACATGCACAGACACTGTGCATGTCCAAAAATCTGACTTTAAAACATCGATAAAAAATCTTAAATAAATTCTAAAAAATGTGAAACTTTAGGAAAGATTTATCACTATGATTTGTAATATATTGAAAATGAGATTTTAAGAAATTTACTTAAAAATCATTCAAAGTGTTGTTTTTCCAAAGAGGTTCAAAAACAATAGTTTGTATGGAAAGTGTATTTGTGAATCCAATGAGCTTTAGATGTAACCAACTTTATAACTTGCCTACATTAAGCACTAGAGAGAAGTAAAATACAAATATCTCACATATATGAATATTGATGTCTTGGACTTGATATTTGCTTTCATTTTTGATGAAGCCTCTTGTATGTATGGTGCTCTTGATAGCTTTGCTTCATCGTATTGCCTCCACCTTCTTTGGATATTATCGTTGAAGCTCGTATTCCATCCAATCCTCCATAAAAGGTGCTAATGATATAAAATCTACAATATAGCTCAATAAACAATTAGCACCAATAATTGTGTTTGTAAATCATCATCAAAACAAAGGACCTAACAATCTCCCCCTTTTTGATGATGACAAACAACCATTATGCAAGAGCAAGTAAAAGCAATTATTTGGCTTATAGATAGTTGCTCCCCCTATCTATGAAGCTCCCCCTTACTATGTGCACAAAAAGAGGATTTTTTAAAGAATACACATGCCTAAATCATTCCTAATACGGCAAAAATCAACTTCACAAAGGGGTTTGGTAAAGATATCTGCTAATTGAGATTTGGTGTCAATATACACAAGCGAGATATCTTTCCGCTCGACATGGTCACGCAAGAAGTGATGCCGTACATCTATATGTTTGGTTCTAGAATGCAAAACGGAATTTTTTGAAATATTGATAGCACTAGTGTTATCACAAAAGATTTTTGTATCATGAAAGTGCAAATCAAAATCAACCAAATATTGTTTCATCCATAAAAGTTGTGCACAACATAATCCGGCGGCAATGTATTCCGCTTCCGTAGTGGACAAAGCAACACAATTTTGTTTCTTGGATGCCCAAGATACAAGTGAGTGGCCCAAAAATTGACAAGTACCACTCGTACTTTTGCGGTCCACTCTACAACTGGCAAAGTTGGCATCACAATAACCACAAAGATCAAAAGATGTATTTTTAGGATAAAACAAACCAAGTTCTAAAGAACCATTTATGTATTTGATAATCCTTTTAACCGCAATCAAATGAGATTTTTTAGGAGAAGCTTGAAAACGTGCACATGCACAAACACTAAACATGATATCCGGCCTACTAGCGGTGAGATAAAGAAGACTACCTATCATACCTCGATATAGCTTTTGGTCTACCTTTTCACCACTTTCATCCGCATCCAATTTGATGGTTGTGCTCATTGGAGTTGGGGCATGTTTTGAACTTTCCATCCCAAATTTCTTCACCAATTCCCGAGCATATTTGCTTTGTGATACGAAGATGCCATCATTGGTTTGTTTGACTTGGAGGCCAAGGAAGAATGTAAGCTCTCCCATCATACTCATTTCAAATTGATCTTGCATAACTTTAGAGAAATCCTTGCATAAAGATTCATTAGTAGCACCAAAAATAATATCATCCACATATATTTGAACTAAAATGAAATCATTTTTCCTTTTTCTAACAAAAAGAGTATTATCAATAGTTCCTTTTGAAAAACCATGTTCAATGAGAAAACTTGAGAGTCGAGCATACCAAGCTCTAGGAGCTTGTTTCAAACCATATAAAGCCTTTTGTACCCGGTAAACATGATTAGGAAAGACATGATCTATAAAACCGGGGGGTTGCTCAACATAAACTTCTTCTTCAATAAAATCATTGAGAAAAGCACTTTTGACATCCATTTGAAATAATTTAAAATCTTTAAAACTTGCAAAAGCCAAAAACATCCTAATAGATTCCAATCTTGCAACCGGTGCAAAAGTTTCATCATAGTCTATGCCCTCCTCTTGATTGTATCCTTGGGCAACCAACCGAGCTTTATTCCTAGTAACAATGCCATGTTCATCAAGTTTGTTTCTAAAAACCCATTTTGTACCAATAACACTAGTATTGTTAGGTCTAGGAACTAACTTCCAAACATTATTTCTTTGAAAATTATTCAATTCTTCATGCATAGCAAAAACCCAAAACTCATCGTTTAAAGCATCATCAATACGTTTAGGCTCTATTTGGGATAAAAAGGCTACATTACCACATTCGCTTATAGCTTTTGAGCGAGTTAAAATTCCTTTGGATGGACTCCCTATAATTTGGTCTTTAGGATGATCCGGAGCAAATTTCCAAGCCTTAGGAAGTTCTTCTTGATTTTGTTCATCTTTGCTTTCCTCATCATTTGGTGTCTCCGTTGAGGGTTTATCGTTTAGTTTCAAGAGCTCCATTTCGCCCTCAATCTCATCATCATACCTAGACAAACCATCTTGCAAGCCAACATTAGATTCATCAAAAGTAACGTTTATAGATTCTTCAACAACGAGTGTTCGCTTGTTGAAAACTCTATAAGCCTTACTTCTAGAAGCATATCCCAAAAATATACCAACATCAATTTTTGAATCAAACTTATCATGGTGGTCTTTAGTATTTAAGATAAAGCATTTACAACCAAATATACGAAAATATCCAACATGTGGAGTTTTGCCAAAAAAGAGTTCATAAGGGGTTTTCTTAAAAGAGGGTCTAATCAAGACACGATTTAAAACATGGCAAGCCGTATTAACGGCTTCCGCCCAAAAATATTTTGGCAAATCATAAGAGTTTATCATAGTACGTGCCATCTCTTGTATGGTTCTATTTTTCCGTTCAACAACACCATTTTGTTGAGGTGTTCTAGGAGCGGAAAACACATGTGTTATACCACGATGAGCATAAAAATCATTAAAAATTTTGTTTTGAAATTCTCCACCATGATCACTTCTAATTTTAATAACTTTCAAATCTTTTTTATTTTCAATTCTTTTAACAAAAAAAGAAAACTCTTCAAAGCAATCATCTTTGTTAACAAGAAAAATTACCCATGTAAAACGAGAGAAATCATCAACAATAACAAAGACATAGTGTTTGCCACCTAGAGAGGCAACACGCATTGGTCCAAAGAGATCGAGATGTAATAATTGTAAGGGTTTAGAAGTTGATACCTCATTTATGGATTTGAAGGAAGTCTTAGTTTGTTTACCTTTAGCACATTCCTCACAAGTAGAATCCTTAATATATGTTAGATTTGGTAGCCCTCTCACTAGGTTCTTCTTGGATAGCTTAGATATTAGCTTCATGTTAGCATGTCCAAGTCTTTTGTGCCAAATCCAAGGATCCCCATCTACCGCGGTAAGACACTTCACATCTTGATCTATTAACTCATCCATCTCAAAAATATAAACATTAGATCTTCTAGAGGCAATAAAAACAATCTTATCATTCATACTAACAATACATTTATCCGGTTTAAAAACGATGTCAAAGCCTTTGTCACTTAATTGACTAATGCTAAGAAGGTTATGATTTAAGCCTTTAACAAAATAAACATCCTCAATTACGGGAGAAGGTGTCTTACCAATGGAACCAATACCTATAATTTTACCTTTCTCACCGCCACCAAAGGAGATGTTGCCTCCTTCAATCATTGATAGGGTTGCAAATAAATCTTTGTTGCCCGTCATGTGATGAGAACAACCACTATCAAGGTACCACATCTCCTTACGTCTTGCTCGAGACGTTCCCTACATGCAAGTAAGTTGTAGAGCTTTTAGGTACCCAAGATTTGGGTCCTTGAGTGTTAGTATCTTTGGTACCCTTGGGTATCCACATCAACTCATATTGATCAATGTTATTTTTAATCCTACAATATGTGGAAATATGCCCATACTTCATGCAATATGTACACAAAAACCTTTTCTTGTATGTAGGAGCATGAGAGTGATACCACTTTCTAGTAACATGATGATGACTAGAATGAACATGATTAGTTTTAATTCTATTGTTTTCAATCTCTAATCTCTCAACTTTAGATCTTAGTTGTTTGTTTTCAAAATCAAGATCTCCTATCATTTCATCTTTTAAAGAAAGAGAGGATTGTAGTTGCTCATACTTAGAATCACGAGAAACATGCAATTTTTTGAATGAAGAATATTCTTTTGCTAATTTTTTAAATTCAAAATTTAATTCTTCTAAAGTCGATTCTAGTTCACATTGCATATAAAGAGATTCACTTTCGGTTTCGGATTGTACCACATCTTCATCGGCCATGAAGCAAATGTTCCGGTCATGAAGAGCAATCTTTGCACCCTCATCATCATTCTCCGAATCGCTTGGTTCGGACTCATCCCATCTGGCATACATAGCTTTCTTCTTCTTGTATTTCAAATACTTCTCCTTGAGCTTGGGACAATCGTTGGCTAAGTGTCCCGGTTCGTTGCATTCAAAGCATTTACCTATACAAGGAGAAAATTTGTTGTTAGACCGATTATTGAAATTTTTGTTCATTTTGATTAGTCTTGATATTCTTCTAGAGAGGTGTGCCACTTCTCTAGATATATCAATTTCACTATCCGAAGAGGAAGAATCATCAATTGCTCCCTTAAGTGCAATGAGTTTTGATTTTTGAGATGACTCCTCGGTAGCTTTTGGAATTGTTTCTTCTTTCTCCTTGATCTTCTTTTCATGGACCTTAAGCTTGCCAATAAGTCCATCAATAGTGAGAGTTGAGAGGTCATGAGCTTCTTCAATAGCCGAGGCTTTAGGTTCCCAAGCCGGCGTCAAGGAGCGAAGAATTTTGTAGTTCATCTCTTGATTCTCCAAGACCTTATCAAGACCATGCAATTCATTTATAATATTAGTGAATCGAGAAAACATAGAGTCAATAGATTCATTTGGAAGCATTTTAAATAGTTCATAATCATGCATGAGACCACTAATCTTAGACTCCTTTACTTGGGGGGTTCCCTCATGAGTAATGCATAACTTTTCCCAAATCTCGTGTGCGGTTGCACATGTAGAAACTCTTTTGTATTCATTTGGGGTAAGACCACAAATTAGTGCATTCATGGCCTTAATGTTAAGGTTTGCTAGGTTCCTCTCATCCTCGGTCAATTTACCACTAGCCTTTTTGACATATTTCTCATCAATGATTTCTAAGATGTCAAGGTCAATGCATTGCAAATAAATTCTCATCCTAGCCTTCTAATAAGCAAAGTTGCTACCGGTGAAAAGGGGTGGCCTAGTTGTGGATTGTCCTTCTAACATACAATAGTAGAGACCAAGCTCTGATACCAATTGAAAGGACCTAGAGGGGGGGTGAATAGGACTTTTGAATAATTAATATGCAATTAACAACTTTTCAACAATCCATACACAAATAAAAATGCAATGATAATAAAAGAGAGTAGGGATAGAGATAGTTAGCCAATAGATGACACGCGGTATGTTCACGAGGTTCGGCCCGCCTGACCTACGTCCCCGCTCCCCACTCTCAAGGAGAAATCCACTACACTCCCGGTTTGGAAGCCGGAACTTCTTCTACACAATGATCTCCACCGAGATCTCACAAGCCTCACTTACAATAAAACAAGAAGAACTCTCACACAAATTCCTTATGACAAGGATCAAGTGAGGACAACTGAAGCTCAAAGGATTGTTGTGTGTAGGTGATGAAAACAAGGAGCTTTTAGAAAACTTGAAAATGAGAGATTGAAATATTAAGCTCAAATCACTTAGAAAATGAAACTCAGGATTTTTCTCTTGTTTGCATTAGTTTAGAAAAGAGGAGAGGGTTTAAGTATATATAGAGACTCAAAACCCTAGCTCAGATATTTTCCAAAAAAGAAAATCCCGAAAAAGGCTGCTTGAGAAAATAGCCGTTATAAGTCGACTTGCTACAGTATCAAGTCGACTTGTAACTAGCCGTTACAGTCAATTTTTCAGCCTATAAGTCGACTCATAAAATACATAAGTCGACTTAGTACAAGTCGACTTAACAGGTTGAGCAAGTCGACTTGGCAGAGCGATTTTTGGACATTCCAGAGGAGTTTGTAAGTCGACTTAACAGTTTCTATAAGTCGACTTAACAGAGAAATTTTGCATATCCTGGAGCAGTTCATAAGTCGACTTATCAAACTGATAAGTCGACTTATGAACATGCACAGACACTGTGCATGTCTAAAAATCTGACTTTAAAACATCGATAAAAAATCTTAAATAAATTCTAAAAAATGTGAAACTTTAGGAAAGATTTATCACTATGATTTGTAATATATTGAAAATGAGATTTTAAGAAATTTACTTAAAAATCATTCAAAGTGTTGTTTTTCCAAAGAGGTTCAAAAACAATAGTTTGTATGGAAAGTGTATTTGTGAATCCAATGAGCTTTAGATGTAACCAACTTAATAACTTGCCTACATTAAGCACTAGAGAGAAGTAAAATACAAATATCTCACATATATGAATATTGATGTCTTGGACTTGATATTTGCTTTCATTTTTGATGAAGCCTCTTGTATGTATGGTGCTCTTGATAGCTTTGCTTCATCGTATTGCCTCCACCTCCTTTGGATATTATCGTTGAAGCTCGTATTCCATCCAATCCTCCATAAAAGGTGCTAATGATATAAAATCTATAATATAGCTCAATAAACAATTAGCACCAATAATGGTGTTTGTAAATCATCATCAAAACAAAGGACCTAACATGTTAGACAGACTACGGAGAAGGTAGCAGTCATTTGAGAGCGCATTCTTACCGTGCAAAATCATCAAAAACGTTATGTAGACCGGAGGTGACAACCATTATAATTCCAGGTTAGGGATTATGTTTTGTTAAAAGTATCACCAATGAAGGGTGTACAATGTTTTGGTAGATGGGGAAATCTTGCCGTGAGGTACATTAGTCCGTTCTCAATGTCAAGCATACACGATTTTTTCCATGTTTCTATGCTTTAGATGCATCTCCGCGATGAGGAGGAGAAGCGAGTGTTGGACACACCGGAGGTCGAGAATCATGTTGATTCGACTATGATTGAGATTCCGTTATGCATTCTTACCATTGAAGATAAGAAGCTTAGAAATAAGATGATACCCTTAGTTAAAGTTTAGTGGAACCGGAGAGGAACTGAGGAGACTTCCTACTAGCGTGAGGAGGATATGCGTCGCGAGTACCCACACATGTTTGGATAGGTAAATTAAAAATTTAGTATGATTTGTTTATGATTTATGGTTATCCGTATGGTCATGTTTATACTTAACGCTAGAATGATGATACTAACACTTAGCTCCTAAGTATTCGGAACACACGGTATATATATGGGGAGTTCCTTGTTTGGATTTTTTGTCCGACGTACTTGTTTCATTTAGTTAGGGGTTAACTTGGAATATTTGCATTTTAGACTATTAAGTATAGATATCAATGATGATTTTCAGAGGCACAAATATGTTATGCATCGTGACTACCTGCACCTGTTTAAGTAGTTGGGTTGATTGTTTTTTATTGATATTTTTGGATTGTTTATATGGTTATATTCATACTTAACGCTAGAATGGAGGTATTGACACTTAACTCCTAATCATTCGGAATACATGTATATATATGGGGCGTTCCTTGTCTGGATTATTCCCTCATCGTGCTTTTCTGATATTTTTAATCTCTAGGATACGATTGCGGAATTTTAGGGATGAAATTCCTTTTAAGGGGGGAATAATATAAAACCCCAAAAATTTGAATATTATGTGAAAAAATAATAATAAATATATTATATGGTGAAAATATAACATATTTTGATGTTTGAGTATGATAGGAATTGATTTGAGATCAATTCCATGTTTATTTATGAATATATGAGTGCAAATACACAAAACATGCACGAAAAGAAATCTGGAATAATGACCAGTTAAGAGTTTATATATTTTACACACCGATGCAGTTTGAATCTGGAAAACCTCAAAGGACCAAAGTTGTAGGCCTCTTCAATAGTTTTCCAATGAATCTTTAATCACCTAATTCTCTATTCAGATGAGAAAGCTATGGATAAAATATCAAAGGTTATTTTTCTAGTCAGACTAGGTTTCCTGGTTCGGGTCAAACAAGTTTATTTCAGGTTTGCTTATATATATACATGCGTTTTCATAAAAATTATCATCTTTTCATCAGAGTTTCAAACCCTAGCAGCCCTCTTACTCTCTCAAACCCTAGCCCTAAAGTTGAGATTTTGGAAGCGTCTTGTGAGGCGAGAAGCGAGGAAAAGGCGAGACCTACGACGTTTGGCGACGAGAAGTTGTTCCACATCAATTGAAGAGGCTTGCACACATGATAAGGTAATATCATCTGCATCCAAACACATCCACATAGTGTTTAATGATTATAAAATATTTAATCAATGTTTTCATGCTTAAAGCTTAACCTAATATGAAAAAGATGAGATTTTTGATGATAAATCTTAACCCAATGCTAGATCATTAGCTTTTCCTAATTGTTTATGATAGTAATGTGATCATGATCATTAGGGGTGATTAAATTTTCATTTTTTTAAATTTGATAATTATGTTTAACTTGTGTGTTAACCCTAATTTATTGTCTAATTGAATTATAAAGATGTTTAGTTTTTGTTTTCATCATATGTTAGAGAAAACTGCTACACGTGTATAACATTTAACTAGAAATTTGAGAAATTATATAAACTCCAAACTGAACAAAACAAGTGTCAAATGAGAGATATGTGAACCTATTTTCCAAAACGAAAAACCATTCTAAGAAAGAGATTTTATAGAGAAAGATATACTCAATTTACTAATGACATGTTCTGTAGAAAATTGCTACACATGTATAGACTTTAACTAGAAATTTGAGTTATATATAAACTTCAAACTGGACCAAACTAGTTCCAAATGATTGCTATGTGGATCTAATTTCCAAAACAGAAAATTATTTTTAAAAAGAGTTTGTCTAGAGAAAGATATACTCAATTTATTAATGATATATTCTGTAGAAAACTACAGATATGCTAATTTTAAAATAATTGATATATTACGTGAAAGTTTCTTTGAGTTTTCATATTAATTAATCATGCTTAAACCCTAGGTTTGTGATACCTAAGTAAGATAAATATATTTAAATAAATTCTATATCTTTTCATGAGTAGTTTTATCATGTGTTGATAATCACTTTGTTTACATATGAGATAATTGAAGAAATTATTTAATTAGGATGTTAAACCCTAATTTGAAAGATATAATAATTTAATTTGATGATTCTGATAATTCCTATTTTATATACTAAGTATAAAATCTCGTTTTAACGTCATGATATGTACAATTGAAATAAGTACTATTTGTGCACGAAAGAATGTGTGTCTTGACAGAGTAGTCGACTACTAAGCTTAATAGTCAGCTACTCATGAGTATAACAGAAATTGTGTGTTTGCAAAGTAGTTGACTAATGTTCTTATAGTTAACTACTAACACTGATATATATTATTACAGTATCTGGATGGAATCATTGTAATCGACTACTAAGCCAAGGTTGTTGCCTGAATTTTTGTTTTGCATCTGCATGAGATATGTTTACGGGTTTCGAGCCGTACTTCTTTATACATAAATTTATGAATAGTATGGTAGCATACACACGAGTATACTGAAAGGAATTATGATGGATTTTGACCCGATTACTTTGAGAAAGGGTTTAGTATATATTATACACATACCTTCTGTATATCGTTGATGAGCTCAGTTCAGTACTACGGGGGTAGTGCATCGATATTCCATTTGTATAGGCCATTGAGTCGGGTTTAGGATGCTTTATCTAGCAGTTCATCCAGTACTAGGGTGCGATGAGGCTTTTGAGCCGTATTTGTAGGATGCCTACTTGGTAGTCTGTCTTGCACTCGTGTTATGTACAGAGATGCGATGAGACTGATAAGCTGTGTGCACTAATTAGGACACCTACAGGGTAGTCCATTGCACATGATAATACTAAGTATCAAAATCTTGCACGGAGTTGCATTGAGATAGTTAAATGATAGCCCGAGTAGTTGGCGGATGCCAATTATGTTTTTGACTCACTACAAATATATGACCTAGAGTACTTTGCATTTGAAAGCACACAGGATTTATACTGGTATTCATTCTATCTTCCTAGTGATAGTGGAAGATATTATGAATACGATATGTTGATGTCTTTACTTTCTTTTACTGCTTTTCTTTATTTTCTAAGTTAGGATAAATAATTAGTGATTTACAATTTGAGACATATGATATATACATTAGGGTTATTTTGTTTGGATTATTTCGCTCGACATACTAGTCTCGTATTAAGGATTTCTAATTGTTGATTTTATTTAGATTGTTTATCTTTAGTTCTGTATTAATGTTTAGATGTATACAATTCGAGACATATGGTATATACATGAGGGTTTCCTTGTTTGGATTATTTCGCTCGACATACTACATATCGTATAGTAGGTGTCTAAATATTAATTACATTAGATACGTGGAAAAATGATCTTGGTAGACTATGCCTAATAGATAAAGCCTCCACTCCATCTAGCAACCCTTTCCCTAGGGGCGGATGGAGGTAATCTTGCTATAGCGCTCTGATGCTCTTATGGTTGTTGTTTTTCTTCTATTATTTTTTCAAGTAATTCGGAGTATCACAGAGTCACAGGATGATGGAGTTCTTGCATAGTTACCGTCACATGAGATTTATTAGAGGCTCCACCATATTTTTGTCATCTATACAGATGCGTCGTTAGTGCGTCTAGGAGGTATTTTGATGCAGACCCAGAGAGTTTTAGCATATATTTCGTGTCAGTTATGGACGCATGAGAAAATTATCCCACACGTTACTTGGAACTAGCTATGGTAGTTTTTGCACTGAAGACATGGAGACATTACCTATATGGAGTGCAGTTCAAGCTATTCACAGATTATTAGAGTTTGAAATATCTCTTCTCTAAGAAAGAGCTAAATCAGAGACATCAGAGATGAGTTGAATTTATTAAGGATTATGAGTTCACGATTCAGTATTATCCGGAGAAGTCGAACATCGTAATAGATGCTTTGAGCAGGAAGCATCGTCATCGGATTTTGGTTTTGAGGTGTTCGTTGTATCAAGATCTCCACACACTTAACCAATTCGACTTTAGACTAGAGATAGGGGGAACATCACATTTTTTGGAGCTTTGTCTGTGCTACTATCTTGGAGTGATATAGTGGTTAGACCTCAGCTAGAGTACACTTGGATTTAAACCTGAAAGGGGGAGATTTCTAAAGAGCCCAAGGTTGATTGGACCGTTGGATTATATGGAGGACTTTGAATAAAAGGTCGACTAGTGATGCCAAGAAATCCACAATTGAAGAAGGAACTTATTCAATGAGGCGCATCATACTAGGTGCATAATACATCCAAGCTCAACGAAAATGTACAAGGACCTAAAGAGACACTTTTGGTGGACCGGCATACGTGGTGAGATTGTGGAGTATGTGGTAAGGGTTTTACCTACCAGCAAGTGAAGCCAGAACATCAGAAGCCAGCAGGAACCCTACAGCCTTTACCTATTCTAGAGATTGAAGAAGGGTAACAATTTAGTTTTGGTAATAGTGGATCGGTTGACGAAGTCAGCACATTTCTAGAGAAGCTTCCAGAACTCTTTCGGTAGCCAATTATCTTACTCTAATGTGTTTCACCCGCAGACAGATGAACAAACGAAGAGAGTAAACCAGACATTGGAGGACATCTTGAGGGCGTGCGTTATTGATTTTCAGGATAGTTGGGACGATGACATACCATTGATTAAGTTTGCCTATAATAATAGTTATCAATGGACTATTAGCATGGTACCGTATGAAGCATTATATGGGAGGCCTTGCAGATCACCTATTTTTTGGGTAGAACTAGAAGACAGTCTATTGCTTGGACCGGAGCATGTTAGACAGACTACGGAGAAGGTAGCAGTCATTTGAGAGCGCATTCTTGCAGTGCAAAGTCATCAAAAAAGTTATGTAGATCGGAGGTGACAACCATTATAATTCCAGGTTAAGGATTGTGTTTTGTTTAAAGTATTACAAATGAAGGGTGTAAATCATTTTCGTAGATGGGGCAAGCTTGCCGCGAGCTACATTAGTCCATTCTCGATGTCGAGCATACACGATTTTTTCCATGTTTCTATGCTTAAGAAGCATCTCCGTGACGAGGAGGAGAAGCGAATGTTGGACGCACCGGAGGTCGAGAACCATGTTGATTCGACTATGATTGAGATTCCGTTATGCATTCTTACCAAGGAGGACAAGAAGCTTAGAAATAAGGAGATACCCTTAGTTAAAGTTCAGCGGAATCGAAGAGGAACTGTGGAGACTTCATAGGAGCGTGAGGAGGATATGCATCATGACTACTCATACATGTTTGAATAGGTAAATAAAAAATTTAGTATGATTTTTTTATGATTTATGGTTATCTGTATGGTCATGTTTATACTTAACGCTAGAATGATGATACTAACACTTAGCTCCTAAGTATTCAGAACACACGGTATATATATGGGGGGTTCCTTGTTTGGATTTTTTGTCCGACGTACTTGTTCTGTTTAGTTAGGAGTTAATTGGGAATATTTGCATTTTAGACTATTAAGTATAGATATCGATGATGATTTTTGGAGGCATGAATATGTTATGCATCGCGACTGCCCGCACCTATTTGAGCAGGTGGGTTGATTGATTTTGGTTGATATTTATGGATTGTTTATATGATTATATTCATACTTAACGCTAGAATGGAGGTATTCACAATTAATTCTTAATTATTCGGAACACATGGTATATATATGGGGGGTTCTTTGTTTGGATATTTCGCCCGACGTACTAGTTCCTAAGTATAAATAATTTTATATTTTATATCTGGAGATTAATAGTACGTGATGTGTATATAAGGGTTTCCTTGTCTGGATTATTTCCTCAACGTGCTTTTTTGATATTATTAATGTCTAGGATACCATTGCGGAATTTCGGGGACAAAATTCTTTTTAAGGAGGGAATAATGTAAAACCCCAAAAATTTGAATAGTATATGAAAAATAATAATAAATATATTATATGGTGAAAATATAACATATTTTTATGTTTAAGTATGATAGAAATTGATTAGAGATCAATTCAATGTATATTTATGAATATATGAGTGTAAATGCACAAAACATGCACGAAAAGAAATTTGGAACAATGACCAGCTAAGAGTTTACATATTTTACACACTTATACAGTTTGAATCTGGAAAACCTCAAAGGACTAAAGTTGTAGGCCTCTTCAACAGTTTTCCAATAAATCTTATGTCACCTAATTCTCTGGTCAGATGAGAAAGTTATGGACAAAATACCGAAGGTTATTTTCCTAGTTAGACTAGGTTTCCTGGTTCGGGTCAAACGACTTTATTTTGGGTTTTCTTATATATAGACATGTGTTTTCACGAAAATTATCATCTTTTCATTAGAGTTTCAAACCCTAGTAGCCCTCTTCCTCTCTCAAACCCTAGCCCTAAAGTTGAGATTTTGGAAGCATCTTGTGAGGCGAGAAGCGAGAAAAAGGCGAGATCTACGACATTTGGCGACGAGGAGTCGTTCCACCTCAGTTGAAGAGGCTTGCACACATGATAAGGCAATATCATCTGCATCAAAACACATCCACATAGTGTTTAATGAAGAAACACCAGAAGAACAATCATTTGTTGGCAATAGAAGAACAATTGTTGAATCAAACTCAGCAGAAGACACCTATTCAGGAAGAAACACCAGAAGAGACGCCGATGGATACACCACCACCACCAGTTGTAGAGGGAGCAGCTAAGCAAGAGGCCTGGACAATCTGATTCAGAGCTCAAGCCACAGAAGGCTCCGCAGCATTTAGTTGATCTTATAGCACCCTTACCAGCTCGTTTGGCGGCACTAGAAGAATAATTGGCGAATCAAACTCAGCAAAAGACACCTATTCAGGAAGAAACACCATAAGAGACACGGATGGATACACCACCACCAGCAGTTATAGAGGGAGCAGCTGAGCAGGAGGCATGGCTCCGTTTGTTGGAGAGATATTAGAAGTTGAAGGCACCAGAGTTTCATGGTATGGCAGATTTTATTATAGCACATAAGTGGAAGGAGGATGTGAGCAACATCTTGGATACGCTTAATTTGGATACTGTGCAAAAATAGAGGCTAGCAGTTTTTAGCCTCAAGGGAGATGCAGGAGGGTGGTATCGACTTTGATTTGCTCCGGAACAGAGGATGAAGATTTCATGGGAAACATTTGTGTACTTATATAATGAGCAGTATGTGTCAGCTACAGTGAAAGTTGGGAAGGAGTTATAGCTAGCTTGGCTAGAGTAAGGAGACATGTCGGTGTCAGACTATGAGAGTAAATTCATGACCCTACTCTTATTCTTGGCATGTGGCACACTGATGAGCGGCAAGCTCAAATGTTTTTTATGGGACTTCGCCCAAGTCTACGATGATATCTCGTATCTAGGTGATTTCATTCAGTAAAAAGACAAGGGAAAGAGAAAATGACAAGTCTTAATAGCAAAATGATAAGGGAAAGGGAAAGAGATCTTTTGACAGATCTGGAGGTCCCTAACAGCGGGGTAAGGGAAAGAGATCTTTGGATGTCAGGAAGAGGACGTGTTCGGAGAGGTAACCGTGCTCAGGGAGCTGGACAATCTGATTCAGAGCTCAAGCCACAGAAGGCTCCGCAGCAT
>BQKN01066282.1:492885-509306 GCA_022839385.1 Asparagus kiusianus
GGAAGGAGGATGTGAGCAACATCTTGGATACGCTTAATTTGGATACTATGCAAAAATAGAGGCTAGCAGTTTTTAGCCTCAAAGGAGATGCAGGAGGGTGGTATCGACTTTGATTTTCTCCGGAACAGAGGATGAAGATTTCAAGGGAAACATTTGTGTACTTATATAATGAGCAGTATGTGTCAGCTACAGTGAAAGTCGGGAAGGAGTATGTGTCAACTAGAGCAGGGAGACATGTCGTTGTCAGACTATGAGAGTAAATTCATTACCCTACTCAGATTCTTGGCATGTAGCACACTGATGAGCGGCAAGCTCAAATATTTTTTATGGGACTTTGCCCAAGTCTACGATGATATCTCATATCTAGGCAATTTCATTCAGTAAAATGACAAGGGAAAGAGAAAATGACAAGTCTTGATAGCAAAATGATAAGGGAAAGGGAAAGAGATCTTTTGACGGATCTGGAGGTCCCCAACAGCGAGGTAAGGGATTTCATCATTAACAACAGGGTCATCATAAGAAAGGAGCACAGCATAGTTCGACAGCACCGCAACAACGCAAGATTTAGGGTACATGTTATAACTACAACAAGATCGCCCATAACATTAGGGATTGTTGCAGTGCACTAGCAGGAGGCCAGCAGGGCAAAGACCAGGGCTAGCAGTAGGGATGAGGACACGGTCAACAGTAGAACCGTAGTCAGGGTCAACAGTTTTAGGGCCGTAATTACGGCCAGCAGCAACAGCAGCAACAGTAGAGTATAGAGGCACCACCTACCATTCCGAGGATTAAGAGGACGACATGCCAGGTTCGAGCCATCCAGGATATCTTTGAGGGACAGATGGTCCCATATATTCCTCAGCCAGTAGTGTAGCAGTCGCCAAACACCGGCAGAGTGTATGTGGTCGTACCACGTGATCATGGTGCGAGTGGAGATATAGTGGAAGATACTTTCTTAGTGAATTCCCTTCCCACTAGGATCTTATTCGATTTAGGCGATTCACACTCTTTTATCTCTCATACATTCATGGATAGACTTCAGCTAGTTGCACATCCTTTAGATGCTCTGTTATCCATATCTACTCCTTTAGGGGAGATATCGCTATTGGAGAGTATTTGTAGGAGATGTGTCATTAGTCTAGATGAGTTCGAGTTCATTATTGATTTGATTGTTTTGTGGATGTCGAAGTTCGATGTTATTCTTTGTATGGATTGGCTATCATCCAACCATGTTAGTATCGATTGTTTTACTAAAACAGTCAGCTTGTGAGCGTTCAATGGGTCTGAGTTGATAGTAGCGACCTCACCGGGCAACCAGTTTGTGGAGTCATTTCTGGCGTACATCAAGGAGGTGATGCTGCAAGATTGTAGTACCAATTTGAGCGAGACGCATGTAGTCTCAGATTATCAGGATGTCTTTCAGGACATACCAGGTTTACCTCTAGTGAGAGAGGTCGAGTTTTGCATAGAGTTGTAAACAGGCACAGTACCTATATCTCGAGCACCCTATCGCATAGCACCTACTAAGATGAGGGAGCTATAAACTCAGTTAGATGAGCTTTTGTCTCAGGGATTTATTCACCAGAGTCATTTTTTATGGGGAGCGCAAGTCCTTTTCGTGAAGAAGAAGGACAATAGCATGTAGTTATGTATTGATTATCATGAGTTGAACAAAGTTACCATTCGAAATAGGTACGTACAGCCAAGGATTGATGATTTGTTCGACCAGCAACAAGGAGCACAACACTTCTCTAAAATTGATCTTCATTCTGGCTATCATCAGTTGCGAGTCTGGGAGATGGATATCCCCAAGACCACCTTTCTGACTTGATATTGGTCCTTTGAGTTTCTTATCATGCCTTTTGGGCTGACCAAAGCACTAGTAGTATTCATGGATTTGATAAATTGGGTATTTCGTCCATACTTGGACCAGTTTGTGATTGTATTTATCAATGACATCCTTATCTATTTAAAATTGAAGGCAAAGCACGACAACATCTTCGATTGACTTTGCAAACTTTGCGAGAGCATCAATTATATGCTAAGTTCAGCAAGTGTGATTTTTGGCTATCTGAGGTTATATTTTTGGGCCACGTCATCAGCAAAGATGGCATTGTCGTAGATCCAGCTAAGGTTGAAGCAGTACTGGATTGGGAACTGCCAAAGATGGTTTTAGAGATCCGTAGTTTCTTGGGTTTGGTTGGTTATTACAAGAAGTTCATTCAAGATTTTTCGAAGATTGCGATGTCGCTTACACATCTTACAAGAAAGGTGTATAGTTTGTTTGGGGCACTGATTGCTAGGAGGCCTTTAAGACTTTGAAGGCTAAGTTGACATCAGCACCTATTATATTTTCAAGGATATTCTGCAACATCTGGTTGATGGTAATGTACTCAATCTGAAGCCAGAACAAAAGACCGTGTCTACCAACTTGATGTCAGTCCAATTTGGGGATTTACCACCGGTAGCTGCACCTGACAGTTTTGTCCCACTCCCGAAGGGAGAAATGCATTTGAAGAATGTTCACCCACATAGTTAGAAAGATAAAGGTCTGGTACCCCTTACCACTCCAAAGGGAGAAATCATATTGTTGGCCTTCTTGTTTTGATGGTGATTTAGCAAACAATTTACATCTAATGTTGTTTGTCTAGTGTTTGTATTTTCGTATTTATTCTAGGCAAACAACGTGTTGGAGGATGGATGGATTGCGCCATAACGATGATATCCAATGGAGGTTGGTGGAATAGTAGAGTGAAGCCTTGCAATTCAAAGTTAAAGATCAAATTCAAGCTTCATCCGCAAGTGTACCAAGTCAAGCTTAATTGAAGATCAAGATTGCTTGGGTAATTTAGTTTAGGAGTTTATATTATGTGTGTTAGTACTTTAAGCTCAATCATATACACACATACATATTTTGGTTTTGTATATATATAGTTATATATATACATATATGTTTTAGTTTGATAGTTTTCAAGTTTTACTATAAAACAATTGAATATAATTAGAAAACATATTTTTTTTTCATACTTATATGCATATATATGATTTCATCAATATCAATTTTAGTTAGTTCAATGAAATCATGTTTTAGTGTATTATATGTGTATTTTGATAAAATACTACATTCATTGTTTATATACTTCATAATAATAGTTTACATCTTTCTTAAAGTCTATAAAATCATTTTGTAAAGTTTCAAAAGTTGGTTTAGGTTAAACCATCAAACTCATGTGTTTATATTTTCATGTTTTGGACTATTTTGTAAAATGATAATATTTTTTCATTTGGGAAGTCCTTTTTCGAAATCAGTCATTGTAGCATGTTTATTATCATGTCTACAATCATTCCCCAAAGTTTTACATTTTTTGGAATTTATTTGATATTTTTAAACAGGGTTTTAAAATCAGAAAAATAGTTTTCAAAAACAGATTTTCATATATCAGTTTTCGGTCGACCGCACCGGTCGACCGCTCATCTAATGCTTCGACAGAATGCAGTAGAGAGTTGGTCGGTCGACCGGTCCGGTCGACCGACAAAATTTTCGGTCGACCGACAATAGAGCCGTTGGCTCCTAACGGCTATTTCTGAACTGTTTTTCTGGGGGCTTTGTTGTTATTTGTTTTAAGGGTTTTTCCTGAGATCTTTAGAGGGTATAAATACCCCATTGCTGATCTCTTCTTTGACTAATGAAAAAGAAGTTTTTAACAAGGGTTTTAAAAAGAGTTTAAGTGTGGTTTTACTGTTTGTTTAAAGTTTGGTTTTTGTTTACAAAGGAGGAAGCTTCACTGCAGATTGAGGAATTCTTTCTCAATCTTCTTCATCATCTTCTTTGTGTTTTAGAGAAGTTTTTCTAAACTCAAACTCTAGCTTTATATTTATATACTTGTTTGATTATCATTGCTCTTAAGCTAGATTTTATATTTGAGTTTAGTTGAATTGATTTTATTTACTCATTGTTACACACACCCACATTGAGCTTTTAGTATTTACGTACATAGTATAATTGGGTGGTGAGAGTTTGTAACTTTGAGTTGTGCTTAATTGTGTTCTCATCTATTGTAGAGAACGAATTTATATTTGTTACATTGTGAGTGTTGTAAGGTTTTCGGTGAGCTAGAAAACCGAGTGTGTTGTGAAGTTTTCGGTGAACTAGAAAACCGATTGTGAGGAGTGACGTTGTTCGGTGAGCGTTGAAAACCGACACTGTGAGGTGTAAACGTTATTCGGGTGAGTGTAGAAAAACCCGATTGTGGTAGTGGATTTCTCCCCGGGAGTGGGGAGCGGAGACGTAGGACGGAAGGTCCGAACTCCGTGATCATATCTTGTGCTTGAGTGTGCTTTGGCGTTTATTTATACTTGTGTTTATATTTTCTTATCGCCATTGTCATTAGCTCATTATTTATATGATCCACTATCTAGTTCATATTGTTTACCCTTATGTTAGATTGCATATCCTTGCATATATCATATTGTATATCTATTTGGTAGGATATATCACCTTGTGTTAGTTTTATATCCTTGCACATACATTGCCTATATCTCTTTATTAGGATACATCTTGTTGTTCACATTGCTTATTCTTGCTTATATCTCTCGTATATCTATCTTGCAAGAATATATTTGTTAAGTAATTTTAATTCGCATTTAAATCGGATTAGATTAGCATAAGACCCTAATCACCCCCCCCCCCTCTAGGGTCTAACACATATGTGTCCATCCTAACTTAATCGAAGACTAGCATTGGACAAGTGCATCAACGAAGAAGAAGATAGGTAAGGTGAAGTCGTCCAATTTGATTAGTCCCTCTACAAATGAGGATGATGATCAGCTCAAACTTCTCACTGACTCGGAAGAAGAGATGATCATTCTTACGGTAGATTAAGGAGGTAACCCGGGTACTCGATCCAGGAAAACATATTTGAGAAATTATAGCCAAGATGCCCAAGGAGGAGAAGAGCAAGCCCCAGAGGCTAGGGGGTTCTGCACCTAAAATGATAACCGATAAGGAGAAACAGAAAGAGCTTCACAAACCAGAACCTTCTTCAACAGGAGACTGGAGGACCAAGCAAACCCTTCTAATTCAATGTCATGGTGCAATTAGCTAACATCCCTATAAGAATCACCTTGTACGAGCTTCTGCGATTGTCCAAGACTATAAGGGAAGCTCTAATCGAAGCTTTAACGAATATGGAGAGCTTTATTACTCAGGTCACTCCGGTTCCAGAAACTTCCAAAGAACAATCTTGTATACAATGTCTACACACTATAAGATGTCTTCCACGCATATCATTCACTCAAGAAGATATGCATATCAAATACAAGAATGATAGACCTCTATATTATATGGGATATATTGGCTCTTCTGAGATCAGTCGCGTCCAAGTTGATCCAGGCTCTACACTCAGCATCATGCCAATACCGGGTCATGCAAGTTTTGGGAATTCCCCTGCACTGTCTGAGTTCTACCCAGACAAACATTTTTAGCTTCAACACTAATAGTACACGACCCCTGGGTAAAATCAAACTCAGATGTCAAATTGGAGATCTCAAGTCCGAAATGACTTGTTACATTATAGATGCGGACATGTCTTTACAATTTGTTGTTAGGGCGACCTTGGATTCATGTGAATTGTATTATCCCAATTACCCTTCACCAGGTCATTAAATATGTTGATGAGGAGAGAGAAGTCAGAACTTTAATTACTGAGAAAATACCCTTTAAAGGGGTGAAGAACTTTCACATTGACTGCGTCTTATACCTAGATTCCCAAGAGCCAGAACAATCAAAGAAAGCCACCAACAGTGGCAATGAAGTTGGCATCGAGCCCGATCCTAAGGAAGATTGTCCATGGGTGTTGAATTTCGACGTAATGGGTCAAAGTGAGGATAATAACAATGTACTAGATGAGGGTGAGTGGTACATTAATGAAGATTTCAATTTGGCATACTTGTCTGATGTGTCCTCTGAACATGAACAAGTAGAGATTGATACAGATATAGGTATTGATTCATGGCGCACATTGCATGCTGAGACATCACTCACTTTACCTCTAAAATCATCCTTCATCATATTTGAAGAGGTGGAGGATGTGCTGACAGCTTTCTTCATGGTCCGTCCAGGAGGAAAGGGCAAAGGTTGATCTACTTTGGTAAGGTCAAACCTAAGTTGGTCAAGCGAGAGAGCTCAGAAAAAGACCGAGGAATCTCTCAATTCCATTATTATAAACCTAACTTCATAAAATTGATGAAAAGGATGAGTTACGACTTTAGTAAACAAGAAGGTTTAAATTTTGGGAAAGGAAGGCGGACGCTAATTCGGCTTTCTACTCTAGAAGGAAAACCTCTTGATTATTATGACAAAATAGGGAGGGGATTAGGTTATATCTCAACTCCTCCTCTTTCAAAAGATGAGACCAACAACTGTCTATGTCAAGATCATTCATCTGAAACATCCTCATGGGAATCTGATGTAAGTATCGGAGCAATATTCAAAAGCATGTCTGTGAACATGACTTCAGCTAGTCATCCGGTCAAAGGTGAAGACGATAACCAAGAATTGATTGAATCAACAGACGATCCTTGGATCAGACGCTAATATCTTATGGGATATGTGTTTTGATTAATGCGAACCGCCCATCGAAGATAAAGTGATCCAGGTCAACATGGGGGATTAATTCGATCCTAAGCCAATCTTCATAAGCGAGAGCTTATCACCGCCTGAAAGAGAAGACCTTATAACTCTCATCAGAGAATATATAGATGTTTTCGCTTGGAATTATGAAAACATGTCCGGTCTTGATCCTAAAATAGCCACGCATCGTCTTAACATTGATCAGAATGTGAAACTCATTAAACAACAACGTCGGTTCCGTCCAGAGATCATGGAAGCAATTGAGTCAGAAGTCAAAAAACTTATTGACTCAAGCTTTGTCAAAGAGGAACAACACCCTGACTGGGTTGCTAATATCTTTCCCGTGCCCAAAAATAATAGTAAGGTTCGAATTTGCATCGACTTTCAAGACTTAAATGCTGCATGTCCGAAAGACGAATTTCCACTCCTTATTATAGATGTCATGATTGACAATACTTGTGGGTATGAGAGGATGTCTTTCAAGGATGAGTTTTTAGGATACAATCAAATTAAAATGTACCCTAAATATGAAAAGCATACTACTTTTAGAACACCCCTGGGGGTGTATTATTATACAATAATACCATTTGGATTGAAGAATGGTGGTGCAACCTACCAGCGTGCCATGAATACAATCTTCCACAAACACATATGCAAAAGGATAGAGTGCTATATGGACGATATCGCAGTAAGGCAATAATCTTACAGATTTGAAGATGATGTTTGACATCATGCGAATGCACCAACTGAAGATGAATCCAACCAAATCGTTCATGGGGGTCTGTAGTTGTAAATTCCTAGGATTTATAGTCACGTCAAAAGGAATTTCTCTCAACCCATAAAAGGTTCGTGCTATCTAGGAAACGCCACCTCCGAGGAATATCAAAGAGCTTAGGGGCTTGCAAGGCAAATTGGTGTACATTCGGAGACTCATATCAAATCTCTCGGGACCCTACCAGCCCTTCACCAAGTTGATGAAGAAATGAGTTTCATTCGTTTGGGACAGAGATTGCCAAAAGGCATTTGAGGAGCTCAAGAGATATCACACTCAACCACCTGTTCTTGTGGCCACAATGTCAGGAAAACCTTTCCTGTTGTATGTGAGGGCCATGGATCATTCCCTTGGAACGTTATTAGCTCAGAATAATGACCAAGGACATAAGCAAGCAAGTTACTACCTTAGCAGAATCATAGTTGGAGCCAAACATCGGTACAATCCAGTAGAAAAAGAATGTCTTGCCTTAGTGTTTGCTATTAAAAAGATGCGACACTATTTTGTTAGACAAATCATCCATGTCATCTCTAAAGTAAACCCTTTGAGGGTGCTCATGACAAAACCATCTTCTCTGAATTGTCACCTAGCAAAATGGCTGATCCTTCTATCACGATATGACATGCAATTTATGCCCCAGAAGGCTGTTAAAGGTCAAGCATTGAAAGATTTCTTAGCCGATCACCCGGTATCTGAATCATCAAAATTATATGAAGATTTATCGGATGAAGTCGCCGAAGTTTGTGCGACTCAAGAAGTTATGCAAGTATGAAAGTTGTTCTTTAACGGTGCGTCTAGAGCAAACCCTAATGGAAGAATCACTGCTAGCATAGAGATAGTACTCGTATCCCTAGGTGGCCATGTAATCTCGAGAGGATTCTCTCTAATTGAGCCATGCGCTAACAATGTAGCAGAGTACAATGCTTTACTACTAAGGATGCAGTTAGCCGAAGAATTCAACATTCGGCACCTTGAGGCTTATGGTGATTCTCAGCTTATCGTGAGTCAAGTCCGAGGAGAATATGAAGTGTGTAATAAGGATTTAGTCCCATACCATTTCGCTGTGTTAGAGCTCGCATTGAAGTTTGAAGGCTTCTTCATTGAATACATCCCACGAGCCCAAAATACATGTGGGGATGCTTTAGCTTCGCTGGCCACTTCATTCGCATTTCCACCAAAGTCTGAGACAATGATATTCATTATGGTCCGTGACTTTTATCACCCAAAGCTCCCCTTAGAGCACTGCTCAAATGAGACAACAGTAGGAATTGCTTGTGCAACTTTAATTAAGTTAGAACCAAGGGATTGTTGATTCTCGTATATCGACTACGTCTTGTATAGGATACTACCCGATGATGCTAAAGAAGTGACCGCTATCAAGAAGAAGGCTCTTCGATTCTATTACGACGCTATCTCCCAAACCTTATACCGTAAATCACATGATGGAATCTTACTTTGTTGCCTTTCTAGAAGAAAAGCACAAGAGACTCTCAAGGAAGCCCATGATGGAGTGTGCGGAGCTCATTAACCCGGAGCTAAATTAGGAGACCATCTTCAACAAATTGGCTATTACTGGCCAAAGATGTTCTCGGATGCCGTTGATTACGCTAAACATTATCACACATGCCAAATCCATGGTGATTTCATTCATCAAGCACCAAGGAACCTGCACCCAACATCGGCATCCAGGCCATCTAAGACGTGGGGAATGGATATTGTCAGACCCATCACTCTGCCAACATCCAAAGGACATCGGTTTATTTTATCAGTAATCGATTACTTCTCTAAGTGGGAGGAGGTAATTTCGTTGAAAGAAGTCAAGGCTTCAAACGTGATTAAGTCTATCAAACATCACATCATCAACCGTTTTAGTGTACCGAGACGAATAGTTCTTGACAATGGAACACAATTCGTCGGACATGGATTTTAGAGATTATGCGATAGGTTCAGAATCTAGAGTGTTGCATCTACGACATATTATCCGTCAGCAAATGGTCTCGTAGAAGCTTTTAACAAGACCATTGTGAAGCTTCTCAAAAAATTCATTTCTAAGAGCCAACGCGATTGGGACGAAAGGCTCGGTGAATATCTATGGGCCTACTGCACAACAGTGAGGATCCTAACAAAAGCCACTATGTTCTCTTTGGTATATGGCTGTGAAGCTATATTACCATTGGAAATCCAAATCCCTTCCCTGAGAATCACCCATGTGACCGCATGACAGATAAAGAACAACATCGATTGTGTTTTCAAGAACTTGATGTATTAGATGACATGCAACTTCAAGCTCAACAACAGATCGAGTTATATCAGGCTCGAATCTCCAAAGCCTACAATAAGAAGGTCAAAGAGTGAATCTTCAAGAAGGGTGATTTGGTTTTAGCTATCAGACGACCTATGGTGATGACACACAAGACCAAAGGGAAATTTAATTCCAAGTGGGAAGGATCCTATGTAATAGAATCAGTCTATTTGAATGGGGCATACCGTCTCAACAACTAGAAAGGCAAAGGGCTCATGATGCCCATTAATGAGAAATTTTTCAGAAATATTACTCGTATGCCATGAAGTCCCCTTTTCCTAATCTCCAGCCGAGTCGGAGATAACGAATCAACTTGCACTAGGCTGGGGGGTAGTTATTCGTGTATCATTCGAATGGGGACTAACAAATTATATCCCCCAACAAAGTCTAAGATGAAACATTAATTTTATTTAGACTGGGGGTTGATTATTCATGTTTCATTTGAAAGGAGAATAATAAACCGTGTTAAACCATACACAGCTTGTATGTCGTCAAGTTAACATTACACCTCTGACGATCAAAATTATCTAGAATTATTCTAGCAATAATAAAGAGAATTTCTAATCTATGCTTGATACGGGTGTATCTTCTCTTTGGAACTTAGCGATCCTCATAAGAGCTTGATGATAGATGATTCTCATGGTAACTTGAGAATAGAGGGGTAAAATAATACAGTGGAACGTAGGTCGAAGCGTAGAACAAGACGGCGAATCAAAGAATCAAAGCGTTCAGTTTTTAGCTTGTGAGTCGACTCATACATACCTGTCATGAGTCGACTCACGAAACCTAGCCGTTTTGTCAAAAGTTTCTGACCAGTTGACTCATTCCTATCATGAGTCGACCCATGTGTCATGAGTCGATGCATATATGCACATGAGTTGACTCATCGACGGTTTCCTGGTTCGTTTGGGTTTCTATTTGTATGAATTCCTGTGGGGTTTGGGCTTGGTTATTTAGCACTTTGCAATCCACATTGCTACACCTATATAAGAGATTGTTTAGGGTTTCTAAACAAAGGAGATTGTTAGAGATGTAGATCTAAGGAGATTAGGTCTAAGAGAGATTAGTTTTGATCTAGAGAGAAATTAGATGTAATCAAAGAGAGATTTTAATCAAGAGAGATTAAGGTTTAGAGAGAATTGATAGTTTGTTCTTGATTCTAGTGAGATTGTGAGAGAGTGATTGTAATCTTTTTATATCATAATCTAGAGAAGGTATTTTCCTTCACCACCACTAAATTGTTCTTGTGTTTGTGTCATCCTCTTCTCAACCCACCTTTGATAATTCCGTGATCAAAGGTGCTCGCACGGCGACTCGTATCAGGTTAGTATCAGAGCGATCAGATTCTGTGAAGAGGGTATCCTGTGTATGGTCCTGACTCGATTGCAATACAATATGTTAGACGAGATCATTATTTCATTGGAAGGAGTCAAGAAATTAAGGAAGAAGAAGATGACTGAAGGAGATAGTTCAGCGAGGCTAGTGAATACAAGCAAGATGTTCTTCTCGCTATGCATTAGACTTCATGACGAGCCATCGAAAAGGAGTTGCATGTTGGAGCGGAAGACGACTATGATGAGGCAAGGAACGAAGGAGTCGTTTCTAGTTGTACGTCAATATCAGGTTCTTAACAAGGCCAGGTGGTACAGAAAGGATGTAGGAGCTCGCGAGTTTCCTCAACTGATGTTCTAACTTGAATGGGACTTCAAGTTCCTAAAGGGAGGACCCATGATACGGGTGTATCTTCTCTTTGGAACTTAGCGATCCTCATGGGAGCTTGAGGATAGATGATTCTCATGATAACTTGAGAATAGAGGTGTAAAACATTATAGTGGAATGCATGTCAAAGCGTGGAATGAGAAAGCGAATCAAAGAATCGAAGCATCCAGTTTTCAGCTCGTGAGTCAATTCATACATGCACATGAGTCGACTCATCAAGTTGAGTTTACTCATGCCTGTCATGAGTTAACTAACGAAACCTAGCTGTTTTGTCAAAAGTTTCTGACCAGTCGACTCATGCCTGTCATGAGTCGACCCATGTGTCATGAGTTGACTCATATATGCACATGAGTCGACTCATCAACGGTTTCCTAGTTTGTTTGGGTTTCTGTTTGCACGAATTCCTGTAGGATTTGGGCTTTGTTATTTACCACTTTACTATTCATGTTGTTACACCTATATAAGAGATTGTTTAGGATTTCTAAACAGAGGAGATTGTTAGAGATGTAGATCTAAGGATATTAGGTCTAAGAGAGATCAGTTTTGATCTAGAGAGAAATCAGATATAATCAAATAGAGATTCTAACTAAGAGAGATTAGGGTTTAGAAAGAATTAAGGGTTTGTTCTCAATTCCAGTGAGATTGTGAGAGAGGGATTGTAATCTTTTCATTTCATAATCTAGAAAAGGTATTTTTCTTCACTACCACTTAATTATTCTTGTGTTTGTGTCATCCTCTTCTCAACCCACCATTGATAATTCCACGATCAAAGGTGCTCACACAACGACTCGTATAAATGCTAGATTGTCATATCAAACAGTGTAGTTTGCCAAAAATCCTAAGTGTTCAAAAAGATGACCCCAAGGGGTCTGATTATAACAACAATCAAGTTACTAAAGAGGCGCGGTATTTTACGATAGAGCCCAACGACTTGGAATGCATTCTCAGTGTTAAAGGATAAGGTTGTTAGCCTTCCTGAATGCAGGTCTCACAGCTACGTTTCAGTCTTTCAAACGCAGAGCTCAACCTTGTGTTTCTAAATTCTGAACAAGGAGTTAGACCCACGAACGCAGAGGTCAAACCCTACCATAGAAATTTTCTAAGATTATTCTAAACAATAGTCAAGAGAATTTCTAATTCAACATGATGACTATGGCATCTCCAGAGTCCAAACATAGCAAAGAAGAAGCAGTAAATATCAGCAGTCCAAACAGATAATGCATGTTGAGAGGAATAAAGTAAAGTTATTACAGAGCCAAAAAAAGGTAAGTGCTGATGGAGTTTAAAATAAAGAGAAACTGAAAAGATAAGCCTCAGTTCCAGATATATACCTCTCATGCTTCGCCAGCACTTCCTATTCGACCTTCTTTCGAAGTTTAACGTCAATGAGCACAGCAGGAGCAGAAGCTTCCCATTGTAATGCTTGAATAGCCTCCTTCTCTACCTGAACGGTAGCATAGAGAGTGGCATCCCCCATGTCAAACTCTTTTGGGGTCAACTCCCCTGCAATAAGCCTAGCTCTTGCATGATGATGCTGCTTCTGCAGGCTCCAGGTCAATGCCTTCTTCTCCAAAATGCTATGGCCTCAAGCTTTGTCGTTGGCTTTTTTCTTCATCCGAGTGTCACTTATGGCCTGCTGTATCTACGGCCTTAAGTCTGTGCGCTTCAGTTCTTCTAAGAAGCAGATAGTGCTCGAGTAATGGTGGATTTTCTCCGCACAACACAGAGCATGATGAAGGTTGACGCAAGAGAGGTGCTTAAGCCTTCCTCGATGGAAGTGTGTAACTTAGAGAAAGAACCCTAGCCATGCTCCACGATGGAGAAGGCTTGTGTCACCATATTCTCCAAACGCTTGAGGAGAAAAAGAGTACAATCGGGTCTCAGATAACAAGACTCGGAGGTCACCCTCTTATGATTCTCATTGGGGAGAATCACAGAGATGGGTTGAATTTGAGGGGCGAACCCCGAGTCATATATAATGATCTGCCTAGTGGAAGGCACCTCATATTGCGCTACAAAATAAGAAAAGTTGAAGTTAATAAAACTTCCTTAAAGTCTAGAAGACGAATTCAAACGCAGAAGACTAAGCTTGTGTTGAAGTAATTCAAACGCAGGAGTCTAAATCTACGTTGAATTATCTCGAAAGCAAAGATTTAAACCTGCGTTATACTTTTTAGACGCAGTAGATTAAACTCACATTTCAAAATGAAGGGATTAACCTTTCGTTCACCCATTGACATAAAGGATCACCACTACATTCGGAATCGAGAAGACGAACAATTTTCATCGCTGACAACCCAGAACCTACCTGTCAAAAGAAGTACTAAAAAAGGGGGAAAATGTATATACACAGCACCACTTACCTCGACGACTGAACGTCAAGAATGGAGGTGTCAATGGTGATGCAGGTGAGGACCCAAAGACGTCTGTCACCTCTACGTTCTCCCTCGGGCAAGAACCTCTGAAAGGCATGGTCTCAAACAATTGGAGGCATTCGAGGGGAAGTGATGAAGCTCTGGAATTAACGAGGAAAAACTCGTTTAAGAGTTCAAGATGGAATTATAAGCGTTATAGACCTTTGATGGGATCAATCAATTCTATTTATATGCAACCACTATAGGAGGCACGAAGTTCTGACACTCCCGGCCAGGTATGGACTCTTCATCATCATCATAGTCGTTTGGACTTCTGATAAGACGCAAGATGAGACATTGCGTTTAAGGAAAAAGAGAGAAGATTAAAACACATCAATTTAAAGATGCGTTCAAATTTAGAGTGTTAGGCCCATACCTGCGTTGCCAGACTCTAACATGGGGCTCAGCTCTGCGTTCAAAATCTCAAATGTAGAAGATACCTTTGTGTTCTAAATATGCCAAACTAAAGATCAACTATTGCGTTCAAAACGTAGCACTCTTTCAACAGAGAGCTGTTAAAATCTTTGTACATCCTCAGTAGGGCCTAAGAGGGTTCAGCTAACAAAATTCTCTATTATTGTGAAGTTAACATTGCACCCATGGAGATCATTATCCCCACAGAGCCTGAATTTAGCTTGCATAACTTCCAATACAGCAATAATTCCTTTGTCAAATTCAACTTGTCAATTCTCATAAATAGAATAATAAGTCCCCAAGATCAATCAGCTCATGATCAATTTATCAACTGTCTTTAGCAGAGTGATAAGTTTCCAAACCTTGTTCAAATCATGAGTATCAAAATTCATCATCCCAATGATATATCCCTTTTGCAATTCTCCTTAGCGAGACACTAAGTCCTTAAAAACCTATCCAAGTCATATGAACAAATTCTAGTCATGTTAATACCACACCTCTGACAATCAACTTATCGACTCTTTTCAATAGAACGATAAGTCCTCAAATACTAGTCACATTAATACCACACCTCTGACAATCAACTTATCGACTCTCTTAAATAGAGCGATAGGTCCTCAAATATGCTCCGATCGTAACAAATTTCCATCATGTTAATATCAAACCTCTGACAGTCAACTTATCGACTCTCTTCAATAGAGTGATAGGTCCTTAAATTTTGGTCATGTTAATACCACACATCTGACCATCAACTTATTGACTCTCTTTAATAGAGCGATAGGTCCTCAAAGTTGCTCTGATCGCAGCAAATTTTTGTCACATTGAGATCTTACCTCTAACAATTAAAATTACTTATCAATCCTATTCAATAGGATGATAAGCCCACAAATCACTGTTACAATATACCTCTAATAGCTAAATCTTTCTTAACTTGTTATTCTTTTGCATAAGCATAAAAAGTGTGTGTAATATCCCCAACAGATTAAAAATTTCTAGAATTATCTTAAATGGTAATGAAGAAAAATGTTAAATCTTGCTTTGTGTGGGTATTCATGTTACACCTTTGGCATTTTTCAGGTAGTTTATTATTTCGTGCCAGAAAATGACATGCAAAAGAAACAATAAAAAGTCAAGATAGTATCATTTTTTATTTCAAAAGGAAGCGATACAATATGATGTTTTTCTTATTAAAAAAGTGATACAAAGTTCAATTCGCACCGTCATCTAAGCCCTCCTCCAGAGCTCGTCCTCAAGGACCTACATTTTTTGATGGTAATTTATGAGAGATTTTGCATTCTTGGTGTTGAGCTCGGTCACGATGGCTTCCTCTCGAGAAAATTGAGCCTTTTGTCGAGCACATTCCGCTTGCAGTTAAGCAATGGTCTCCTCGGTATGAATGATCGTCGCTCTAGTGGCTTCTAGAGCTGTGGTTGAAATTGTTAGCTCATTTTTCCTTTGGGTGTATATTTCCTATGAGCGTGCAACATCAGCTCCTTCTCAATTAAACTCTTTTGAAGGACTTCATGTAGGATCTGAAATAGATACACTAGAACACTAGAGGGGGGGTGAATAGTGTTCTTTTAAAATTATTGCAAAGTAGATAATAAATTGCAAAGAAAAATGGCAATCTCAGAAATTTACAAACACAAACACAAAGATTTTATACTGGTTCCACCAAACCGGTGTACATCCAGTCCCCAAGCAAATCCCGCTTGAGAGTTTTCACTATGATTTTGAATAAACTTACAAAATCAAACTCAAACCTGACCAATTTGCAAGTCCCTGCAAATTGCAACACCAATTGACACACTCCTTGCCAATTTGAACACCAATCTCTAAGCCAAGAGATTAACCCTCTCACAACCGAGAGAAAACTTGTTGAAGTAATAACACAATGATCCTATAAGCCTTGAATGTGTAATGAAGTGCAGCAGTGGCTTAGGATTCTTTTAATCTCTGTAAAATTGCCAAATTGATTTGTATTTGATGAAAGTATATAGGCAATTTCAGAAACTCTTCTTTTTCAGAAAATCAGAATGTTTTTCACTTGGGAAATTATACAAGAATCAAAGCTTATGGGTATGTATCTCTGTTTCATTTTTCTGAACAAATAACCTATATATATCCCTTGAAAAGACAAGTTTTTAAAGTTTAAAAACGTTTAAAAAA
>BQKN01066282.1:509316-525924 GCA_022839385.1 Asparagus kiusianus
TAAATTGTTATCATCAAAACACTATCATGGAGATATGATATTCAACACTTCATGTGGACGTGTGGCTTCAACTTGTAAATCAGTGAAAGTGGATGTAATCTGAGCTTGAACATCCGCATGTCCTAGTTCTTCCAAGGCCTTCAGCTATGTTTCCAAGCGAGAGATGGCCTCTAAGCAATGTTCAACACAGCGAGCATCACCTACACATTTGATACTGTTCAAGCTACTCATTAAGAGAGGTGCAAAAGACTCAAATGTATTTTGACCGGCAACGATGACTTTGATTGCTTTCTTTATCACCCCTTTAAAAAGACCAAGGGAGAGCTCAAGCAAGACGGGATCACCTACCGGGTGTGATGAAGCAATGGGAGGTGACACCAAGGTCCCCAAAGCCGTAGAACTAAGCAGGAAGTGAGCCGACAATTTCGGCGTGATGACCGGAGAAAGAGTTACGACGTCCAATTGTGAAGGACTTGAAAGGAGAGCCATAAGCACTCCAGCCTGAGTCGTACTTGGCATGCCCTCAAGGAGAGCCATGAGCACTCCAGCCTGAGTCATACTTGGCATGCCCTCAGTCTCCATGGGTTTTAGAGAAATCATTAATGGAAGATATTTCTCTGGTGAAGGAGTTGTCACTATCTATGCTTGTTCCGGAAGAGGAATTGTCATCGCCCACTGTTCTGGCAAAGAAGTCATAATGAGGGTCCCTTCAGTTACATGAGTCGAAGATCCTACATATGAAAATAGTTAGTTACAAAAAGAAGTGCCAGAAAGTTCAAAGTGGACAACACTTACCGACGCCTTGTCAGAAGAAGACGGTGGTGGGACATCCATATCACCAAGATCCTCACTATCGTGGCCACTATCACCATCTCTATCATCACACACATTGTCATGCAAAATGGAACCATAATCTACAGCCTCCTCATCACCTGCTACTAAAGATTTAGGCAAACTCACGACGATAGACGGCTTAGCCATGATTCCCATTGTTAGGTTATGATTCGTATCTCCTATAGGTGGTATTAATGCTGAAACGAAGAGAGATTGACTTTCGCTAAGCTTTTCAAGTTCAGCCGCTAGAGGTTCATTTATAGGAGACCCAGCCTCTTCTGTTTGAGTTGTTGCATGCTCGATTTCTTCTTGTGTATCCTCTGTGATTGAAGGAATAGCACCTAAAGCTTGAACCGGGGTTGTTAATTCAATGGGATCCACTGGTGGGAAGGATTCAGCATCCCCTATAAGCGATTCATCTCAACCTTCTTAGAGGCAGAACCTCTTAGAGCTGGACCAACTAAGTGTAGACCAGACTGATGTGAGAGCTCCATGGCGGTTAATTCTCGCTCTTCTTCCTTCGCATGCCATGATTTGTGGGCATCCTGCATAAGTTTGGAAGTAGGAGGCTCGAGCGTTAACTTACAACAAGCTCGCTTCTCATACTCACCCTCTTCAGCTGGATCAAGGGTTCTTTTTCCCTTTGCCTTCTGGCTACGAGTTTCCACTCTTGAAATTTCCATATTGTGGGTTTCAGATACCCTATGTTCTTCTTATTGAACTCCTTCTTGTGCCGATTGCTTCTCTTCCTCGGCAATCACTTCCTTATATGATAAGCACTCGCCAACTCCCCTGGTGCTAGACTTTTTGGTACTCCTCTTAGCATCGTACCATTTTCAAATGGCTTTCAAGTAAGAGGTATAAATTTTATACTCGGGGATTTGTGAATCAGCCCGATACTAAGATTAAAAGCTCAAAAAAGTATGGGCGATGGGCACTTTGTTTGGCAATTTAAATGTTGCCCCTGTGCAGCCTGCCACTGAATAGTACCAGGCTCTTGCCCCTTCGTACACATTGCTTGTATATGCAAGTGCTGAAGTAGGGTTTCCAACATAAATCTGGTCATAGCTGAATTGTCAGGAGAAGCGATAAGGCTGATATGGTTCAATAAAGCACTTCTTCCCTTGCCGAAAAACAAGGTAGCGCGGACAGATATTGATATGACACCAGAAAGTGCCTCTACAAAGGGTGGTAAAAGAGTTACTCCCCGAAAGGATAGTGAAGCACATGCCAGGCCACCAAGTAAATATATGGCATCGACACCCGAGGAGTAGGAGTTTGGATAATGGTCTTTCCATCTGATTCCACTTTCCTGACTGTGATAAATTCATTAGCCCTTCATCCGAAGGCCTCCATCTGTCCTAATGGTCTAATCAGCTTTGGGCTCCTTGGCAATCTCCTTCTTATGGGTTTGAATCCAATAATCTTCTAGTTAAGCTCTGACTATCCTATCAAACCAAGATGGTTGTACCGACATACCTCCTAAAAATACGCTAGTCCCGCCAATCTCTGGCCTAAAATCGAATTGACTAAGAGTATGAAGATCTTGATACAATGAGCACCTAAAAGTCGTAACCTGACGTCGACGCTTCCTGCTCAAACTGTCTGCTATGATATTCGCCTTCCGTGAATGGTACCGAATCGCAAACTCGTAATCCTTAATAAACTCAACCCTTCGCCATTGCCTATGATTGAGTTCCTTCTCAGAAAATAGATATTTTAGACTCTGGTAGTCTATGAATAACTCGACCTATGCCCCATACAGGTAATGCCTTTATGTCATCAATGTGAAGACTATTGCTGCCAACTCTAAGTCGTGTGCGGGGTAGTTATGCTCATGTGTCCTCAACTGCCGTGAGATATATGCCACTACTCACTGAGTCTGCATCAAAACACCTCCTAGTCCCGCTAACGACGCATCCGTGAAAACAACGAATGTCATATCACTGTTTGGAATAGTTAACAATGGCTCTGTAGTCAACTTAGTATTTAATGTCTCAAAGGCCTCCTGGCACTCTGTGCTCCAAAAAACTATACACCCTTCTTCATAAGGCGTGTAAGTGGCGTAGTGATTTTCTAGAAGTCCTGAATGAACTTCCTGTAATAACCATGCAAACCCAAGAAACTATGAATCTTTGTAATTGTAGTCGGTCGTTCCCAATCAAGTACTGTTGTAACCTTAGTGAGATCCACTACAATACCCTCTCTGCTAATGGCATAGCCAAGAAATCTAACCTCAGATAGCCAAAATTTGTACTTGTTGAACTTGGCGTATAACTGGTGATCTCGTAGAGTCTGCAAAGCCAGACAAAGATGCTACTCATGCTCTACCTCTAATCTTGAATAAATAAGAATATCATTAATAAACACTATCACAAACTGGTCCAAGTATGTACAGAAAACCTAGTTCATCACATCCATGAATACCGCGGGTGCATTGGTCAGCCCAAATGGCATGACAAGAAACTCGAAGGAACCATACCGAGTCAGAAAGGTAGTCTTGGAAATATCCATCTCCCGAACCCGCAACTTAATAACAAGAATGAAGATCAATCTTTGAGAAGTGTTGCGCTCCCTGTAGCTGGTCGAACAAGTCATCAATCATCTATAATGGATACCTGTTCCGGATAGCGGCTTTGTTAAACTTGTGATAATCAATGTATAATCGCATACTACTGTCCTTCTTCTTCACGAAAAAGACTGGTGCTCCCCATGGAAAATGACTCTGTCGAATAAAACACTAGGATAATAACTTATCTAACTAGGTCTATAGCTCCCTTATCTCAACTAGCACCATATGATAGGGTGCTAGGGAAATTAGTGCTGTACCGGGCTACAACTTAATATAAAACTTAACCTCTCTCACTGGAGGTAATCTTAGTACGTGCTGAAAGACATCCGAATACTCAGAGACTACTTGCATCTTGCTCAAACTGGTACCCTTATCCCGCAACAACACCTCCTCGACGTATGCTAGAAAAGACTCAACAAACTAGTTTCCCTGAGAGGTCGCTATGATTAACTCCAACCAATTTTATTGAAACAGTCGATACTAACATGGTATGACAAAAGCCACTCCATACCGAGAATGACGTCAAAATCCGACATCCGCAAAATGATCAAGTCTATAATAAACTCAAACTCATCTAAACTGATAACACATCTCCTATAAACACTCTCTAATAGGGATACCTCCCCAAGAGGAGTAGAAACTGAATGGATCATCTAAGGCATATGCAACTAACTAAAAGCCTATCCATAAAAGTATAAGATATAAAAGAATGTGAGTCTCTTGAATCAAACAAGGTTTGAGCTGGAAAAGAATTCACAAGAAAGATACCTTCCACTATTGCTTCATTCGCACCATGATCATGTAGTACGATGGCATAGACCCTACCAGTGGCTTGTGTCTGATGTGCTGTTGGCAATGAAACATGTAGGTCCATCTGACCCTGAGGAACACTCTGAATAGCTTGAACTTGGCCTTCTAGTCCCTCAATCCTCAGAACGGTAGGTAGTGCCTCAATCCTCTGGTGCTGCTAGCTGTAACTACGCCCTGTAGCTGCTGCTGAACCCGGCCACGATTCAGCTACTGACTATGACCTTGATCCTGCTACTGACCTCCTCTAGGTGCATTGTAGCATTCTGATGCCTTGTGTCCAACCCTCTGATAATTATGACACGTCCCCTAAAATCGGCGCTACTGCTACGCTTTCTGGTCTTGATGTTGTCCTCTCTAATCTTGCTGTTGATGCTAAAAACTTTTACCCCTCTGCGGGGGTACTCCAGATCCGGCGAAAGGTCTCTTACCCTTTCCCTTATATCTTTGCTATCCAGATTTTGTACTATTCTCTCTAGCCTTCTATAACATCTTTGTCTCGATCTCCTGAGAGATGGCTGCATCTGCTACCTCTCTAACTGAACGGAATCTCCTGGATACTAGGTAGCGATGGAGACTAGGTTGAAGTCCCGTAAGAAACATTTGTGTCTGGTGCTCTCCCAACTACCAAATACCCATAAAACGAAGTAGGCTCATGAATCTGCTCTCATACTCCATCATGGTCATATCCCCCTGCTCTAGCTTAGTCAACATTAGCTCCTTCCTAGTCCGTGCAGCTAACGAGATATACTGCTTATCGAAGAAATACACAAAATACTCCCAAGTAAGAACCATCCTGTGCTCTAGGGTGAATTAGAGTCGATACAATCCTCCAACATCGCCTTTAAGGCTGTAAGCCGCTACCCTCTGCTTCTGTACTGAATCCACACCAAGAAAATCGAGAATATTACTTAAATCCTCCTTTCATTTGTAGGCCACAAGTGAGTCTGATGATCCCTGAAACTTCAGTGCCCTCATCTTCTGGTACCTCTCTGCTAGTCGAAGCCATGCCTCCTTCTCTGCGGTTCTATCTGTGACTGATTGTTGAATATGTTCTGGGGTAATCACAGGGGACTCCTCAGTAATCAGAATAACTAGTATCACTGGTGGTGGCACAACAGATGATGGTGCAATAGGTGGAGTCTTAATAACCACTCGCTCTTCAAGTGCTGCGAGTTTGGCTGCAATGGGTGATAAGGTCTACCAGATACTGGGGAGCCTGCTACGGCTCGTGTGGGGCCTACTGAGCCTGCTGCTGCTCAAGCGAAGTCTGCTGCTGTTTTGGCTTATCCGGCTCAACTCTTGGTATACGTGATCCTCTCCGTCCACGTCCACGTCTGACCATCTATAACTTCATAAGATACAGTATCAAGACCTTAGGCGAAAGCATATAAATAACTTATAGCAATAAATATATCATATCATATATCACTCATGCAATTACTTTATAACCAAAGTATCATTGTTGCCAAAAAAAATTTGTAAATTTTGGAATATACGCATGTTACGTCCTCACTCATTCTAAGAATTCTTAATGGACTATATACATGAATCCTAAGAAACTCTATTCTAGCTCCACGACTCGACATATGAGTGATCCTAAGGATACTGGAACTAGAGCTCTAATACTAACTATGACGCCCCTGGTTTTATACATGACTGTAGTCCAAGGTGAACCTAGAGATATCAAAACCTATCATGCACCCACACTGTGCAACAACAAGTTTCACCAATCATAGTAATATCCTCTAGTGGAATAAAAAATAAAGCGTAGGTACAAACAGGCAAAAGAAGGACCTTTCCGATTACAATAAGTGTAATGAAAAGGGGTAAATGATTTGTGATAACCAATTGGCGGTGCACGAGAATCATTTGAAGAAATAGATTTTTTTTAAATTGTTTTGCAAATGAGAAACTTTCCTCAAATCAAAACAAAATTTTGTTAAATGATCAAAACAACCACAAAAATCACATTTATACACATGAGCATTCATATGATGAACTTTGTGTGTGCATGTATATGTGTATGTGATGAAGAAACGTGATGAGATGTATAATAATTATTAGCATTGTTATGTTTGTGTGCATCATAGCAAAATTTAGCTAGATGGCCTTTACGGTTGCAAATAGAATATTTGTAAATTATGCTATATATGTGTGCATAATGAGTGGATGACTTTGTACTAGACTTGGCACACATATCCACAAGCTTCTTATGATTAACAATGTATGAATTAAGGGTTGAATCTAAAGAAGATATTCTATTTTTAATATTATTCAACTCATCATTTTGTACAAATGCATTGGAATAGAAATAGATGAAACATGATCATTTTTCAATGAATTAATCTCATTTATAATTGTTTCTACTTCTATCATGGCGTTTACTTTTTCACGAGTTAAAGTAGCAAAGTTTAAAATTAAAGAATCATGATACAATTTTAATTTCTCATTCTTTTCTTTGAGGATCACATTCTCATTAGAAATAGTATCAAACTTAAAAGCTAACAACTCATGATCGGATTTCAATTCTACATATTTGCTTTTAAGATTAATAAAATTATTATGCAACTTAGTGTAGGCATGCATTAACCTATCATATGCACATGCGAGTTCTTTAATAGATAGTTCATCATCGGAATCGGACTCACTTACCACACTAGGGCTATCGCCTCGTGGCCGTGTGCATGATGCTCCACATAAACTTGAAGAAGAATCCTCCAAAGCTTGTCGGATTGCCTCCAAGTTCTCTTAATATGCTTCAATAAATTTCTATAAAGTGTAAGTACTATCAAAATGAACAAACTTGTTAGAAAATAATGAGTCAAAAGCATTTAGCAAATATTCTAACAAAATCTTGTTTATTGTAAATAATTTTTTATCATTTTTATTCCACTTGTATTTCTCCAAAGTGGGCACAATATAAGCATCATAAATAATTTTCCCATAAACCAAAATATCTAGATCTAACAAATAGCTTAAATCTAACACACTATTGGGCATAGGGGAAATTATCTAACTTAGGAGCAACATTAGTAGGATCATAGCCTAAACAAGGTGCACAATGCATGTCCATAACATCTATATACATGCAAGCAAGATAACAATAAATCTCAAAACTAGATTAGCATAAAAGATAACTTGGATCTTTAACTTAAGATGTTTAGACTTTAAATCAAAGAGCACCAAACTCTGATACCAATTGAAAGCACCCTAGAGGAGGGGTGAAATAGGGTTTATGCTACTCTAATCTGATTTATGCCAATTAAAACTAATTGATAAATATTTCTAGCAATTATAATATGTGACAAGATATATATGCAAGGATATACAAATAATACAATGGTGAAACAAACAAATGTAAACAATATAATGGACAAACTAAATAATGAGACAAAGGCGATATGAGCAATGAGCACAAATATAAATGAACGCCAATGCAAACTCAAATACAATCAAATGATCACGGAGTTCAGGCATTCCGTCCTACGTCTTCGTTCCCCACTCTTGGGAAGAAATTCACTATCACACTAGGTTTTCAACGCTCGCCTGAAAACATTTACACCACACAATATCGGTTTTCAATGCTCACCGATCAACGTTCATAATCACTCACAATGTAACTACACAACTACCACCTCAAGTGTTGGCCTCTCACGTGTCTCCCTCAAGTGCTTGGAATTATGACCTACCTCTAGGCATTACCATCGACCCCACTCCTCTTTGGACCGACCACGTCTCTCACCTCTACACTCCTCTTAGTGTACTTGTACAATACAATGTGAACCTCACAATTTAGCCCACAAATAAAAGATTGTTCTCTAAACAAGGTGAGAACTAAATGTTACAAACTCACAACCCCAAATATACTATGTATGAAATTACTAAAAGCTCAAGTGAGTGTGTATAACAAAGAGAATAAAATCAAAATTAAACTCAATTTAAACTCTAGCTTAATAAATTGATAATCAAACAATTATATATAAATGTAAAGCTAGATTGAGTTTAAAAAGACTTCTCTAAAGATGACAAGAGAGAGAGAGAGAGAGAGAGAGATGAGTTGAATGTCCAAACACCAAAGAATGATCTCCTCAAGCTCATTTGAAAATTTCTTCACAAACAAACTCTTAAACAAACTTAAAAACCCTTAAACAAACTTGTAAAATTCTTTTAAAACTTTCTCTTGGTAATTTTGGTCTGAGGTATGAGGGTTATTTATAGGGACCCTAAAACAGAAGAAAATCAAAGAAAAAGACTAAAAACCCAAAACAAGACAACGCTGAAAAAAACTAGCCGTTACAATACTAGTAAACTGATACGGTTCATCAGTCGATTGATGAGATGACTGTTAGAATCCAACAACACGTCATCAGTCAACTGAAGTATTTTATCAATCGACTGAAGACCTCATCAGTCGACTGATCAGTCGACCGATAGAAAACAAAAACTTTTAACTATTCCAGGCATTTTCATCTGTCGACTGAACACTTGTATCAGTTGACTGATAACACATTATCAGCCTGATTTGAATAGTAAAATTAATTTTCAAACTTCTTTTAAAAATAGCAAACAAATTTAAAAAAATTTAAAACTTTGGGAATGATTGTAAACATGATAATAAACATGTTACAAAAAGAATTTTTTAATTTGCACCTCCCAAATGAGAAATCTCTTCATTTTGCAAAAATGTCCAAAACATGAAAACTTTATATGCTTGAAATTTGATGTTTTGTCATAAACCAAAATTTGAAACTTTGCAAACTGATTATATAGACTTGATAAAAAGTATAAACTATAGTTATTAAGTTTATAAACCAAAATATAATATTTTACAAATACAATAGAATATAAAACATATAAAGTGTATATGAAGATATATATTGTTTCATATCTATATAGCTAAACCAAAACATATATGTATCTATATAACTATATATATACAAAACCAAAAAGTGTATGTTTGTATATGATTGAGCTTAAAGTACCAACACACATAAAAGAAACCCTAAACTAAATTACCCAAGCTATCTTGGTCTTCGATGTAGCTCAACTTGGTACACTTTACGGATGAAGCTTGAACTTGGATCTTTAACTTGAATTGTAAGGCTTCATACCATAATTCCGCTAACCTCCATTGGATATGATCATTGAAGCTCAATTCCATCCATCCGCTAACTCATTGTTTGCCTAGAATAAATAAGAAAACACAAACACTAGACAAACAATATTAGTTATAAATTGTTTGTTAAAATATTATCAAAACAAAAAGGCAAACACGTGTATCATGCCACGCTTTTAGTCTTGACTCCATTCGAGTAGCTACATAAGAGGAAGCATCGCTGACCTCAAGCTCCTCAATGTTTGAAGTTCTTACTCTAAGTGAACTAAGTCTACCATAAGGAGATCGACTAGATCTAAAAATCCCTCTACCCTAATCCCCAATACATGCCGATCAAGGGACCTCCTAAAGTTGTCAAAGGGTGACCCCTTGTGAAGGATCCGGTCAATCATGATGTTTAGGAAGGAGACGAAACTATGATTTTCTGAATAGATCATGGCCTTATCCGGATCTCCATCCGACATTAATACCTTAATGGGTACGTATAAAGGCAGGGAAGGTGCTGCAATAGGAACAGGAGAAGTAACACCCTAAGATTTGTCAAAAATGGATCTGATACTTTGGATTCAAAAGTAGCGGTGAGAGGAAACATACCAACTCTGGCAGAAGATCCATCACCTTAGCACTATTATCCTGACGGTGTTAATCCAACTTCGGGGATAACTAAACTCGAAGATCCTAAGTCCTTAGGCCATTCTAAAGCCCTTGAGACTATAGTTGTATCGGTATTAGTAACTGGTCGTACAGTGAAAATTCTCGTATGGTCATCCAAAATTAATGAACCAAATGAATAGCGGTGGCTACAGAATAAAATTCATACCTGCAGATGAACCAGCTTCAGCAGTTGGTCCCACAGCCTCACTAGGAGCTTTCCCCGATAATAAGTCAGAGATCAACTTATGGTCATCTTCAGAATGGTTCATATCGAGGGTGTGTTCTTCAAAATCCCAGACCTAAGCTTCATGAGTAACTTCCTCTTCAGCTGGCTCCTTCATCACAATATCTACAAATCCAACCAAATCATGAGCATATATATATAGAGGAACCCATACCAAGTGGAAGCCAACTCTACCTACAGCTGTTGCGACAGGTTTTGTAACTCCGGCACTAGTACTCGCTTCCTTTAATTTCTCTAAAAGAAGATGAAGTACAAAAACCATTAGAGGAGGTACAAACTCCAATTCACTCATCTCTTAGAATTTCCCTCTGAATGGGAAAGTACTTGTACCTATGTTGGAAGCTGTTGGAGCGACTGTGGTAGGGGGCTCGAGTTGAACTCTAACCTCTCTAGCAAGCCTAGAGCTAACAGGCTCATCAACTATTGCCTTATGCATTTTCTAAATAAAACTTGGCTCCTCGATATGCGTAAGTCTGGTCGAAGAGTGTTCATATAGAATTTCACCTTCTGCACGGTCCCCTATGAAAACAAATTACAAAATGAGTCCAACAAATCTAAAAACAATACAATAGAATAAAGGAAAAGATGAAATATTACCTCCTTCCTCAACAGGAATATTGTGGACTGACTCCTCTTCCATTACAGGTAAAGTGGTACATCATTGATGCACACAAAGGTGTACGTCATCGATACACGACCATCCTAGTCCATTTTAGCGGACGGACTTCTCCCAGAGTATTGGATTTCTCATGGCGATATTTTGTGTGCAACTCAGCTTCTGGAGAAAATTGAGCTTGAGCTTGAGCCTGAGTTGAAGGACGAGATCTCTTTCTATGAGTGAGGGGCATTATATCTTCTTCCTCTTCATCTCTACTATGGACTTCCACTGTCATCCAATTGGGAGATGTAAGAACATCCCTCTCCTTCATTCTTTTTGGGGCTTTTGGTGATTGAGGTAGGTAAGCACAACGAGTCCTATGAGCAATGGATGAGCTTGCACGTTCCCTTGGAATGAAAGAAGAGAAAAGATCTAATGCACCTTTCTCACCGCCACTTCAAAATTCAGCATCTTCAGCTACACCTTCTTCCTTAGATGTCCATGCTACATCTTTGAAAAATTCCTCCTTGCTTTCATCAGAATCAGCAACTTGTTTCCTTTGATGGAGGATTCAATAGGTTCCTTTCCTTTCTCAGAAAGAATAGTTTCTCGAACCATTTCGGTGGCAAGTCTAGATGTTGTTGTCGCCTCTAGCTTCGAGATTTTCTTCTTTTTTGTGGGTGCGTTAGCAGCAATGAGACATTTGCAATACAAGAATGTCATCTGTAGATGAGGATTGGTGGCTAGAAGGCCAAATTGGGTATTTGTGCAACCACTTATACTCTAAAACCAAGCCCGTGCACGTCGATAAGACCACCACAAGTCTTCAATCTTTTGTTTGGGTTCCTAACGTATAGTTGGTCATATCCAAACTGACAAGCGAATCTACAGGGAAGATAAGGCTCAATGCTGCAAACACTTTTCACTCGGAAGATGAGGTAGCTGGGGTGGATGTTCATTAACCAGCGAAAACATCCTACATCTAAGACAGTTCTATTTCTCCTTGGCTCTTCCTCATCGACGAACATATCATTATAATTTCTAGAGAATTGAAGGAACCATTTGAAAAATTCCTAATACTTATGAACCCGGAACTGCCTTGATACCTCATGCCACTACCTGGCTATCCATTTACACTCCTCTAAGATCTGCAACAGAGGGAGACCCAGATCAGCAGTCTCGGATGCTGTCATCAAATCTGGTCGATGAAGGATAAGCGACGCTATTAGATAAGTATATGGTATCTCTATTTTGACAATAGTAATTTCACTTGAAGGCTTATTTCCTTCTTGTGTAAATGTGGCAGCCAGGTGACGAAGCCCACTGTTGATATCGGCAATCATAGCTAGGAGCAGGGAAAGTTTACGCCTAATTGCCAGTTGAACAGCTGGGCATAAGACTTTGATAGGTAGGGCATCAGAGGGTTGATGAGGTAGTACACATTTCTTTAGCCAAATGGCTAAGTACCTTGCTAGAAGAGTTGTCTGCGTAATCCTCTTTTGCACACACAACAAAAAGGACACGAACTTCGTACCCTTTGGAAATTTTCCTTTAACTAAGTGGGTAGTGTATGATTGGGCATTTGTCTTCAATTAAAGCTTGTTGATCTCTGATGGGATCAAAGGAGACAATTCACAAACATTATTTTCATAGTAATCCTCAAGATGTTTAAAATGATAATATGCGAACTACTTCAAGCTGACTTGTTGGGATTTCTTCTTGGACTTTATATCAGCATCTACCATAGCTATCTGATAATGGCAGGTTAACTCCTAGAAGATGTCATGAGCAATGAAGGTTGTCTCTTTCATCCAGTTCAACTAACTATTAGTTAGCAAATACTCCTGGTAAGGTATGTCCCCCATCAGTTACCTAGACACTTTCATCATTTCGGCAAGAGGAAGACCTAACTCACCATTCTTAGTCAAAAAAGTATTTGTGTCTGGATTGTATATCTCGAACAAAGTAAAGAAGTGATCTACACTGATTGGGAGACCATACATGCTAGCTCAGATGGGGACGCCTAATCCATTACATGCTAACTCTTTTCCTAATGACTAAGCACGTAGCTTGTCATCCTTATCCACCATTTATCAACAGATGAATGAACCCAGCCAAAGCACCTATACTTCCTGACCGGCAACTCCCTTCCCAATCGAGCTAGGTGGTTCTTCATAGTACTTGTTTTTACCTATAGTTCCTATCACTCGAACCTAGAGTCTTGGTGTCCCTACCGATGAATCCGCAATGAATGCATTCATGTTCTTCCATCAACTGCCAGGAAATTTCGTAGGTCACCGCCAAGTTCCTGAGCTGTATAAGGGAATGGTTTCGAGGAATAAGAGGCAAAAATTAAAATACTCCATGCTCAGTTTACCACTACTCCAAGCCACACGAGAGTCTTTTAGGATCCTCGACAGAGTCGCCGAAAAGATATTGGGGCTTCCTTAAATGTTTAGTCGACTCCTGATACTTGGTCAATGGTACGTTAATAATCAACTGACGTAGAATACAGTTATCCCCTTGCTGCACAAGATCGGGCACATCCTCCGGGAAATCCACACTAAATTGAGAAGCCTCTCCAATCAAAGGACTCTCGTGAAAGGAAGAATAAGTGGTGCGCATTTCTGAAGTGTATTTGGGTACACCATTGACTCATTTCCAGTATATTTCAACACCCCAATGAGTATACGAGTATAAATTGTATCTCCTTGAAGCTCCAACGGGTCTACGAGGTTAAACTGATTCCTAAAACTTTGATGAGTTTATGATTATAAACTGATTTTCCCCGCTCCAACACCTTAAGAGCTTAAACCGTGTAGACTCCAGTTAATGCTAAACTGTATTCACACTACAACGAAGGTTAATGCCGGTCAACGTGTTAACAATTTCACCAAAATCAGGCTCTGAATAATTTTGAAGTCAAAGAATTATTCTTGGGGAGTTTAATCGCAATCCAGATGCAAACTCCCAACGAAGATGATAAGTTTAACGTCAATTCAGCAACACGAGCTAGTTTAGACATCAACATCTAGTTCTATATTTCGACGATGGTGAAGTGATAAACATAGCACCATAAGTATTTCAGAATACTCGACAAAATACTGAGTAAGATGAAAGCTGAAGAAGTCAGATAATTAAAACTATTCACAGATCCTTTTCACACAATCTCCTCGACAAAATACTGAAGGGGTTAAAAATAGGATTTATCTTATCTAAAGTATTCCAGACTCATTAATAATAAATATTGAGGAGGCTAAAAACTTTAGAGGGGGTATATGTATGCATCAAAAATTACCTATAGATTCCCAAGCATAGCTTAAGACGAAGAGGAGACGATGAATGTCATCATCTAAGTCAGGAAGGATCATCCGATGCTAATAAGTATGCAAAACGATGAAACAATAGAGCCGAGGATGTCTCACAAACAAATGAGACAAAATACACTAACTTTATTTCCGAGATAGTGTCAACTATCTCGGAACTGTGAGACAGTGGCAACTATCTTGGAAATAGGCAAGCAGTATAATGCCCCTTTTGACGGGTTTCTTAGACTTTGTGTGACCCACGTGTCTTCATAACTACTTGGGATCATCCATAAACTTGGAGAGATTGTTACAAACTGAAGAGACACAAAATCCTTGGAAATCATGGCATTTAATAGATTGAAATCATGACAGGCAGTGTAATGCCCCTTTTGACGGTTTTCTTGGACTTCGTGCGACACATTTGGTTTCATAACTTCTTGGGATCATCCATAAATATGGAGAGACTATTACAAACTGAAGAGACACTCAAAATCACTAAAATCATGGTATTTAACAAATGGAACATCGGTTACAAAACTGCCTGGAGATACCCCTTCTTCCGAGACAGTGGACACTGTCTCAAAAATAGGAGTTGATGATAAGGTTTGTTTTGACTTCTTATCTTCAGAAATAGTTCCCAGGGGCTATAAATACTTCCCCAACACCCTTATGCAAGGGAGAGAGCTAATTGACAGTAGAGAATTAGCATTTTGGCGAACTTTGGAGAGAGTCTTGCACCGTTTTCAAGGAATCTTCAAAGTCTTTAGTGTTTTCTCGAGATCTAAGCTTGGACTTGATCTTAAGAGAAGTGTTTTATCTCACCTTGTTAAGATATCCACTTCTGTCCTTGTTTCTAAAATGAAACATCGACTCCCAGCCTTATTCGAATCAATCTAGATCTATGATTCGGTCATCCATGGACTAACGTGTCTCCAGCACAGGCAAAGATCCTACGCAAGTAGAGGCTGCTAAACAAGAGTTTCTACATGTGTTTCTAGGAGATCCCCTTTGTTTATTTTCATTCACGTATGAAAAATCTTATAAAAATGCTCCTTCTTTTGAACTTATTGTAAACGATAAATATTGTAAATGAGTTCCACAATGAAAATGATTTCCGACACAAACACACAATTATCGTAACTAAAACAATCGTTACTTATGATGACACAAACTATTATACTATGCTCATAAAGAGGCTCATACATACTCAAACCTAGTACATGCACTTCTCCTTGTTACGCACGTATATCGGCGTATGACTCGCAACTCGTGTTCGCAAATCAGATACACGAAGATGAAAAAACATTCACCAATAGCACTAGACCGCTTGATCCATATACATCTTCAATCGACTGGTCGGCGATGTGCACTAACATGCACACTCAAACTGCCTACAATCGATCGACTGATCTCTTTGATTAGTCAATCAACCAGAGAAAAATTTTAGGTTTTGTTGTTTTTGTTAGTTTATCTAAGAACTTGTACTTTTAATAACATGATTAATAAAACTTGATTAAATTCTCGTAATTACTTAATAAAAGATTAACTTAAATAGGATCACATCACTTAATTTAATAATTCTAGGGTTTAGACATCCTAATTAACAATACTCTTAATTAGTTTGGTTAACTAGGGTTTTAAACCAAATTAAAATATAATTAAAAATTTAACATCAACTCTTATGATCATGATCATCTATACTTGTCAGTTAAAGATAAATCCTACTGTTCTCATCATTGGTTTAAAATTTATCGTTATAAACAAGGTGTTAACACATCAGATTAAGCCCTAATCATTAGATTATCAATTTAACATATAATGACATGATCTTTAGCTTTGAAAAATTTGGAGGAAGATGATCGTGCCTTTTCAAATGTGTTGCTCACTTACACGCAAGCAAGACTCGACCCCTCGTCACCAAACGCCACAAATTTCACCCTCCTCTCGGTGTTCGCTTCACGAAGCTTTCCCTAACTTACAAATTAGGGTTAGTGTTTTAAGAGGGAAAGTGGTTGCTGTTAGGGTTCCAGATACAGGTTTGGATATATTTTATGCATGATACTCACATATATGTACGTATTCAATCTCAAATCAATTTCAAACATGCTAATTCATACCAAAATAGTTTAAAACATGATAAAACTCATATTTTACCATTTTAAAATAAAATTCCAAAATTTTATAGGGTTTTACATCATCCTTTGATTTTCTAGCATCTTACATTAATGTTGAACAAGATTGTCACACATGTTTTTTCTATGTGTACGATGTCTAAATTATGTCTTATTTTTAGTTTTTTCTAATAGGGTTGTAAAACCCTATAATTTTAAAAATATTATGGTAAATACAATTAAATGAGTTTTATTACGATTGATTAAGTACACACACATACACATATATATACATATACATATACATATACATATACATACATATACATATACATATATATATATATATATATATATATAT
>BQKN01066282.1:535924-575558 GCA_022839385.1 Asparagus kiusianus
CTTTTGGTATCCACTAAAACTCAGACTATCAAATAATCGTTTCATTTTAACTCTTTGCAAGATTTTGATTTCATCGCATTATCATGCAACACGGACTACCCTGTAGGTATCCTACAACAATGTACATGGCTCATTAGTCTCATCATGATCTTAGTGCGCAACATGAGTGTGGGACGGCCTACCATATAGGTATCCTAGAAGACGGCTCACAAGCCTCATCGCATTCTCGTGCGGAACGGACTGCTAGACAAAGCATCTAAACCCGACTCAATAGTATGTACAAATGAAATATCAACACACTACTTCATATAGTACTAAACTGAGATAATCAACGATATCCATCATATGTATAAACTGTATAAATCTAGCATATCGACGCACTATCTCATACTGAGCTGAGCCCATTAACGATATCCGACAAGTGTATAAAATATATAAATCTGGCATGTCGACGCACTATCTCATATAGTACTGAGCTGAGCTCATTAACGATATGTGACATATGTATCAACTGTATAAATCTGACATATCGATGCACTATCTCATATAATACTGAGCTGAGCCCATTAACGATATCCGACAAGTTTATAAAATATATAAATCTGGCATATCGATGCACTATCTCATATAGTACTAAGCTGAGCTCATTAACGATATCGAACATGTATAAACTGTATAAATTTGGCATATCTATACACTATCTCATATAGTACTAAGCTGAGCCCATTAACGATATCCGACATATGTATAAATTGTATAAATCTGGCATAACGACGTACTGTCTCATATAATACTGAGCTGAGCCCATTAACGATATCCGACATGTGTATAAACTATATAAATCTGGCATATCGACATACTATCTCATATAGTTTTAAGCTTAGCCCATTAATGATATCTGACATATATAAAAACTGTGTATATCTGGTATGTCGATGTAAGATCCCATATAGTACTGAGTTGTGCTCATCAACGACATCCAACATGTGTATGAACGATATCTAATTTTTAATATGATCAAATTAAAACTCATCATAAGCCCCTTAGGATTCTCAAATGCGTAACACAATATATTCATGACTATACGTATAACATCAAGCAACTCAAAATTTCGCGAACGCATCTCAAAATGGCGCAACACAGCTCCACAAAATAAGTAGGAAAAATATTCAGAACTTATGTTAGTAAAATGAGCATATCTTTCTCTAGGAAAACTATTTTTAGAAATGGTTTTCTGTTTTGAAAGCTAGATTCACACATATTTCAATTGGCATAAGTTTTGTTCATTTTATAGTTCATTTGTTATCCTAAATCTCTATTTAAATATTATATATATGTAACGATTTATTTGCAGGATATGTCATTAGTAAAAATAACATATCTTTCTCTATACAAACTCCTTTTAGGAATAGTTTTCAGTTTTAGAAACTAAATACATATAGATTTCATTTGGAACTAGTTGTCTTAAATTTTGAGTTTATTTGCTATCTTAAAATCTCAGTTAAAGAATATACAAGTATTGTAGTTTTCTGCAGAAAAAATATATATTTAGTACATGTCTTAAATTTCTCAAATATAAATGAAATTACGATTAACCCTAATGATCATGATCATGATACTATTATAAAAAGCAAAAAAAGATTACTAATCTAGCATTGGTTTAAGTTTCAACATAAAATAAATTAAATAATCTGATTTTTAACATCACAAGTTAAGATTCAAACATGAAAAAATATATTAAACATCTAAACTAGTTATTTAACTTTGGGGATGGATTTGGATAAAGATATTCTTGCCTCAAACATCATTCTAAGCCTCTGAAATAAATATCAAACAATCCACGAGCACAAACAACCCGTTCTCCTTTGTCACACGTTGAAGATCTCACCCTCGTGTCGGTATTGTGCTTCACAAAGATCTCAAAAATTCATAAGAAAAAGATCTAGGGTTTTTGAGAGGAGAGGGTGGCTACTAGGGTACATAGATATGATAAAAGAGAGGAATTTTTATGAAAAATACATGTATTTATAGAGGCAAACCCAAAACAAACGTGTTTGACCCGAACCAGAAAACCTAGTCTGACTAGGAAAACAACCTTCAGTATTTTGGTCATAACTTTCACATTAAACCTCAGAATGAGGTGATATAAGATTTGTTAGAAATCTCTTGAATAGATCTATTACTTTTTTCTTTTAATTGTTTCCAGATTACAACTGATTTGGTGTGTAAAAAGTATATACTTTTAACCGGTCGTATTTCCCAGATTCAGGCCCGTGCACGTGTGTATGATATCACTTCTATATTCACATATATACATTGAATTGATCTCAAATCAATTCTTAGCATACTCGAACATTAATAAATATTATTTTTTTCATTATGTAACACATTTATTATTATTTATTATAAAATATTCAAATTTTTAGGGTTTTACATTCTTCCCCCTTAAAGAATTTCGTCCCCGAAATTCCGCAAATGGATCTTAGAGATTAATAATACATTACCATAAATCTTCAGATATAAAATATTGTATTATCTATATTTAACGATCTAGAATATGAATATTCCTGAATAAAAGAAGGTCTGAGGTAGAAAGGAAATCACGAAGAAAGCTTCACTCGCACCACGATTACGCGGTACAGCTGCACAAACTCTACCGGTGATGGAAAATATATAGGACCATCTATTCCTCAGGAATCTCCTGGATAACGTAAATCTGGCCTACTGGCCTCTCAATCCTCGGAATAACAGGTAGTGCCTTTATCTTTCGTTTCGGGCCTAAATCGCGGTTCTGAGACTGCCGACCCTAACCCCTGCCATGCTAGCTTACTGCTGGTGAAAATGGATATGCCTCTTGCTTCTTAAGTACTTCAAAATATTATTTTAAACGGCATCATGAAGTTGATCAAATACTATGGAGCCTATTACGGCTCGAGCTTTACTTGCCGAGCTCTCCGAGTACAAGCTTTACCTCGACCACATCCTCATTCTAATGTTTATAATATCAAGAGGAGAGCTTATTTGACACGGTAAGTGAGATCCCAAACATAAATAACATAACATATACCAATAGGAAAAAATCATATCATTTATCATTCGTGCATTTACTTTTCAATCAAAGTAAGGTAGTTGTCATAAAAAAATTTGTAATTTTTTGAATATACTTATATAAAGTCCTCACTTATTCTAGAAATTCCTAACGGACTCTATACATGATTCCTAGAAAACTCTATCCTAGCTCCACGACTCGACACATGAATGATCCTAGGATGCGAACTAGAGCTTTGATACCAACTGTGATACCCCTGGGTTCACACAAAGCTGCAGTCTAAGGTGAAACTAGAGATGTCAAACCTGTCACGCATCCACACTGTGCATAAACACGTTTCACCAATTACAACAATATCCTCTAGTGGAATCAACAATAAAGTGCAGGTACGATACTGGAAAAATAAATGGAATAAATGTAATAGACATGATATAGAAGAGATAAATCTAATAAATGAACTCAGGTCTCAACCGACAAGTCTAAAATACAACTGATGACTAAAAGAAAAATGTCTCATCACAAACTAAATAGGAATCGTACTAAGTCTCACAACCTTTACAATAAGAAAATAAACTCTAATGTCTGAATATAAAAGTCAACATAGTGGAGTCTCATTGATAAAACTGAACGACGGTGACTATGCAGGAAGACCGTCAACCTATAGCTTTCCAAAGCTCTGAACTGCCTGAAAAGAAATTTAAAAGAATAAACAACAAGAGCGTCAAAGCACTACAATAAGGTTACCTCCATCCGCCCCCAGGGGAAGGGCTACAAGATGAAGTGAAGCCTCTATCTATTAAGCATAGTCTACCTAGATTCATTTTCCCCAAATTTAATGGTATTAATACTTAGAAATCTACAACACAAGATTTAGTACATCGAGCGAAATAATCCAAATTGGGAAACCCTCATGTATATACCATATGTCTCAGACTGTAGATACCTAAATATCAATACCAAACTATGGAAAGAAACATCACTAGAAAATAAAACACCATAATGAACATCAACATATAATTTCATGTACTCACAAGAGTAGGGTATCTCGGTCATATATATATATATATATATATATATAGAAGTGTGACATTAACACTTTTGGTATCCACTAAAACTCAGACTATGAAATAGCAGTGTGACATAAACACTTTTGGTATCCACTAAAACTCAGACTATGAAATAATCATTTCATTTCAACTCTTTGTAAGATTTTGATTTCATCATATTATCATGCTACACAGACTACCCTATAGGTATCCTCCAATAATATACATGTCTCATTAGTCTCATCGTAATCTCAGTGCTTAACTTGAGTGTGGGACGGCCTACCATATAAGTATCCTAGAAGACGGCTCACAAGACTCATCGCACCCTCGTGCGGAACGGACTGCTAGACAAAGCATCCAAACCCAACTCAATGGTCTGTACAAATAGAATATCGACACACTACTCCATATAGTACTGAGCTGAGCTTATCAACGATATTTATCACATGTATAAATTGTATAAATCTGTCATATCAATGTACTATCTCTTATAGTACTAAGTTGAGCCCATTAACAATATCCGACATGTGAATAAACTATATAAATCTGGAATATCGATGCACTATCTCATATAGTATCGAGTTGAGCCCATTAATGATATCTGACATTTGTATAAACTGTATAAATATGGCATATCGACGTACTATCTCATATAGTACTGAGCTGAGCCCATTAACGATATCCGTCATGTGTATAAACTATATAAATCTAGCATATCAACGCACTATCTCATATAGTACTAAGCTGAGCCCATTAACGATATCTTATATATGCATAAACTGTGTATATCTGGTATGTTGATGTACTATCCCATATAGTACTGAGTTGTGCTCATCGATGACATCCAATATGTGTATAAATGTTATCTAATTTCGAATATGATCAAATTAAAACTCATCATAATCCCCTTAGGATTCTCAAATATGTAACGTAACATATTCATGACTATACGTGTAATATCAAGTAGCTCAAAATTCTGCGAACACATCTCAAAATTCCACAACACGGCTCCACAAAACGAGCAGGAAAAACAGTCAGGACTTTTGTTAGTAAAATAAGCATATCTTTCTCTAGGAAAACTATTTTTAGAAATGATTTTTAGTTTTGAAAACTAGATTCACACATATTTCAATTGGTACAAGTTTGGTTCAGTTTGGAGTTACTTTGTTATCCTAAATCTCATGTTAAACGGTATACATGTGCAACAGTTTTTCTGCAGGACATGTTGTTAGTAAAAATAACATATCTTTCACTATACAAACTCTTTTTATGAATAGATTTTTTTTTTAGAAACTAGATACATATATATTTTATTTGGAACTAGTTTCTTAAATTTATAGTTTATTTGCTATCTCAAAATCTCAGTTAAAAATTATACAAGTGTTGTAGTTTTCTGCAGAAAAAATATATATTTAGTACATCTCTTAAACTTCTCAAATATAAATAAAATTATGAATAACTCTAATGATCATGATCATGATACACTCATAAATAGCAAGAAAATATTACTAATCTAGCATTGGTTTAAGTTTCAACATAAAAAAAATTTTGATTTTTAACATCACAAGTTAATATTCAAACATGAAAACACATATTAAACATCTAAACTAGTTATTTAACTATGGCGATGGATTTGGATAAAGATATTCTTGCTTCAAATGTTATTCTAAGCCTATGAAATAAATAGCAAGTAATTCACGAGCACAAACAACCTGTTCTCTCTTGTCACACGTCTAAGATCTTACCCTCATATCGGTATTGTGCTTCATAAAGATCTCAAAAATTTATAAAAACAAGATCTAGGGTTTTTTTAGGGGAGAGAGTGGATGCTAGGATTCATAGATATGATAAAAGATAGGAATTTTCATGAAAACCATAGGTATTTATAGAGGCAAACCCGAAACAAACCTGTTTGACCCGAACCAGGAAACCTAGTCTGATTAGCAAAACAACCTTTGGTATTTTAGTCATAACTTTCACATTAAATCTCAAAATGAGGTGATATAAGATTTGTTGGAAATAAATTTAAGATACCTATAACTTTGGTCTTTTAAGTATTTCTAGATTCCAACTTCTTCAGTGTGTAAACAGCATTTACCTTTAACTGGTGTTTTTCCCAGATTCAGGCCCATGCACGTGTGCATGATATCACTTCTATATTCACATATATACATTGAATTGATCTCAAATCATGTCCTAGCATAATCAAACATTAATAAATATCAATTTTTTTAATTATGTAACATATTTATTATAAAATATTTAAATTTTTGGGGTTTTACACTGAGATTCGGGATTCCCTGCGTGTATGTCATAAGCACACATTGTGATGTGTATAGCACTATACAACATTTGAATTCTCTAGGACAAGTGACCTAAGAGGTAGGGAATTCAAATTTTTACATGATCCCTTTAACTTGATGATATTATCATTTTTATTTTATAATTTAGTATGCTTTGATGTGATGGTTAAGCTTGTTTAGCAAGCCCTATACAAACCTGAAATGTTGAGTTGCTAAATTTCATTTAGGGGTTGTTTGGTTAGGCTTAAATGAGGGAAAAATAAAAAAAATGAAAACTACAAGGGCTAAAGTGTCAGTTTCCAGCAGTTCTTGATATTTGGTTCATTCAAAGATAAAAGTAAAAGAGGGATGGAAAATGCTCGCCACGTGAGATTTGGAGGAAAGTGTGTTTCTGTCCCTAAAGCATAAAATCACTAGAAAGTGATTAAAACCGTCTGTTTGCTCTTTCCTTCTCCTTTCACCTCTAGTGTTTACGATCACCGTGTCGTTCTCCCTCTCCCTCCAATTTCTCCCGCCTCCTTTCTTTGGTTTATTGAGCGGCACCGATCTATCTGTTCTTCGACTCTAGCGTTGTCTCTCTACAATTGAAGGTACAATCTAGATCCCTCTTTCTCTGTTCTTTTATTTTTTTAATATTTTTATTTTTTTTATATTTTGGCAAATTATCATATATAATCACAGATTCATAGATCTATATCCTATTTTCTAGGGAATCATTGATGGATTTTCGTTTATCTTCGATCTACAAGATTGTTTTTTTGATTGATTATTAGCAAATAAGTTCATTGTTGAGAGGATTTTCTATTTGTTGGTACTTCTTTAGATATGTGTGATTTTATGGCAGTGAAAACTTCTCTTGCTAAATTTGCATGCTAACTGTTTGATGAAATTCCTCATAGTACGGATGTGTATCTTGGGGTTTGGGTTTGTTGTGCACATTTGATCTGTGGGTTTTGCACGAAATAGCATAATAATGAAGAAATTATGGCTATGTCCATGTTTTTTTAGTTATTGTGGGAGTGTTTTAACGATTTTACATCATTCTTGGGGTTTTGTTAATGGTTTTGGTGCCAATTGGAGGGTTAAGATCGATCATAAAAGTGCGAGTACTTATAAATTCTTCTCTTTATGTACAAATATTGTAGTTACCATTCTTCTTAGCCTAGCAATAAGAAGAGACAAAGTGTATGTTTGATTGTGGGTCATAAAAAAGGCTTGGATTCATTATATTGAACAATATGGCATGACTTCGTCTGCATTACTTTTCAAAGACATTTTGAATCCCAAGTCTAATAACATTGTCTTATCATACTGCAAATATGAAATGAACAAAATAATTAATCAATAATTACATAAAAGATTATGATAATTTTCCTAAAAGACTTTGATCATTTGCCTTTAATTTTGGTATGTACTTTAATTTTGGTATGTACTTTAATTTGACACTTGTATTTTAGATGGATGGTGATCTTAACGAAGAGACAGTAGTTAATATGTGTTTGGATGCTGCAATATTTATTTTAGTTATGGTTATGACATTCATGAGGAGAATACAAAGTAGACATAGATATATAATGAATATATAATGGATTTATTGATAGCTGTGTCAACTATGATAGAATACGCAAGTGTGCTTTTATGAAGCTTGCAGAGATCATGAGGAGGAATGATTTATTACGAGACTCAAGACGTGTTACAGTGGACGAGTAACTTGCTATGACTTTGAATATTTTGGGGAATAAAACTAAAAATAAAAGTATTAGGTCACATTTTAGTATATCTGGCAAGACAATGAGTAGGTATTTCATGAAAGTGCTAGAAGCAATTTGCTACATACGTCCATGCTTTTTAAGACAAGCACAGAATAAAGTTCCACATGAGATCCTTAGCAACCCTCTATACTATCGTTATTTCAAGGTATTGTCTCTTTAATTTGTAATTAAAAGCATGTTCATTTAATTTAATTTAAAATATTCAGTAGTAATTTTTGTTCTCTAGGATTGTATTGGTATGATAGATAGGACTCATGTTGATGCTATGCTACATGCTACTCTTGTTCCACGATTCTGTGATCGAAAAGGTGTTAAATAAAATGTTTTAGCAGCTTGTACTCCAAACAAGTTGTTCACTTACATATTAGCTGGGTGGGAAGGTTCTACAAATGACTATAGAGTCCTTTAAGATGCATTGTCTAGACCACAGCCTCATGGCTTGAAAGTATATGATGGTAATTTCATCAAATCTTCAATTTTAAGTAATTACTTCAATTAATAAAAGATATTCAATGAAAATATAGAAAAGTCTAATAAACACTTTCACATAATGCAAATTGTATGAAAGTATTACTTGTGTGATGCGGGATACATGACCATGTCGGGTTTCATCTCCTCGTATTGTGGTGTTCGTTACCATTTGAAGGAACAAATAGGAAGAACACCTAAAAATAGAAGGGGATTATTCAATCTTAAATATTCTTCTTTAAGGTCTATGATTAAAGCTATATTTGGGTGTTTGAAGAATCGTTTCAAAATTCTTACGCAAAGTCTTATTACCTTTTTTGTGCGCAAGTGGATATCGTATTAGCTTGCACAGTTCTTCACAATTATATTACAATGGTTGACCCGGATGATGACATATTCAATAAGACCATTGACATCGAAGATGATGAAGGTGATGTTGGTAATGAAGATGAGAATAATGTAGTTGATTTCTCTCAACCCCAAACTCAAAGGGAGCAAACACAATCAAGAAACTTATTGAAGGATCATAAAAATCAAATAGCTTGTGAAATGTGCGTTGATTATTATGAAAAATATAAGAGAGGGAATACTAATGAAATAGGAATGTGATGCAATGTATTAGAGGTGTTGTCGTATGTTATGAATTTTTTGCTTTTCATGTACTTCATTTTATGATGGCGTGTGTAAAACTATGTAAGGTTAATTGAGAAACATTTGTATGTTACTATTATGTGTTGTATGGACTTTTCTCTTAGGACACGTTTTTTATACTCAACTTACGTTTATTTTTTGTATTTCTCTACAATTATTTTCTAGGTATGGCTGACAATTTTAATTGTGAGAAAATTGATAAGGTCAAAGGCAAGAGTATGGTATCAAATTCATCTCCTAGAATGCTAAGGAATTCATCAATCCCTTGTGGGTTCAACCCGGGATTTATGTCTTATCATTCTTCACAAGTTGGTCAAGGTTCTAATTTTTGGAATAATTTCCAAATGTAAGATGCTAACTATTAGAGAATTAGCTAACAACCACTAATTTTATTTGTGAACATGCTAAATGCTCCTCTGACTTTACAATGTCAAAGTTATAGCATGGGTAAAACTCCATCACCTAATAAACAATGTCAAAGCAACAAGAGAAATGCTATTGATATTGATGGTGATGAAAGTTCATCTCATAACCCAAAGAGGAACAAGAAAGCGCTTGCTCATAAATCTAAAAAGAAAGACCCTTGCAAGGGGAGATTAACCAATTATGGGAATGTAAGCATGATGATTTTCTAATTCCTTTCCTTGCAAAGTGTGCTAAAGATGAAATGAAGGTTGATAAGAAGTTCAAAAAACCACTTATCGTGGAGTCGCCATTCATATAAATGAACAATTAGGTTCAACTTTCACAACTGAGTACGTGTAAAACCATTTGAAAACTATCCGCAATAGATTTTTAACATGCAAAAATGTCGTAACTTGAGCAGTGCCGATTGGGATGATGCAAAGAAGATGGTAATTATGGATAATGCTTACTTTGGTAGATGCCTAGAGGTATTTACCATTTTGTTATGTTTATTTTTAATCAAATATTCATCATTTTTCCCTTGTTGTTCATTTATGGATTTGATATATGCCTAAACTATGCACGACAAGAGTATCAATAGTTCTATGCTTAGGGAATACATCAATAAGCCCATGAAACATTATGAAAACCTTGCAATTATTATTAGAGATGATGATGTTGCTAAAGGAAATGGGGGACGTGTAGTGAGGACACGGTGTGGTGAGTATACATTGGACTAAGAAGTTGGCAAAAGCTATATTTGCACATGATGATGAATTTAACATAGAAATTCTTGACAAGTTTTATCAAGAATTGCATGAGAATGAATCACAAGCTAGGTTGTTTATGGGAAGGCCAACTATTATGCAAAAGAAGGTGTTGACTGAGTTCATGAACAGTCAATTTGGTTAGAGTGGTGGAAGGTTGTATATGATGCTTTTGGGATATTTTTATGAAACTAGGTAATTATATCATGGCTTGTATAGTTATTTTTGTATGTAAATAAGCTAGATGATTGCTTATCCTTTTGCTTACTAACTATGGTAGATGTATTAAACTTTCTTTTGTGAAAAAAATAATGCTACTATCTCTATCCGCATGCATCTCACTCGTGACTTTACATGCTTAGTATTCAGTTTATAGACTATGATATATACATTTTACATGTTATATCGAATATTTGATTGTTAATGCATACTTGTATGACATGTTTACAAGTGGGATAAGGTAAATGATTTCACCTTGATGGATTGAGAGTATCCTACATATTTCTAGTGTGATGGAATTAAAGTTAAAGAGGTATGCATATTTTGTGTTATGATGATGGGCTATTCTTAAGATATGCAGCCAAAGTTTATAATAGTAATATATTGGTAAGGCAATCCATGATGACAATGCTTATTATGTAGGGTCATTATGATAATTGCAGCCAACATTGCTATTATAAATTTTATGGCGAGGTAGATAATGAAGAAAAGGGTCTTTTCTGAGCATATTTTCTATAAATTATATTAAGTTTCTGACTTGATTTCAATCTTGGGTTGTTTGAGTCTTGGTTTCAGTTGATTAGGTTTAAGTTTGCTTATCCCATATCTGATGTAGATTTGGCTGATTGATTCCTTAGTTTTAGTCGTGGATAGTTACAACATTGGTTTGGTTTTAGTTATGGTCTCAGCCTTTGTCTCGGTCAAGGTTTCAGCCTTGGTTTCAGTCTTGGATATTTTTAGAATTGGTTTGGCCAAAGTTTTGGTCTCAGCCTTGGTCTCGGCCTTACACTACAACATAGCTGATTTTTTATAGCATTGAATGATAGCGTTTATGTTGTAAGTGCTATAGATTGTATGTGCCTTATTTGTTGATAGCGTTTGAAAAATTTTAAACGCTATCAGTACTTGATCTCAAATTTTTTTTTGTTCTGGCGCCTTGAAAACTTAAGCGGGAGACGAAAATTAAAAGAGTTGAAAATTAAAACAGGCGCATAAGTATATGATCCCAATTTTTTTCGGTTTCTGTTTCTTTTTCTAAAAAACCCCACAAATAAGGGCTTTTCGTTCCCGTTCCTTTCTTTCACCCAAGACCTAAAAATTATAAACAACCCTCTCCAACTCCGATTTTGATCGCAATTTTGTTCTCGTCACCAACTCCGATTGCCTCCTCCGAGTCGCCGTTGCCACCTCCGACTCGTCGCTGCCGCCTCCGACTCCGACTCGTCACCAGTGGCGCCTCCGATTAGCTGTCGCAGCATCTCTCCGCCGCTGCCGTCTCCAAACCCGACCCCCTCTTCTTCGATCACCAGAGACGAGGCCCTCCTCGTCTCTCCTCCACCACCGAAACCGTCACTTCTCCTTCTCCCCAAACAATACCACGCAGTAAGTAACAATTTTGAAGATTCGAGGGATTAATTTGAGAATCTGAAAGGTTTAAGTGAATCGATGTCTAAAACCCTTTTCTTTTGATTTTTGATTTTTTTTGGGTAAATATTTTGTGAGATTAGTTGTGATGAATATGTGGTTTATTTGTGATGCAGAGCACTGGGAGCTCAAGGAGCAATCTGTTTGTTGGAAAAATTGTAATGAAGAGAATAAAAGAAAATTGAATTGAATTCCTTTGATTCCGATTACAATTCGATTACAAAAGAGAAAAAAACGAGTTTGGTTTTCTCCTTTGTTTAAAAAACTGGGTTCTTCAAGGTAGCGATGGAGTGCTTCCTTCGATTGTACGCGTCGAAATTGCTCTCCGTTGACGATCCGACCGTCTTTATCTCGTGGGAACGATGAACTTCTGTGGGAAGTTTTATACGTAACTCTTTAATGAGTTTAAGAACTCTGAACGAGTTAAAACTCTGTCGATAGAGTTGTTAGAACCGAAGATTCGGTTAATGATCAAGCTGTTATTCTGTTGTTGAAGAATCCTCTCAGATTTGATCTTCTGAGATTGATTCAAAAATCCTATCTTCAAGGATTTCACCTGCTGCTGCTGTTGAATCACCGAACCTGAGTGGTTGAGATCCTCCAGAATTTGCTCCAGCTGTTAACTCCTTCGTTCCTGGAATCCAGCCTGATCTGATTATCAAAAATCCGATCTCCCCCCAGATCCCCCCTTTAACTCAGTTGAGTTTGTTGAGATTTTATAGGGGGATAAGAGGTTGTAACTGCCCTCTAAATCCGCTCCTACGTGGGCGTGATTTCCTCAGATCATGGGAAAACAGTTCTGAAACCGTTCGACTTATGTTTGAACAAGTCAAACGCCCAATCTGGTGTTCAGAACCCAACTTCGTGTCTTAGGATTAAGACGCGAGGTTGGGTGTTAGCTGAACATTGATGAACGCGAGGGTCGCTCGCGTTTTGGCTTGTTGCCTGCTTGGTGACGCGGGGGTCGGTGTGGGTTGAACCCCTACGAACGCGAGGGTCGCTCACGTTTGATCTGTTACTTGGAAACGCGAGGGTCGCCTGCACTTCCATAATTGTAACGCGGGGATGACTTCCGCATTTTAGAAGGAGCTAGTAGACTTGTAACTTCTTCTGTAAGGTGTTGCAAAGGACCGTTGTTCTGTAATCCTCGCTTTAGCTGTTATGTGGTGTGAAAGTCGTCAGATTGTAACTTTCACTGCAGATTGTGAAGACTGCTGAATAGAGTTTCTATCAGTTGTCGGAAGTGTCGTCGAATTGTAACTCTTCTCGATCTATGTGAAAAGTCCTCCATTTGCAGTTTTTCGCTTATCGACCCGAAAACTATTTGATTAGAGCTTCCATTGTAGGAGCTTTGACGGGAATCAACATCCATAGTGTCTTTTAGACGAATATTTACCCACAGCTCTCTACCAAGCAACTCACCAACCAAGTCCGACCTTTTATTTCTGAAATCATCCCACTGCTCATTAGCATCTCTAATAGTTGCTAATATAATATTGGTCATGTTGTTATCGCAACCATCAAGATCAATCATCTCAGAAATGAAGTCGTGTTTGCGGTGATTGTGGAGTTGCGAATGCAGTGATTCGAAAGTCGTTTGATTATAACTTCCATTGTCGGGGGCTTGTTTTATCAGCTATCCATTGTGATTTTTAGACAGCCTACACAATCTGAAGAGGCTTGACGAGGAGACTGAGGTGAAGATTAATAACTTGAAGAATTATATAATTGTTGGTTTTTCAGTTTTTTTAGTTCAATTTCTTAGTTATTGTATATTTTACTCATTGATGACTTATATAATTGCTGGTTTCTATTAATCAATTAGAATTAGTTTATTTTTGTTTTCATATTTTAGACATTGCTTGCATAAATCTTCATTGAAAAGATGATGGAAAAAGAGTGGGTGTGGCTCAACGGGTAAGAATCATATCTTAATCTGTTGGTTCACCAATACTTGTAAAATGTAGTAATTTAACTAGATCTGGAATGTATTTTGTTCTTGCTCTCTTTCTTTGAAAATCATAGATCCACCCTTGAGTACCAGAAAAAAGCATTACAATTTGTAAAAACAGCTGAAAAGAATTTGGGATTTCATACAAGGATGTTTTGCCCTTGCACGGAATGTCGTAATATGAGCCATCAAGATGGAAGTACTATTTTTGAACACTTGGTTACAAAGGGGATGGATCTTTCGTACTGAATGAAATCACATTAGAATAAGCATGGAGAGAAACAAGAAAGTGCTGAGAAGCTTGATTATGAAGCCACTACGGACGAGACATATAACTTATTCCAAGCTGCCTACTTTTTGGATGAAGAACTTGTCCAGCCTATACCTATTAATGAACCTACTGAACATGGGCATGGTGACGAGTTCATAAGGAGACTAGAAGAAGCACAAACTCCTTTGTGTACAGGCTATGAAAGTTACACAAAGTTGTCAGCCATTGTAGATTTGTATGGACTCAAAGGCAAGAGTGGATTATCAAGTAAACATTTCAATGAGTTGTTAGATATCATTCAATGTATGTTGCCAAAGGATAATGTTTTACTAGATTCAGCCGTCTCGTTAAAAGCTTCCTCAAGATATTTGACATGGGGTATGAAAAAATTCACGCTTGTGTGAATAATTGCTGTCTCTTTAGAAAGAAGTATGAGGAACTGGACAACTGTCCAACATGTGGTGCTTCAAGATGGAAGATAAGTAAGCGTACTAAAGAAATCAGAAAAGGTGTTCCAGTTAAGGTTTTGAGATATTTTCCTATTATTCCTAGATTTAAAAGGATGTTTCGGTCTTCACAAATGGCTAAAGATTTGAGATGGCATTTTGGTAACAAAAGCACTGATGGGAAAATGCGTCACCCTGTTGATTCTTTAGCATGGGACCTGGTTAATGATAAATGGCCCTCATTTGCAGCTGATCCACGCAATCTCAGACTTGGACTTGCTACTGATGGTATCAACCCGTTCTCCATCTTAAGCTCTAAATATAGTTGTTGGCCGATAATGCTTTTAAATTATAATTTGCCTCCTATGTTGTGCATGAAGAAAGAGAATATTATGCTAACATTGTTGATTCCTGGTCCAAAGCAGCTGGGAAACGACATAGATATCTATCTGTAACCACTTGTAGATGATTTGCAATTGTTGTGGGAGAATGAGGTTGAGGCTTATGATGCATTTAGCAAATCAATTTTCAATTTGAAAACAATGTTGATGTGGACTATAAATGACTTTCCAGCATATGGAAATCTTGTTGGCTGTTCTACAAAAGGAAGAAAAGCATGCCCTATATGTGGGAAAAATACACATCATAGATGGTTACGCTTCAGCAAGAAGTTTTCATACATGGGTCACAGAAAATTTCTGAAACCCTCACATCCATACCGAAGAAAGAAATCGTGGTTTGATAATAGTGTAGAGCATGGCAGCAAGCCTAGAGCCCTAACAGGTCATAATATTTCTGCTATTCTAAATGACTTTCCAAATGATTTTGGAAAAGGTGGAGACAAAAAAAGGAAAAAGAATAATAATGAAAATGGTGGTGATGATGATGAGGATGAAGATGACACAAGTGACATTGATAATCAGAATGAGCTTACTAGGTGGAAGAAAAGATCAATCTTTTTTTCTTTACCGTACTGGAAGGTTAGTGTTCTGTTTTTCCTTTATTTCATATTTTTCATATATTTTGTTTTAGCTTTATAATTGCTTAATGTGTTTCTCTATTTTTAATTTGCAGGAAATTCTATTACGTCATAATTTAGATGTGATGCACATAGAGAAAAACATTTGTGAGAACATAATCAGCACTATGTTTCATAGTAGGAAATCAAAAGATAGGATAAATGCTCATAAGGACTTGGAAGATATTGGAATTAGGAAATATTTGCATCCAGAACAGCGGGGAAGCAGATTGTACCTTCCACCAGCACCACATACATTTTCAAGGTCTGAAAAAAAAGATTTTGCAAGAGGATATATGACTTCAAAGGGCCTGATGGTTATTGCTCAAATATCGGGAGCTGCATAACATTGGAGGATTGTAGATTATGGGGCTTAAATCTCATAATTATCATGTCCTAATGCAGCAATTGTTGGCTGTTGCTATAAGAGGATTGTTACCGAAAGGGCCTAGAAAAGCGATACTTCAATTATCTAGATTTTTCAATAGATTATGCCAGCGTGCTATTGATAGAGAAAAGTTGCTGGACCTTGAGAATGAGATCATTGAAACTTTGTGTCAACTAGAATGCTTTTTTCCGCCATCATTTTTTGATATTATGGTACATTTACCGGTTCATCTAGCAAGAGAGGCATGCTTGTGTGGTCCAGTTCATTTTCGTTGGATGTATCCTTTTGAGAGGTTAGGTTTTTATAATTATTCTTTTTCATGCTGAAATCCATCATGCAATTAAAATTTGATCATGGACAAGATTAAATTCTTTTATTCAGGTACATGAAGACACTAAAAAAATGTGTTCGAAATCCTGCAAGACCTGAGGGGTGTATTGCAGAGTCATACCTAGCTGAAGAGTGCATCGCCTTTTGTAGCGAGTTTCTAAAATAGTCAATACATGTGAAGGAAAAGGAAGTTCGCAATGAAGAATTTGAAAATGATGTCATTTTTGAAGGTCGTCCTATATCTAAGACTACTTCAATCACACTTACCGATAAAGAGAAAGATATTGCACATCGTTCAGTACTACTGAACACAGCAATAATGGATCCATTTTTAGGGTAAGTACATTGCTATTTATGTACTTATTTAGTTTGATTTTATATTTATTAGTTTTATTTTATAATTCATATGGTCTTGTGTTCTTGTGTTCGCTTAGTATGCATTTGGAGGAGTTGCAAGCAAAAGACAAACGGCTTGAAAAAAACCAGACCTTACTTTGGAAGCGGCATACTGAGAAAATTGCAGAATGGACAAAAAATAAGGTTATTTAAAATTAATCATCTCAAACCTGTTCTTGTATTTATTACTTAGCTGAGGTACACCATTTAACTCTTATATTAATATTTTGTAGATTCCTATTGACTCGAATGATCATTCAAAGAGATTAAGATGGTTGGCATATGGTCCTAAAAAGAGTGCACTATCATGTACGGGATACATTATCAATAGGCTGCGATTTCACACCAAGGATGTTGATAGGGAAACACAAAATAGTGGGGTGACTTATGATGCAATAACCATGTGTAGAGCAAGTGAAAATGATACTGCACAAGTGGCTGATCTGGTTTCATATTATGGGATATTGACAGATATCATTTTACTAGACTACCATCTATTTTATGTTCCTGTGTTTAAGTGTCATTGGGCCAATAAAGGAAATGGTGTTAAGGAAGAAGATGGATTCACACTTGTAAACTTACAGCAGAGTCAAGTATCATTTGCAAGAGATCCATATATCCTAGCACCTCAAGCAAAACAGGTTTTTTATTCAAGAGAAGATGATTCGTCTAATTGGTATGTAGTAATGAAGGCACCACCAAAAGGTTACCATGAGTTGGAGACAGATGATGAGAATGCAGATGCATCTTTTTGCCATAGAAAATTGAAATGGATATTGATGATTATGAGACAGAGAGTTATGTCAGGGTGGACTGTGAGGGACTACTTGTGTGATTGGAACTAGTTAGTAAGTAGGTTTATTATTGATCATACTTTAAAGTGTTTGATTTATCTTGTCTTATTGGCTACTAATTTATAATGATTTATCTTGTCTTTAAGGATGGGCATCATGTGTTGGAAACAAGTGCGCTGATCCCCTCTGCCGTGATCTTATTGTTAGCTGAAAGTAGTGCCAATGTGCTATATTTTTGACTTGTCTTTTTCATGCTATTAGGATACAAGATGTACCTTTCAGGATAAGCTTAAAAAAATTGAAATTGCTACACCTTCATCCTCATCAACTAATGTGAGAGAAGATGCTCTTTCTAAAGTATTAGGAAAAGATAAACCTGGGCGATTAAGAGGAATGAGAAGAGGAGTTACTATAAACAAAGTATCTTTCTTACAAGCCAGAGACAAGCATGTGCTCTAGCTAAAAGAGAAAAATTATGAATTCAGAAATAGAATACAACATTTGGAGACTGTGGTCCATAAATTAGTTGGAAATCATCAGGTACATCTATATAACTTTCAATTAATGGACTCTTGAAGCTTTATACTTTCAAATAATGGTTTGCTTGTTCTTATGTATAATTTATGAGTTTAGAAGGTTGTATTGTTGATTCTTGTGTTTCTGCTAGTTCATGTAAGTTACCGGTCTTTATAACTAGATTTGCTAACAATTTTGTTCCCGCTATTTTAGTATTTTTTTAAATCCAAGCTGCTGGTGTTGGTACTTATTTCTATCTTCTTGGACTTTCCTAATAATAAGAGATCCTTTAGCTAACGTGCTTGATACTCCTTAGGTGAAAAAATGGAGCATGCACTTGTAATTACTGAATCTTCCTTTTGTGTCAGGCCGTGTGTGACATTGATCTTTTCATGCTTCTTTGTGCTATGTCGTTTGATGGCATTGATCTGTATTAGCAAGTCCTTAATTTTGGTGGTCTCATGTTGATTCTTCCATGGCAGCCTCCTTCCTCTTATTGATAATGATTGGATATTGGATATTCAATTTATAACTGTAATCCAACCTTGTTTATGGGTCAGTGGTTTTCACGATGCCTTTCTTAGTGCTGGACCCAGTGGCCACCTTGACTGATGGTAATTTGTGTTTGTTTTTCTTAAAAGTAGGCTTGTACCACTCCTTGGGAAGGAATTACATAAATCTAGATAAACCAAGATTTTATGTAATAGTTATACATCTGTATGCATCAGGAACATGTAGCAAATTTATTTCTTTTCCTACCATTTCCTCACCGGCAAAATGAGGGGGGAAACAAAGCACGCACCCTTAATGCAATTATTATCATTACTATTTTTTTGTGTTGTTAGAGAATGCAGAATGAGGAAGATGAAGATGAGCAGAATGGGCTCGAAATTGATACGACCAGTCCAAAGTTAAATAAGTCAATTATCTAGCATGTTTCTTTTTGATCGATTATAACTAGATATAAAACTTGAAAATTGAATGTGTTATTATCCAGATAGAGTTTTATGTTCTAATTATAGTCTGATACATTGTAGAGTATGTGCCCTAAACCACATGACAAGTGCAAGCTTTTAGATTGGTGTGGAATTGATGAGGTTGTAGCTGAAGGACGTTGGTGTTCTAGTGACCCAAAGGAGCTTGTAAATCATGCTCCTCTTGGACCTAATGCAATGGAAGTGATGGTGGACATTCCAAATAAACCAGAAGCTTTTCTTTGGAGGCCTACCACTAATATGTTTTGTATGCAACAAGCTCAAGGGAAGACAATAGCGTGGCCAGCTAATAAGGTGGTGTTCCAAAACAATCAACAATCTGACAATGAAGACAATATATCCATGCATTCGGTAAAATAATTTCTAGCTTGCTCATTTACTTTCATTACTCATATTAGTTATCTTACATATATCGTTAAGTCGAGTTCGTCTATTTTCATTGATTAGTAGAGTAAAAATATGAATCATATCAAGTGAAAGATCTTCAATTGGACCAGAAAAGATGAAATTGTTGCTGAAGGTCGTTGGGTTTCCAATGATTCAAAAATGCTTGTTAATGGTGTTCCTCTCGGACCTAAAGCCATGATTGTTTCGGTTGATTTCCCGATAAGTCCTGATGCTTTTTTATGGAGACCCACGCCTGACATGACATCTATTGAAGATGCTATCGGCACTAAAGTAGCGTGGCCTGCTGACAAGGTTGTATTGGAAAATATCTTAATTAACAATGTGGAATCTCCAAACATATCATCTCCTTCGGTAATCTTTTTTGCTGATACTATCATATTTTGATATTTGATTGTACTAGTTTATTTTTTTCTTTACTTGATATCACTATTTTTGTATTGTTGCTAGAGTGTGAACAACTCAAAGAAAAAGTGCAACTTATTAGATATTGGTGGCTCTGGAAAGATAGTTGCTAAAGGACATTGGTCTTCAAGTGATCTGAATCAGCTTGTTCACTTCGTTCCTTTAGGTCCTAATGGTACGCGTGTTTGGGTTGATATCCCTAGGATCCCTAGTGCATCTCTTTGGAGGCCAAATTCTGAGTTAGAATGCATTGAAGATGTCGTTGGTACGACAGTAGCTTGGCCATTAGGCAAAGTTGTTATGCTTTGAAAAGCTGGTAAGTTATACATAATTGGTGTTGTTGTTTTCTGTTTTGTGTCCATATATTCATGACTCTAGGAGAAGAGAGTCTATTTATGCTTTGAGCATTTTTATTATAACCCCTTGTCATATAATTGGTGCTATTGTTTTCTGTTTGGTCATGAATTAAATCATGGAGTATTTCATGTTACTTGTAAAATATATCCAAAAGATACTTACGAGTGCAGCAGCACATATTAAACTTCTAGATGGCGTAAGAAATAGTATGTGCGACTTTAGGCTGGCTGTACGGCACCGCCAGACCATGACTAGTCAGCTAGATGCTCCTACTTTGAATCTTTGTATTCCCTGAATCAAAGAATCAGGTAGTTAGAAGAATTTGCTTGTAGAAATACTAGGTGGAAACTGTGAACCTAAAAATATAACAGGTACTCAAGATAAATGCAACACGTGATCTTGAAACTATAAAATTACCATAGTCAGGGAAGAACCAGGTTTTTTGCACTAGAGTATAAATGTGAAGATATACTTAAGTATGTAAAATAAAACTATCAATATTTTAGGTTTTATTATAACCTCTTGTCATTTGTTTCCATCCCTCAAGAGCTTTAATCTTATTTGCTGTAAAAACTGCCTTGTAAGGGATTGGTTTGGTCATGATTTTCTTCAAGGCTCGTAAATATGAGAGCTTTATTTTTTAAATACTTTAATTGAAATATCTGATATATATGACCATATTTTGTAGTTGAACTTAACCTGTAGTTTGGTTTTGAAGGCCTTGATCGCAAAGAGGAGCGATATGGTGGTAATGTATGGTGATGGACCACTGAAAGCTTTTGTTCGCCGATGTGGCTATGTACATGATGATTCTCCTAAGTCATATGTAATGAAGCAAAGTTAGTTTTTGTTGTTCTGTGTACTATATATGGTTAATTTCTTGTACTCCATGTTGGATTATCCAAAGACTAGTATTTGTTTTTGGCACTTTTTTGTTGACTCTTCTTGTATGCTACAACTTGGTAATGTATCAGTTTGAACTTTTAAATGAAATATTTGCTTTTATTGTTGTCATAATTAGAAGCTATTTCTAGTTCAACCTCAAAGATTTATAGGCACAACTGAAATGCTATAAGAAGTGGAAACAATTGCTGAAATGCTATTAAAAGATGAAAGACAGCATTCGTTGAAACGCCATTGTAGTAACTCAATTGCTATCAAATGTAAGACAATAGCAGCGTTGAAATACTATGAATGAAAACTAAATAATAGCATTTTTCAATAGCTATGAAAGATAGTCATCATAGAAATATAGAAATGCTATTGAATAACCTTTTATAGCTACATGAAAACGCTATAGTTTGAAACTTTTTGATAGCGTTTGGGGAATCGCTATGTAAAGCCATATACCTACTATAGCGGGTTCAGACACAGCGCTGATTAAAACGCTATGAAATAATACCATAGTGTTTTTCGGCCGCTATAGATGATATCAGGTGGTGTAGTGTTAGTTTCAGCCTTGGTTTTGGCATGACGTTTGGTTTCAATTGTGTGCTTGCCTTTGAATTTCCAGCCAGTGTTGGGTTGTTGCTAAGCATTCTGTATTGGTCTCGGCCTTGGTTTGCGACTTGGATGACTTTTGCATTGGTCTCGTCCTTGGTTTCAGCCTTGGCTTGGTTTTAGTTGTGTGCATGCCTACTAACTACTAGCCAATGTTGGGTTGTTGCTAAGCATTCTGAATTTACAGCCAATTTAGTGCATTACATTATATTTTGTGTGCTTGCCTTCTGAATTTTCAGCCAATGTTTCGGCCTATGGTTTCAGTTGTGTGCTTGCTTTCTGAATTTCCAGCAAATGTTCATTTGGTTTCAGTGTTGGTTTCAATATTGATCTCTAATTTGGTATCAGTCTTGGTTTGCTACTGGTTTCATTTGGTACCTATATTATTCGGCAATGTGACTTGATTCGCCAGATTGGCACGTTTGTAGGGACATTCTACTTTCTTCTCTTGATTATATGACTTGGTATTAGGATTAATATTGTGAATATTTGTTTTTCATTGGTTGAAATGGTTGTTATGTCATTAATGTGATATTATGCTATGATGAGGTATTTTTCAATATTTGCAACCAAAGTTTATACTAGTAATAAATTAGTGGGGCAATAAATGCAGTCGACATTGCTATTATGAACTTCATGGCGAAGCAGATAATGAAGAAAATGACCTTTTCTGAGCATAGTAATAGGGTGAAGCTTATGTGCTTAATTTTTATGCATTACATGCTGGCGATCGATGTACTTCTATTTCATTATATTTGTCATCTTTGGTTTCACCCTTGGTTTGGTTTCAGTTGTGTGCTTGCTTGCCTACTAACTACTAGCCAATGTTGGGTTGTTGCTAAGCATTATGAATTTCCAGCTAATGTTTCGGCCTTTGGTTTCAGTTGTGTGCTTGCCTTCTAAATTTCTAGCAAATTTTAGTTTGGTTTCAGTCGAGTTGGTTTCAGTCGAGTTGTGTGCTTGCCTTCTAAATTTCCAGCCGATATGTGCTTACCTTCTGAATTTGTAGACAATTGAGTGCATTATATTATATTTTGTGTGCTTGCCTTCTGAATTTCTAGCCAATGTTTTGGCCTTTGGTTTTAGTTGTGTGCTTGCCTTCTAAATTTCTAGTCAATGTTGGTTTGGTTTTAGTCGAGTTGGTTTCAATCGAGTTGTGTGGTTTTCTTCTGAATTTCCAGCCAATGTGTGCTTGCCTTCTGAATTTGTAGCCAATTAAGTGCATTGCATTATATTTTGTGTGCTTGCCTTCTGATTTTCCAACCAATGTTTTGGCATTTGGTTTCAGTTGTGTGCTTGCCTTCTAAATTTCCAGCCAATGTTGGTTTAGTTTTAATCGAGTTGGTTTCAGTTGTGTTGTGTGCTTGCCTTCTGAATTTCCAGCCAATGTGTGCTTGCCTTCTGAATTTGCAGCCAATTGAGTGTATTACATTATATTTTATGTGCCTTAATTTTTGTTGTTAATAATTTGTCTTATATGGGTGGTAATCACACTATGGTGACACTTTCTTCTCTTTTCAAATTGAACCAAACAAATGAAAGTAGTGGAAAGTAATTATTCTCCATATTTTTGATAAAACAAACACAAGAAAAAGTTTCCATTAAAGTAGAGGAAACATCAAAAAGTGAAGGAATGTTGGTTTTGGAAAATGGTGGAAAGCAACCAAACAACCCCTTAGAGAAATGATGCATATCTAGATAGGATTCAATATGCTCATTATGATTAGTTAACTTATTATGCATTCCCATGAAGTCAATAAATTCCTTACAGCGGGTTATTTTGAAGAATATTTTTTAAAATTTATTTTCTTTTAAAAATAAAATATTTTGATGTTTTAAAATAATTTTTATTTATGTTCATGGGAATTACAATTTAGGCATGAGCAAACAGGTACGGTATCATACTCAAAAGAGTTACCTAAAATAAATGATACTAGAGGGGACTAAATGTAAGCTATTATTAATTAATAATTATCTCATATTATGGAAGAGCTTTTAGAAATAGTTAGTCAGATAAGGATTTAGCTATTAAATTAAAAAATATTAATTTGATTAATAATTGGTTCTCGATATGGGACCCAATTGGTCTCACTAATATCATTAGAAGAGGTTTACATGTAATAAAAATTTCATTCTATCTTTAATTATTAGGGATAGAGTTTTGAGCAATTATGAATTGTTTAAATTAAAATCTATAAGGTAAGTCTAATCCTTATGAAAAGAAGAGTATAGCAAAAAAATAGATAGAAATTTGAGAACCTACCTTTTAGTATTTCTCTTCATTGGTGACGAGTGGTTTTCAATTGGAGACTTTTTCTCTTGAGAAAGCTATTTTGGATTGATCCTGGGACATAGTATTGAAGAAATACAGAAAGTGTTTCAGATACTCATCTAAACTCCGATTAATTTTAATAGTTATGATGTGCATATTCTGCCTTGTTATATGTCGTGTTTCTAACAAATGACATACTCCACCTTTTTGTTCTATATTTTTGCTTCTGATCCAACCATCTTTTGTTAAACAAATAACTAAACTTTTGGCTATATTACAAATAAAGACCTTTAAATTCCAGACCACAAACTGGATAAGCATATGTTCCCTTCATAGACTAACCAGATAGATTAGCATAGGCTGGGAAATTATTAATTATCCATAGCAGAATAGCATTGAGTCCGAAGGACTTATTTCCATAATCATCATATGTCATGACCCCCACCATCCAGAGCTATTTGAAGTCATTAATTAGTGACTCTAAAAAGATATCTATGTCATTGGCTTATGCATGTTTGCCCGATACCAGCAATGAATTTAGCATATATGGTTATTTCATACAAATCCAAGGTAGCATTTTATAAGGCAATAGTACAACGGCCTATGTAGACTAACTTGACTCATAAGCCAAAATAGATTGAATATGTCGCTAGCCAAGCCTAACCTGATATTTTTGTACTCATTTGCAAACCGAGGAAAAGTCTAGTCCATATACTTCCATACCTCTGCATTAGCCGGATGTCTAACTTCACCATTATCTACATGTTCTTCCATGCGCCACCTCATACTCATAACAGTGTCTTTGTTCGTATACAATCTTTGCAATCTAGATATCAAGGGAAAATGGTGATGTACATTTGCTAGAATATTTTTCTGCTTAAGCACGGTCTCTATTCGGTGTTATGTTGAATGGTTCATGCATTGCACCCACCGCGAAAGTCTGCAAGTTGGACTCTCCTGAAGGTCTTTGTTATAGTTATAGTAGATGATACAATCATTAGGACATGCATCAATCTTTCTATAGTCAAGTTTGTTGAATATCATGTCTCCACGATATTATTTTGATGATAACAATTTATACTATATGTGTTATGCAAATGCACTAACATTTATATGCAGCTGTCAACATCAAATATGAACAAGTGCAAGATGAGTTCAAGGCATTATAAAGTAAAGAAGATGAAGAACTTATACATTAATGTAATTTTTTATATTTTCTTTACTTAGAATTATTGTACAAGCCTTGATCACTCACACACATACACACATAGAAATTAGAACACACTAACACATGCTTAGTATGTTGGTTAACTATAGAAATCCCCCTATGTTAACCATTAGAGTTTATAGTTAATAATTGAGTGTTAAAACATTTAATTCATATCATTCTTATCCCTTATTAGTCTACTAATTAGAATAGTAGTCGATTACTCAAGCCTATGACTGAAATATAAGTTTCTGTCAATTTACAGTATAGTCGACTAATCTACTTTATAGTCGACTACAAGAGGCAAAAACAATTTCTCAAGTTTCTGTTAAGTTTCTATTATTTTATAGTGTAGTCGACTAATCGACTTTATAGTTGACTACTAAAGGCAAAATCTGTTTTTCAAGTTTTTGTCAAGTTTATGTCTGATTACAGTATAGTCGACTAATGACCATTATAGTCGACTACTAAGAAAATTTTTGACTTCACAGAGTCTAGTGAGACTCAGTGTAGTCGACTACTTTGTCCTGTAGTCGACTACAGATACAGTTTTTCTAGAATTCAAAGTTTGAATTAATAACAGTTTATAGCCATTTTTAAACATTTTTAAAGTTTAAAAATTTATCTTTTCAAGAGCTATATAAAGGTTATATGTTCAGAAAAATGGCACATGATTTTCTACCCAAAAGCTTCAATCTTTGTGCATTTTTCAAGAGTTAAAAATTCAGATTTTGCTAAGTATTGAGAAAAAGATCTTTTCTGAAATTGCCTTTGATCATTATTCAAAATACAAATTATTTAGGCAAATTTCCAAAGGTTAGAATCATTCCTAAGCCACTGCTACACAACACTACAAATCAAGGCTTATAGGAATTGAGTTGTTTGATTCAAGGAATGTTCTCTCAGTTTGAGAGAGGTTGTTCTCTTGGTCAAGAGATCGGTGTGAAATTGGCAAGGTGTTGTCAATTAGTGTTGTAATTTGCAGGGACTTGCAAATTGGTCATGTTTGGTTTTAATTTTGTACTTGGTTCAAAATTATAGTGAAAATCTCAAGCGGGATTTGCTTGGGGATTGGATGTACACCGGATTGGTGGAACCAGTATAGAATTTCTTGTTTGTGATTGTGATTTTCTAAGATTTGCCATTCTTTATTGTAATTTATTATCAACTTTGCATAAATTTTAAAAGAATACTATTCACCCCCTCTAGTATTCTAGTGTATCTATTTCAGATCCTACATATGGTATCAGAGTAAGGCTAAAGATGGCATCATCAAATACATCACAATTCAAAGAATGTCATTCTACAAATCGTCCACCAATGTTCGATGGATTGAACTATAACTATTAGAAGTGTCGAATAAAGATTTACCTTCAATCAATTGGTTACGAACTTTGGAACATTGTGGAAACAAAATACGAGAAGCTAACAACTCCATTTTCAGAATGGACTACTTCACAAAGAAATAATATAAATGTGGATTCTAAAGCAATGAACATATTGTTCTGTACACTTGACAAGAATGAGTTCAATAGGGTGTCAACGGCCCCATCTACATATGATATTTGGCACACACTCGAGGGAACTCATGAAGGTACAAATAAAGTATAAATAAAGTTAAAGAATCTAAAATTTCTGTTCTTGTACATAGATTTGAATTATTTAAGATGAAGGAAAACGAGATAATTGGAGAAATGTTCACAAGATTCACTGACATCACAAATTCTCTCATTGGTCTTGGAAAAACATACACTCAAGTGGAGATGGTAAGAAAAATACTCCGATCACTCACTCCACATTAGGAAAAGAAGGTTACCGTAATCAAAGAAGTAAATGATTTGTCAACTCTTACGGTTGAGAACCTTATCAGAAACCTCATGGCTTATGAAGTTCAAATTGAAGATAGAAAGAATGATAATGAAACAAAGAACAAGAAAGTACTTGCATTCAATACTACTTCCGATAAAGAAGATTCAGATGATGATGAAGAAATGAGCATGTTTGCACGCAAATTTCAAAAATTCATAAAACAAGGTAAGTACAAATCAAAAAGTTCAAATTCAAATAACTTACTTTGTTTCAAGTGTAATAAACCAGGGCATATGAAGAAAGATTGTCCATTATTGAAGAGTAAGCAAAAATCAAATTATTTCAACAACTTCAACAATATACAAAACAACAAGAAAAGGAAAGCCATGACGGTTACTTGGGATGACAGTGATGATTCATCTTCAGATGAAGAAATTGAAGAAAATGAAAGTACTCACATGTGCTTTGTGGCACAAGATGAAGTAACTGACAATGAAGAACTTTTAGATGTTTTTAATGAATTATATAAATTTTTTTTGAGATTAAAGGCTTCACATAATTTTCTTAAAGGAGAAAATAAAAGATTACTTGAAGAAATTTTAGATTTTAATTCATCTACAAATTTTAACTCTCAAGTAATTCAATTGAAAGAAGAAAATTATTCATTGCTTAAAGAAAATCAACGTTTATCTAATGAGAACGTTTATCTAAAATCAGAATGTAATAATTTAAATATTCGCATTAATAGTTTAGATAAAGATATTTCTTCTATTAAATTAAAATATGATGATATATGTTTAAATATTAGTAAATTCAATAAAGGTAAATAAAATCTTAATAATATACTTTCTTTTCAAAAAGAATCTCAAAAGACAAAAGGTTTAGGTTTTCAAGTTAATAGAAATATATCTAAGAAAATTATTTTTGTAAAACCTTCGAGTAATTTGCAAGAACATAGAAATGATGATTTATGAAAAAAGAAATCAAAATTCTTTTCTATTTGGGTGCCTAAAGAATTAACTTCTTTACATGAATTTTTTTTATTTCTGATAATATTAAAAATGTTTGTTTATCAACTAACTATTTAGGCAAATCAAACTCTTCATGGGTTTGGTTTCCTAAAGGCTAATTTCAGGGACCCAATATAGCATGAGTACCAAATTTGTAAATGTTTATCATTTAAGGTACCCAAGAAAGATAGATGGATTTTGGATAGCGGTTGATCCAAACATATGACTGGAAACATACAATTGTTGTCCTCTTTTCAAAATAAGGATGGTGGTACCGTCACTTTTGGAGATAACAACAAAGGAAAGGTCATCGGTATTGGAACTGTCAGTAATCCAAACAAACCTATTTTATTGATAATGTTTTATTAGTTGATGGTCTTAAACATAATTTACTTAGTATAAGTCAACTTTGTGATAAAGGTTTTAAAATTGTTTTTGAAAAAAATCTTGCTTAATTTATGATATTGATATGATTACTATATTATTTAAAGGACATAGAAAAAATAATATATATGTGTTATCTATGAATAACATTTCTAATGAACATTGCCTTCTTGTATCTTCTAATGATTCTATTTTATGGCATAAATATTTTGGATATGTTAACTTTAAACATATTTCTAAGATTTCTAAGAATGATTCTGTAAATAGTTTACCTAAACTTTCTTTTAAAGACAATTTTTGCGATGCATGTCAATAAGGAAAAATGCTTAAATCTTCTTTCAAATCTAAAATATAATTTCTACAAGTAGACAATGAGAATTAATTCATATCAATCTTTTTGGTCCTTCTAGAATAGCATCTTTAAATGGAAGTAGATATGCATTTGTTCTTATTGATGATTTTTCAAGATTTACATGGGTAATATTTCTTAAACGTAAAAATAATGCTTTTAATGAGTTTTTTATATTTTACAAAAGAATTCAAAATCAAAAATCTCTTTCTATTATTTCTATACGTAGTGACCATGGAGGTGAGTTTGAAAATAAATTATTTGCAAATTTTTGTGATAAACATGGTATTTCTCATACTTTTTTTTCCTCGAGCAGCTTCACAAAATGGAGTTGTAGAAAGAAAAAATAGAACTTTACAAGAATGTGCTAGAAACATATTATGTGATAGTAATTTATCAAAATATTTTTGGACAGAAGCTGTTTCAGCATGTTATGTTCTAAACAGAGTTTTATTAAGAACTATTTTAAAGAAAACATCTTGTGAATTATTTTATGATAAAATTCCTAAAGTTTCATATTTCAAAGTTTTTGGTTGTAAATGTTTTATTTTAAACACAAAGGATAACTTGGATAAATTTGATTCTAAATCTGACAAAGGAATATTTGTTGGATACTCTAACCATAGCAAAGCATATAGAACATATAACAAAAGAACATTAGTCATTGAAGAATCTATGCATGTTTCTTTTGATGAAAATTTTTCAAAACCTATTGTTTTAAACAATGATGATGATTTAGTTGAAAATATAAATGATACCCAAATGATAGATGCTTCAAAAGATGATAATTTACAAAATGATCTACCAAAGAATTTTTTTCAAGTTAAAAATCATCCACATGATTTAATTATTGGTAATATTTCTAATAAAGTAACTACTAGATCTTATTTTAATTTGATTGCTTACACTGCTTTTATTTTAATTATTGAACCTAAAAATATAAAAAAGCCTTACTTGATGAATTTTGGATAATTGCTATGCAAGATAAACTTAACCAAATTACTATAAATAATGTTTGGGATCTTATACCTAGACCTCAAAATAAATCCATTATTGGAACAAAATGGATATTTAGAAACAAATTAGATGATTTTGGTCAAGTTGTTAGAAACAAAGCTAGATTAGTTGTACATGGTTATAATCAATAAGAAGGTATTGATTATGATGAAACCTATGCATCAGTTACTCGTTTAGAATCAATTACAATTTTACTTGCATTTGCATATTTTATGAATTTTAAACTATTTCAAATGGATGTTAAAAGTGCTTTTCTAAATGGTTTTATAAAAGAAGAAGTTTTTGTAAAACAACCTCCCGGTTTTGAACATGAAAGTTTTCCAAATCATGTTTTTAAACTTAAGAAAGCCTTACATGGTCTTAAACAAGCACCTCATGCTTGGTATGATAGATTAAATAATATTCTTTTAACTTCAGGTTTTAAAATTGGAAAGGTTGACTCAACTATTATTAAGAAAACAAATAAAGATATATTATTAACTCAAATATATGTAGATGATATTATTTTTGGTTCTACTAACAACAACCTTTGTCAAGAGTTTGCTAAGGCTATGCAAGATGAATTTGAAATGAGTCACATGGGTGAACTTAATTTCTTCCTTAGACTTCAAATCAAATTATTAAAAGAATGAATATTCATCAATCAAAGCAAGTATGCTAAAGATTTACCCAAACGCTTTGGAATGGAAAATACAACAAGCAAATCAACACCAATGAGTACTACTACATCACTTGACAAAGATGAAAATGGTAAGAATGTTGATCAAAATCTCTATCGAGGTATGATTGGATCAATTCTTTACATTGCTACTAGTAGACCCGATATTATGTTTAGTGTATGTTTATGTGCTAGATTTTAATCTAATCCTAAAAAATCACATCTTAAAGCCGTGAAAAGAATTTTTAGATATCTTAAAGATACTACAAATTATGGGTTGTTTTATCCAAAGAATAGCACATTTGATTTATTATCTTATAGTGATGCTGATTTTGCTGGATGCAAATCCGATAAAAAAAGTACAAGTGGAACATGTCATTTCTTAGGACATTCACTTGTATATTGGTTTAGCAAAAAGTAAAATTCAGTATCATTTTTAACGACTGAAGCAGAATATATTGTTGCAAGTCTTGCATGTGCTCAAGTTTTATGGATGAAACAAACATTATCTAATGATGGCATAAATTGTCCCATATCATCCATAATGTGTGACAATTCAAGTGCAATCAATTTATCTAAAAATCCTATTCAACATTCACGTACAAAACACATTGATATTAGACATCATTTCTTACGTGATCATGTGCTTAAAGGTGATATTTTATTAGAATCTATACCTACTGATAAACAAATAGCAGATATATTAACAAAACCCTTAAAAGAAGAAATTCATGTTAAATTAAGAAGGGAATTAGGTATATGTTCTATTGAAGATTTAAATTAAAGTTTTAAGACAAATACATATGCATACATACCTTTAATAGTCGACTAATTTGACCTATAGTCGATTACATGCACAAGCATTGCATATAGGATATTCTGTAAATTACAGTATAGTCGACTACTCTGTGTTAAAATCTAAAAATCAACTTTCTGTCGATTATAATATAGTCGACTACTTTCCTTAATAGTCGACTACTTAAACAGATTTTACATATTTTAAGTTTTCAAGCATTTTAGACCTTTACCTATCAAACCCACAACCCAATATCAGTTTCACTTAAGAAAATTTCTTCTCAACCATTCAATATCTCTTCTGATCAAATCATAGCCTTATATCCCATTTCATCTAGATCAAATTTTAACCACACATTGTTTTCTCATCTAATCATGACCATTCAAATTTTTACCTTACAACAAAACCACCCTAACTCCTCTCCTAAAAACCGATTCATCTCTTTCCCCACTTCAGAACCCACGTTCTCCATTCTAGGGTTTCTTCAATTCAACATCTTTCTCCAAATTTTTTTTAATATTTTCTTGTTTCCAAGTCTTTGTCAGATCTTGTAGTCGACTACAGCCTGTTTTAGCCGACTACATCTATGGTTTCATCTGTTAGGTAAGATCTTCAACTAATTTTTTTTCCAAGTTCCATTTACTATTGTTATCATGTTTCGGGCTAATAAATCTAAGCAAGTTCATTCTAATGTCAATGATAAAATCATCATATATTTAAAAAGTCCTGATTTACATGAAGAATTTAACAAAATATCCACATTTGAAGTTCTTCCAGGATGATTTGTGAAATTTAATGATTTTATCCCATGGAATTTTGGATCATACTTTGAAAATGTGGGGTTGCTTGAATTATTCTCTGCTGAAAACAGAAAACCAACATATCCATTTTTAGTTCAACTGTTCTTTACTAATATAGAACGTGTAGGAACTATAAGTGGAACTGAAAAGCTAAAAACTCTTGTCAAATGAATAGAAATTAAATTGACTTCTAAGTCAAATGGAAAATTTTTAACATTCCTTTACGAGGAGTCTCTCTTAGGTCAATCAGAATGAATGATTCAGATTTACTATCCAATCATATTTTTCTTCCGGGTTATGGTAAACCATTGAATATTTCGAATAAGCTTTGTCTAATTCCTCGTTTCATTGCTCGAATCTTAGCTTATAACTTGTTACCAAAAACTGGGAGTTTCCATTTCATTTCCCTAGATTTAGCAAAAGCATTATATGCAATAATGTGGAATATCCAAGTTAATTGGGCTGAAGTTTATTATGACAATCTTCTGACAATACCAAAAGAATTTTTTCCTTATGGTGCCTTTTTAACGAATATCTTTGATAAATTTCATGTTGATCTTGAGTTTGAAAATTCTGTCGTTCGTTCCATTGAGTTCTTTGACTCTAATGCCCTAACTAGGATGAAATTAACTAATTTTGAAATTCATGATCAAAATCCTCAAGATGAACCTCACCCTCATCAAGAACAAATTCCACAAGAAATTCCTCAAACCTCAAGTCAAGCAGGCCCTTCTTCTAGCCAACAACTACCACAAGTGCACTCAGAACCCTCTTGTTTCTCGGATGTGCAATATAACACCTTGTCTGCATGCAACCTTGAGTTAGAGACTAGTCAGTGAGCTCTTTACTCCCAGAATAGCTACATCATCAATAATCAGGAGGAGTTAATGAAGAAATTTGATAACTTGGATATGAAGCTCAATGCATATTTCTAAGGAAATCAACCTCCTCCAAGACCTTCATCTTAGAAGACCATGAATGCATCATTTAGTATTTGAATGAACTTTATGTTTGTTATCAAAATAATTATGTCTTATTTTGGTATGTTTAAGTTTAATTGTTACAAACTATGTGATAGTTATCTGTTTATTAAGACGTGTAATATGTTGCTACTATGTTACTTTAACATTAGTATGTTTTATGTGACTAAATTTTATGTTGCTTTTATGGTGTTTAGATAGTTAATTCATGTGCTATATATTTTAAATAGATTATGATGATGAACATTGTGGAACTTTTGATCTTTATGACAAGTCTTTGCCTACCTATTTGGATGAGTGAAGTTATGGACTATGTTCACAATCTGGATGATATGTTTGAAGTATTAGCTCATGTTGAAGAAATTATAGCATGTTTAGTATAAGTGTTTATTACTTTTTGTTAATGACAAAGGGGGAGAAATGGTATAAATGTTATAGACTCATGTTAATATTATAGACTCTAATATGCATTTATGGAGGGGGAGTAAGTATATTTGTTTCCAAATATTCTAACTCTTTTAGAATATACTTATATATGCATAAATTGTTTGTCATCATCAAAAAAGGGAAGAATGTTGAATATCATATCTCCACGATATTATTTTGATGATAACAATTTATACTATGTGTGTTATACAAATGCACTAATATTATATGCAGTTTTCAACATCAAATATGAACAAGTGCAATATGAGTTCAAGGCATTATGAAGTAAAGAAGATGAAGAACTTATACATTAATGTAATTTTTTACATTTTCTTTACTTCGAATTATTATACAAGTCTTGATCACTTACACACACACATAGAAATTAGAACACACTAACACATGCTTAGTGTGTTGGTTAACTATAGAAATCCCTTATGTTAACCATTAGACTTTATAGTTAATAATTGAGTGTCAAAATATTTAATTCATATCATTTTTATCCCTTATTAGTCGACTAATTAGAATAGTAGTCGACTACTGAAGCCTATGACTGAAATATAAGTTTTTGACACTTACAGTGTAGTCGAATAATCTACTTTATAGTCGACTACAAGAGGCAAAAACATTTCTCAAGTTTTTGTTAAGTTTTTGTTATTTTACAGTATAGTCGACTAATCGACTTTATAGTCGACTACTAAAGGCAAAATCTGTTTTTCAAGTTTTTGTCAAGTTTATGTCTGATTACAGTATAGTCTACTAATGACCATTATAGTCGACTACTAAGAAATTTTCTGACTTCACAGAGTCTGTTGAGACTCAGTGTAGTCGACTACTTTGTCCTGTAGTCGACTACAGATACAATTTTTCCAGAATTCAAAGTTTGAATTAATAACAGTTTATAGCCGTTTTAAACGTTTTTAAAGTTTAAAAATTTGTCTTTTCAAGAGCTATATAAAGGTTATATGTTCAGAAAAATGGCACATGATTTTCTACCCATAAGCTTTAATCTTTGTGCATTTTTCAAGAGTTAAAAATTCAGATTTTGCTATGTAATGAGAAAAAGATCTTTTCCGAAATTGCCTTTGATCATTATTCAAAATACAAATTATTTAGGAGAATTTCCAAAGGTTAAAATCATTCATAAGCCACTGCTACATAACACTACAAATCAAGACTTATAAGAATTAAGTTGTTTGATTCAAGGAAAGTTCTCTCGGTTTGAGAGAGGTTGATCTCTTGGTGTAGAGATCGGTGTGAAATTAGCAAGGTGTTGTCAATTGGTGTTGTAATTTACATGGACTTGCAAATTGGTCAGGTTTGGTTTTAATTTTTTACTTGGTTCAAAATTATAGTGGAAATCTCAAGCGGGATTTGCTTAGGGACTGGATGTACACTGGATTGGTGGAACCAGTATAAAATTTTTTGTTTGTGATTATGATTTTTTGAGATTGTTATCATTCTTTATTGCAATTTATTATCTACTTTGCATAAATTTTAAAAGAACAATATTCACCCCCCTAGTATTCTAGTGTATCTATTTCAGATCCTAAAAAGTTCCAGAGTAGAAACAATCTTCTTCACCTTAGAACGTGTTTTTTTGGTATGTTTTTTCCATCTTTTGAAATTACTTTCCACAATAATTTAAATTACTTTCCACAATAATTTAAGTAACATATCAAAATATTTATCCGCCACTCTGCTATGGGTCTTTATACGCAAAAGTGAAAACATAAATGATAACCTCATGAACTCGGTGCAATCCTCATATGAAAATTTTTCATTATCTTCTGTTAACTTCATTATCCGTGATAAGTCCTTAGAATTCACATCTTTAGTTTCATCTACAGTAGGTATAGGTAACATATCAACAACAATTGTATGTGTATCATCTACCCTCCCATCATCGAATGTACCTGTATCCTTCACTAGATCCATTCCTTCAAGACATCCTTCCCCATGAAATGTCTATAATTTGTATTCCTCATAAAATCCTGATACTAAATGTGTGGCTAAATTGCTTTTATTCACTAACTCTAAATGTTACAACAACAACAAAGGCAAAACATTATTTCACTATCTAAATTTCTTGGGTCTGCCAAAGCATACTGTATGAAAGCATTTATCTCGTTTTTATATTGACTCCCTCCATCACTCAATACAAAGAATATCAATCTATGACTTATCTAAAATTATCCTCATATGCTTGTTATATAACTTTTAATTAGTGAAACAGTATGCATAAAGTTTTTGTATTTATAATATATGCATGTAACTTTTAAGTAATGTTAAACTAATGATTAGCGCATAAAATTAATGGATACTTAATGTTAAAGTCTTTTTTGTGCCATCTATGAAATATTAAATTATAAGGATTAGACATAAATCATATTTTTATAGATTCAAATGCAAGCCTATGTTGAATTGGACATTTTAGAGGCTGTCATACGAAATGGGCCGATCCTATTAAAAACATACTAGTGCATACATTTATGTTTGCATACTTTGTGTGAAAGGCTCTAGAAGGGGGTGAATAGGGTTATGAGGTAATAAATATGCAATTAAAAGTAAGCCAAAGCAATTCACCAAAAAATAAAATGCGAAAACAAAATAAGAGAGATGAGTTAGGAAATAGTTAGCTAATTGTGACACGCGATATGTTCACGAGGTTCGGTCCTCCGACCTACGTCCCCGCTCCCCACTCTCGATGAGAATTTCACTATCACAACCTGGTATGAAAATCGGAACTTCTACACAACGATCTTCTCTTAAGATCTCACAACCACACAGTAGATCTCCACAAGATCTTGCTCTCCACATGTTACAAAGAACAAAAAGAACCTCTCTTCCAGCAGCCCTATGCCAAGGAGAAGAGATTCCAATTAAAGCTTGGGATGTGGGATTTGCAAGTATGAAAATAGATTTTGAAAATTTTAAAATTGAAGCTCTTTTAAGGTCAAGAACACAAGCTCAATTAATTTTCTCTTGCAGAGTTGGCTCTGAATTAAATAGGGTAGTTGGGTATATATAGGTAATCCTTGGAAGAAGCCAAAAACCCTGGATAAAGACAAAAAAGATCAAATCCTGAAAATCAGGAAGCTGGTTGAAACTAGATGTTACAATAGCGACGGTCGACCGTAGAGCCATTGGCGATCGACCGTAGGAACTAGTCGTTACAGCAAAGACTCTCTGGACTTTTCACGGTCGGTCGCAGAACCAAGTCCGGTTGACTGTGCGAGGCTACCAGACTTCCCAAACTTTCTGGACTTTTCACAGTCGACCGTAGAACCAAGTCCGGTCGACTGTAAACTGACACAGAACATACACAGAGTTTTTAAACAGGTTTTTGACTTTGGGAAATTATGAAAATTATCAAACAACTTTTAAAAATTGTAAAACTCGTAAAAATATTTTTAAACAAGAAAACAAACTTGTTCGACAAAGGATTTTGCAAAAAGGTTCTTATACTTGTGAAAACTCATTATTTAGCAAAATTAACAAAATAAGAGTTTTGAAAGTGTGTGTGTGTTATCCCAATAGCTTCAAATGCAATCTAACAAACTACTTGCCTACATTAAGCACTAGAGAGAAATAAAAATGCAAATATCCCTCAATATAAATACATAGGTTGAGTCTTGATATTTGTATGATTCTTGATGAAGCTTCTAATTTGATATTGTTCTCTTGATAGCTTTGGTTCACCAATATGCCTCCACCTCCTTGATTTCATCGTTGTAGCTTGATAATCCATCCAATCCTCCAATAAAGGTACTAATAAGCTTTGATATTCTTGTAGTCTACAATATCACTCAACAAGCAATTAGTACTAACAATGGTGGTTGTAAATCATCATCAAAACATAAAGGCTATCAATCTCCCCCTTTTTTATGATGACAACCAACCATTATTCAAGAGCAAAATAAAATTGAATGTATAGCTTATAGATAGTTGCTCCACCTATCTATAAGACTCTCTCCCGCTAACTATATGCACAAATGAGGAGATTTCTCTCCCCCTTTGTCACCATCAAAAATAGGGTACACAAAATAAAATATATGCAAAAACCCACAAAATACACCTCAATTGTTGGCCACCCGTGTCACATTCCTCAAGTGTTTGGATTTACGACCTCTCCTAGGTATTACTACCAACCCACTCCTCTTGGAATTGACCCTGATCTCTCCCAAACACTCCTCATGGCAATTTTATGTGTTCAAACATGTTATGACAATGAGTGTGTAAAGGAAAATGGTAGGATATGAAAATAACAATCAAAACAAACAAACAAACAAAGTCAAAGATTGCACATTTCCAAACTATTTCTTATGCGACAAAAATCTTCTTCACTAAGAGACTTGGTAAAGATGTCCGTTAATTGAGATTTAGTATCAATATAGATAAGGGATACATCTTTTCGCTCTACATGGTCACATAAAAAATAATGACGTACATCTATATGTTTGGTTCTAGAATGCAAAACGAAAATTTTGAGATATTGATAGCACTAGTATTATCACAAAAAAAATTTGTTTCTTGAAAATGCAAATCGTAATCAACCAAATTTTGTTTCATCCATAAAAGTTGTGCATAATACAAGCCGGTGGCAATGTATTCCGCTTCCGTAGTGAACAAGACAAGATAATTTTATTTCTTGGATACCCAAGAGACAAGAGAGTTACCCAAAAATTAACATGTACCACTCGTACTCTTGCGATCTACCTTACAACCGGTAAAGTCAGCAACAAAAAACCATAAAGATCAAAAGAAGTGCTTTTTAGATAAAATAAACCAAGATCTATTGTGCCATTAACATATTTGTTAATTCTTTTAACCGTAATCAAATGAGACTTTTTAGGAGAAGCTTGAAAACATGCACATGCACACAATACTAAACATGATATCCAGTCTACTCGTGGTAAGGTAAAGGAGACTACCTATCATACCTCAGTAAAGGTTTTGATCTACCTCCTCACCACTAACATCTGCATCAAGCTTGAGACTAGTACGCATGGGAGTTGGAGCATGCTTGGAGCTCTCTAATCTGAATTTTTCACTAATTCTCTAGCATATTTTCTTTGAGAAATGAAAATCTCATCCTTAGATTGATTGACATGGAGACAGAGAAAGAATGTAAGCTCTCCCATCATGCTCATCTCAAATTGGTCTTGCATAATTTTTGAAAAGTCCTTGCACAAAGATTTATTAGTGGCACAAAAATGATATCATCAACATAAATTTGAACTAAAGGAAATCATTTTTTCGTTTTCTAAAAAAAGGAGTATTATCAATTTTCCTTTAGAAAAACCATTTTCAAGTAGAAATCTAGAGAGGCGAGCATACCAAGCTCTAAGAGCTTGTTTTAACCCATATAAAGACTTTTGGACTTGATAAACATGATTAGGAAAAGAATGATCCATAAAACTGGGGGGTTGCTCAACATATACTTCCTCCTCTATAAAACCATTTAAAAAAGTACTTTTAACATCTATTTAAAATAGTTTGAAATCTTTAAAACTAGCAAAGGCTAAAAACATCCTAATAGATTCCAATCATATAACCGATGCAAAAGTTTCATCATAGTCTATGTCCTCCTCTTGATTGTATCCTTGAACAACTAAACGAGCTTTATTTCTAGTCACTATACCATGTTCATCAAGTTTGTTTCTAAAAACCCATTTAGTTCCTATAATATGAACATTATTAGGTCTAGGAACTAATTTCCAAATATTGTTTCTTTAAAAATTGTTTAGTTCATCATGCATTGCTAAAACCTAAAACTCATCTTTTAAAGCATCATTAATCTTTTTAGATTCTATTTAGAATAAGAATGCTACATTACCACACTCACTAAATACTTTGTTGACCCTATAGTTTTGATGATGATTTGTCAAACAATTTATCGCTAATATATTCTCTAGTTTTGTTATTATGTTTCTCTTTACAGATATTTCACACACGACAATCAAGCGTTAAAGATTCAAGTTCATATGTGTGGAGTTACATAGGTATAAGAGTAGTTTACTTACATATATTGTATGTTTATATTTAA
>BQKN01066282.1:575568-601279 GCA_022839385.1 Asparagus kiusianus
TATCAAAATTTTCATATTCGTAAAATACAGGTTTTACGAACACTTTTCAAAAACAGTGTGTTTTTGCAAACGAAAATTATTTTTCCAAAAATTCCTTTTCTAACATGTTCATTTTATCATTTAAAAACTTTCTCCAAAGTTTTATTATTTTTGAAATTGTTTTTCTATTTTTAAAGTATTTTTAAAACTGCCCAAAAACCTATCATATTGGCTGTATCAGTTTGCGGTCGACCGCTGCAGTCGACAGCCCGCAGCAAATTTTCAAGGATTGTTTTTATGTGCTCGCGGTCGACCATGACAGTCGACCGTGAACCATCCAAACACTTTCACGGTCGACCGTCGCGATCGACCGCCAGCTTGTAAACCCTATACTCAGTTTTTTTTTGTGCCTCACGGTCGACCGCGAGATTCCCACGGTCGACCGCCGATTCCATCATTGGTTTTTAACGACTATTTTTACAACAGTTCTCTGGGTTTTTTTTAGTCTTTTCAAGTTGGTTTTTTGGCTGATATTTGAGTGGGTATAAATAGCCCATTGCTGCTCTCTTTCAGAGATCTAAGTTTTGTGTTTAACAAAATCTTAAGTGTGTTTAAAAGAGCTGTTTAAGTTGATTTCATCAGTCTATTTCAAAAGAAGTTTTCCTACAACAAGAAGTGGCTTTCAAATTCTATTGGGATCATCATCTACTGTTCTTCTTGTTTGAGAAGTTTTCTAAACTCTTATATAGCTTACTGTTCAATTTTTATTTCATTAGCTATATTTATTGAGTTGTATTATTTTCATTCACAGTTATCACACACACATATTGAGCTTAATATCTTTATACTATATAGTGTGGGTTGTGGGGTAAGATTTAGTGAGTGTGAGCTTCATTGTGTTCTCACTTGTTATTTGAGAACAAACCATTGTATTTAATCTTTATTTGTGAGAATCACTTGTAATACACTTGTACACCGAGAGAAGTGTGAGGCGAGAGACGAGGTCAAATCCAATAGGAATGGCGTCGGTTGACGAACCTAGGGAGAGGTTGCATCCGAGCACTTGAGGAGGAGGACACAGGCTAGGTTCCTACACTTAGTGTGTAAAGTGTGATTGCATAGTGTTTGTATAGTGTGAGAGTTTTCGGTGATCTTGTAAACCGAGTGTGTAGAAGTTCCAGCTTCCAAACCGGATTGTGATAATAGATATCTCCTCGAGGTGAGGAGCGGGGACGTAGGTCGTGGGGACCGAACCTCGTAAACATATCCTGTGTTTGTGTTTGCTTAGCGTATATTTCCTTTGTGCTTATTCTTATCGTTCTTATTCATATCTATCTCTTGCAAGAACTAATTGATCAATATAATTTTAATTAGAATTTTATCGGGATTAGATTAGCATAAGACCCTAATCACCCCCCTCTAGGGTCCAACATACTTTTGAACGAGTTAGAATTCCTTGAGATGGACTCCCTATTATTTGTTACTTTGAATGATCCGGTGTAAATTTCCATGCCTTGGGAGTTCCTCTTGATTTTATATGTTGTTGCTTTCCCCATCTACATCCATTGAGCGTTTGTCATTAATTTACAAGAGCTCCAATCCCCCCTCAATATCATCATCATCCCTAGGCAAACTATCTTACAAACCAATATTAATCTTATCAAAAGTAACGTTTATAGATTCTTCAACAACAAGTATTCGTTTGCTAAAAACCTTATAAGCCTTATTTCTAGATGCATATCCAAAAAATATACAAACATTAATTTTTAAATCAAATTTATCATGATGGTCTTTAGTGTTTAAGATAAAATATTTACAACCAAAAATATGAAAATATCCAATATATGGGGTTTGCCAAAAAAGAGTTCATAAGGAGTTTTCTTAAATTTAGGTCTAATTAAAATACGATTTAAAACATGACAAGCCATATTCACGGCTTCCACCCAAAAATACTTAGGCAAATCAAAAGCATTTATCATTGTGCGTGCCATCTCTTGTATGGTGCGATTTTTTCGTTTAACAACACCATTTTGTTGAGGTGTTCTAAGAGCGGAAAACATATGAGTTATATCATGATGAGCACAAAAATTATCAAAAATTTTATTTTAAAATTCGCCACCATAATCTCTTCTAATTTAATAATTTTTAAATCTTTTTCATTTTTAATTCTTTTTATAGAATGAGAAAACTCTTTAAAACATTCATCTTTATTTGTAAGAAAAATTACCCATGTAAAACGTGAAAAATTATCAACAATAACAAATACATAATGTTTTCCTCCTAGAGAGGCAACACGCATAGGACCAAAAAGATCAAGATGTAATAATTGTAAATGTTTAGAAGTGGATACCTCATTTATGGATTTGAAGGAATTCTTAGTTTGTTTACCTTTGGTACATTCCTCACACACCTCACACATAAAGTCTTTAATATAGATTAGATTTGGTAGACCTCTTACTAAATTCTTTTTGAATAGCTTAGATATTAACTCCATGTTAGCATGTTCAAGTCTCTTGCGCAAAATCTTAGGGTTTTCATCCACCACGGCGAGGCACTTCACATCTTGATCTATTAGCTCATTCATCTCAAAGATGTAAACATTAGATCTTATAAAAGCAACAAAAATGATTTTATCATTCATGCTAACAATACATTTATCCGATTTAAAAGAAATATAAAAGCCTTTGTCACTTAATTGACTAATACTAAGAAGATTATGATTTAGTCCTTTTAACAAAATAAACATCCTCAATTATGGGAGAATGTATCTTGCCAATATTAACAATACCTATAATTTTACCTTTCTCACCACCATCAAAGGAGACATTTCCTCCTTCAATCCTTGATAGGGTTGCAAATAATTCCTTATTGCCCGTCATGTGATGTGAGTAACCACTATCAAGGTACCACAACTCCTTACGTCTTGTGCGAGACGTTCCGTACATATGAATAAGTTATAGAACCTTTATGTATCTAAACTTTGGGTCTTTGAATGATAGTATTTTTGGTACCCTTAGGTATCCACATTAACTCATAATGATCAATGCTATTTTTAATCCTACAATGAGTAAAGATATGACCATATCTCATGCAATATGTGCACAAATATTTTTTCTTGTATGTAGGAGCATGAGATTTATGATACCATTTTCTATCAACATGATGATGGCTAGACTAGGCATGATTAAATTTAATTCTATCATTTTTTATTTCTAGCCTCTTAATTTTAGACCTTAGTTGTTTGTTTTCAAAGTCTAGATCTCCTATCATTTCATCTTTTAGAACAAGAGAAGATTGTAGTTGCACAAACTTAGAATCACAAGAACCATGTAATTTTTTGAGAGAAGAGTATTCTTTTGCCACTCCTTTAAATTCAATGTTTAATTCTTCTAATGCGGTTTCTAGTTCACATTGCATAAAGAATGATTCACTTTTGGTTTCGGATTATATCTCATCTTCATGAGCCATGAAACAAATGTTTGGATCATGAAGAGCAATCTTGGTGCCCTCATCATCACTATCCGAATCGCTTGGTTCGGATTCATCCCATCTGACATAAATAGCTTCATTCTTCTTGTACTTCAAGTACTTCTCCTTAAGCTTGGGACAATCCTTTGCTAAGTGCCCTGGTTCCTTGTATTCGAAGCATTTACCTACATGAGAGGGAAATTTGTTGTTATTATTGTTAGATCGATTTTAAAAATTTTATTCATTTTAATTAATCTTGATATTCTTGTAGAGAGGTGTGCCACTTCTCTAGAGACATCAACTTCACTATACGAGGAGGATGAGTCATCAATTACCCCTTTGAGCATAATAGTCTTCAATTTTTAAGATGGTTCCTCGGTTGCCTTTGGGGGTACTTGCTCCTTTTCCTTGATCTTCTTCTCATGGACCTAGAGCTTGCCAATGAGACCATCAAGAGTAAGTGTTGTAAGATCATGAGCTTCCTCGATGGTCATAGCTTTAGGTTTCCACACTGGCGTCAAAAAATAGAGAATCATATAGTTCATCTCTTGGTTTGACAATTTCTTATCAAGGCCATGCAATTCATTTATGATGTTAGTAAACCGAGAAAACATAGCATCAATAGATTCATTTGGAAGCATTTTAAACAATTCATAATCATGCATGAGGCTACTAATTTTGGACTCTTTAACTTGGGGGATTCCTTCATGAGTGATGCATAATTTTTTCCTAATTTCGTATGCGGTTGCACACGTGGAAACCCTATTGTATTCATTGGGGGTAAGTCCACAAATTAAGGCATTCATGGCCTTTATATTAAGGTTTTATTTGAGCCTCTCACCATCGATCATACTACTACTACTAGGTTTCTCAATATATTTCTTCTCTACGATATCGAGGATATCAAGGTCAATGCTTCGAAGATAAATCTTCATCCTAGCTTTCCAATAGGCAAAGTTGCTACAGGTGAAAAGGGGTGGCCTAGTAGTGGATTGTCCTTCTAGAAAAGGTATATTCATTGAAGCCTCCATTTAGATCTTTTCTCTAAGGGGTTTAAGCCTAACAAATAGTAGAGACCTCGCTCTGACACCAATTAAAAGGCCTTAGAGAGGGGTGGATAGGGTTATGAGGCAATAAATATGGAATTAAAAGTAAGATAAAGCAATTCACCACAAAATAAAACGCGAAAACAAAATAAGAGAGATGAGTTCGAAAATATTTAGCCAATTATGACACGCGATATGTTCACAAGGTTCGGTCCTCTGACCTACGTCCCCGCTCCCCACTCTTGAGGAGAATTTTACTATCACAACCTGATTTAGAAACCGGAACTTATACACAACGATCTCCTCTTGAGATCCCACAACCACCTAGTAGATCTCCACAAGATCTTGCTCTCCACACGTTACAAAGAACAAAAATAACCTCTCTTATAGTAATCCTATGGCAAGGAGAAGAGATTCCAGTTGAAGCTTGGGATGTGGGATTTGTAAGTGTGAAAACATATTTTGGAAATTTGAAAATTGAAGCTCTTTTAAGCTCAATAACACAAGCTCAATTAATTTCCTCTTGCAAAGTTGGTTCTGAATTAAATAAGGTAGTTGGGTATATATAGGTAATCCTTGGAAGAAGCTAAAAACCCTAGAAAAAGACAAAAAAGATAAAATCCCGAAAATCTAGAAGCTAGTAGAAACTAGCCGTTACAGTAGCGGTGGTCGACCGCAGAGCCATTGGCGGTCAACCGTAGGAACTAGCCGTTACAGCAAAGACTCTCTGGACTTTTCACGGTCGACTGCAGAACCAAGTCGGGTCGATCGCGTGAGGCTGTCAGACTTCCTAACCTCTCTAAACTTTTCACGATCGACCGTAGAACCAAGTCCGATCGACCGCGAACTGACGCGGAATATACACATAGTTTTTAAACAGGTTTTTGATTTTGGGAAATTATAAAAAATTATCAAAAAACTTTCAAAATTTGTAAAACTCTGGAAAATATTTTTAAACAGGAAAACAAACTTGTTTGACAAAGGATTTTACAAAAAGGTCCTTATACTTGTGAAAACTCATTGTTTAGCAAAATTAATAAAATATAAGTTTTGAAAGTGTGTGTGTATTATCCCAATAGCTTCAAATACAATCTAACAAACTACTATCCTATATTAAGCACTAGAGAGAAATAAAAATATAAATATCCCTCACATATAAGTACATAGCTTGAGTCTTGATACTTGCGTGATTCTTGATGAAGCTTCTAATTTGATATTGTGCTCTTGATAGCTTTGCTTCACCAATATGCCTCCACCTCCTTGATTTCATCGTTGTAGCTTGATAATCCATCCAATCCTTTAATAAAAGTACTAATGAGCTTTGATATTCTTGTAATCTATAATATCACTCAACAAGTAATTAGTACTAATAATGATAGTTGTAAATCATCATCAAAACATAAAGGCTAACATTATGTCCATTAGAAACATCGTAGTGCATACATTTATGTTTGCATACTTTGTGCTTTTCATTTATTAAAAATTTTGGCAACACCTACCTACTATTCTCCTAGTACACTATGTAGATGTTATTGTACGCTTATTATATATGAAGAACAATGAGTACGTACTGCCAAAATTTTCCCAAAATGAAAACGCACAAAGCACACAAAGATAAACGATGCAATACTATATTCCTAACCTGTGTGAGAAGGGAAGTCCATCATGAACAGATCCAATGATATTGTATGTTAATCACACTTTTAACATAGGGTACACAATTCTTTTTAGATTAAAAAAATTAACTTTATACCCAAATAGAGTTGTGTATGCTTATGTTAGAAGAGATTGACATCGAACATTATTAGATGAGAGACTAGGGGTAACAGATTCAATTCTTATAAACATGGTATAAAACAAAAAATAGTGTTATATGTCAAACTAAATTAGAATAAAAATAATATTATTGTCATTATTAGCATTAAATAGTTTGTTTAATTAGGGTTATTAGAACTAGGATTATGGTTAGTAGAGTTAAAGTAGTTTTACTAGAGATGAAACTAAGGTGAAAGTCAGCTATTATTAGAAAATTTTTGGGTAGAATAAGTTAATTTATTAGACTAAATAGGGTCAGGGTTAGAGCTACTAAAGTTATATTAGTTAACTAATGTTTGTATTAATATGATATTTGGATTAAATTTAGTTGAATTGGTGTTTCTAAATTTGGCTAACGTAATCAAGGTTAAATTTAGCATAATTTAGGTTAGATTTGTTTAATCAGGTTACTATAACTAGGATTATGATTAGTGAAGTTAAATTAGTTTTATTAAAGATGAAATTAAGGTGAAAGTTAATTTAACTAGCACTTTAGACTTATGATAATGTTATTAGGATTTAGGATTAGGATAGTTTTTGTTAGATTTACTAGATTAAATTAGGGTTTTAAAAATAGGGCTTGGATTAGGTTTAAGGTTAATTAGGGTTTTGAATTTAAGTAAACCAAATACAAGAAAATAGTAAAACATTAGAATTACTAAAAAAATAAAAAAATAACATGAAAATATCTTAGAAAATTAATGTGGCTGTGGTAATAACGGCAAACTTCGCCGAGCGGTGGCGACAAACACACGGTGGTCACAAGCGGTGATGAAACTGACAACCACAATTAAGACAAGCAATAACCGACAGAGACGAGTGGTGGCAATGAACAACAGCGACAAGTGGTGGTGAACGAGCAACAGTGATGAATAGCGTTGTTTTGGGTTTTCGAGTGAAAAATTCTGAAAGAGGGGGAAAAGATTTAAGAGAGAGAGAGTAAAGGTTTAGGTTGTGGGTGAAAATTTAGGGGGAGTTCTCCCACCAATTTCTTTACAGTGGGCCACAAACATCCTTGACACGCTCCTAGCAAGCATGTTAAAAACCCATCAAGGATGTGAACATCCTTGATGGCAACATCATTGATGGCTCTTAGACACTAAGGCTGTAAAGAATGTTTTGCGACCTTGATGGCGATGCTGCCGTCAACATAACCTATAATACTACTAGTGACATCGCAAAAATTGAGTATACCTTTCTCATAAAACCTGAATTTAAAAAATTAAGAAATAACATAAAAATAAACAATTTTAAGATGTACCTGGAATTTCCTAGCGATCCTTGCCTCCAAAAAATTAAAACCCAATTAATATTAAAATGTAAGAATTCTGATAGAAACACAACCAACAAAAAGAAATAATAATATAGAACAAGTAAAACTAAATCACTTGTTACGAATAAATAAGGACTAATAATTATGATGCTAATCAAACTCTATCTAAAATCTTGAGAATTAAGATTTTACTTCCTTAAAAAACAAAATTTGTAAAGAAAATGAAAGTAAAATGTTTATTAAAGTGTTCAAAATTAAAAGAAGCAACCCAAATTGCAATTCTGAGACACCTTCTATATCCTAAAAATCAAAAGAAAATCAATAACTAGTCTTTAAAAAATTAAAAAGTAGACAAAGTGGAATAGTGTGAGAAATTCTTAATTGTAGAAAATATAAAACAATTAAAAATTGCCGAAAAAAAAAACAAATTGGAACAAAGAGAGGTTTTCTTACCCATTAGAACCATGCTTTACTTCATTTAAATGTAAGAATTAGTACAAAAACTTCAAAATAAGAATGTAAAACAAATAAAATAAAAAACGCTCACTCTGAACTCTCAAAATAAATAGAACAGAACCCAAATTGCAATTAAAAAATATCTTTTTGATCCCTGAAAAAACACTAATTAGAACAAAATGAAAGATAGATAATCTTTAAAGAACAATATGACCAACTAAATAAGAAAGGGGCGGTCATCTGGCGTAAGTTAGCAGGCGAAATTTTTCCTGCTATCCTGCGCTCCCGCCGAGTTCTCAATGGTGAGGAAGAAGAAGAATAAGATCCTAAGCATTGGATTGAGAGCCTCTCAATCAAATTTGATCGGTTCTGATGATCATTTTAATACTAGATCTGATGAAGATGATGAAATTTGTTCTCTAATAGGATCTACAGGTCCGAAAGGAGCTAAGAAATCGAAATCCATGGAGGAGTTGCTGAATCCTGAAATTTCTAGGGTTGATCCAAATCAAGATCTATCTGGAATTTCTCCTTTGAATGGAATTCAAGCTCGGAATCTCTGTAAGTCTCCGTTTTCTGAAGGGATGAATTCTGCTAGGGTTTCTTAGGCTGATGAATCTGTATCTGATCTTCATTCATCTTCAAGAATCTTACCTGTTACTGATTCTGTCCTTACAAATTCAAATTCAAATTCAAATCTAGATGCTAATAAAATTACTGTTCCATTGAGTTTGAAAGAAGGAAAATCTTCTTCAAATGAGTCTAGAGGTCCGGAATCTCCAGGAAAACCTAAAGAAGGTGAAATTAAACCAACCAAAAGCTGGATCAGCTTGTTTGCTGATAACAGAAAGCAGGGGAATGGCATGGTTTTGGATTATGTGCCTTCTAAGTCAACTGATGCAGTAGTTTTTGATGAAGATGAGTGGAATGAAGGTGCTTCAATGTGGAAATACTCTTTAATTGGACAAGTACTAGGTTTAAATGTCAGGTTTAAGGCAATGGAGACCTATGTGAATAAAGTTTGGGTTCATTCTCCAGAAATTTGTCTCCTAAAAGCTGGCTTATTCCTGTTTAAATTTAGAGGAGAAGATGAAATGAATGAAATTCTAAGCAAGGGTCCAAGGTTTTTTGGATCTAGGCCTATACTTTTGAAACCATGGTCTATTGGTGAGGACATTGGTAAATCTGTAGATTGCATCTATCCTTTGTGGATCCAATTACTAGCTTTAAAGCTAAACTTATGGAATTCTAAATGCATTAGCAAAATTGCAAGTATCATTGGTAGGCCTATAATAACTGATAAGTTGACTGCTAACAAGCAAAGGTTAGCTTATGCTAGAGTTTTGGTGGAAGTTAAAATGCCTTCTCCCTTGCCTGACCAAATCACTTTACAAGGACCTGATGGGAAGACTTTTAATCAAAAGATTCTTTATGAATTCAAGCCAAGATGGTGTGATTTGTGCAAAGTTGTAGGACATGATACAAATTTCTGCAGGAGGATGAATAGAGTCCAGAAATGGATCCCTAAGGAAAAAACAGACCCAGGAAATAATGTACCAAATCTAATAATCCATGAAGAGAGGTTTGCTGATCAAAATCTAGCTTAAGGGAGTAACAAAGGGAAATCAGTTAAACTAAATGAACCTGTGCAAGTTGTGCATGCTCAGCACTCTGCTTTAAATGAGTATCAGGAAAATGAGTATGTATCATCAGTGCATAAAAAAGCAGATTCTGGGGTTGTGTATGGACTGAATCAATCTGGTTTCAAGTCTATATTAGATACAGGAGTTCCAAAACATGCTGCTGGAGGTAGCACAGAACCTGTGCATGTTGTGCATGTTTTGAACTCAGACACATCTGAGAGACCCTGGGTTCAAATCCAAAGAAGAAATCTCCCTGATGCTTCAGTTACAAATATTGTTGAGGGGATCACAGAGCCTGTTCATGATGTGCATATTCTTAAATCAAGGACAGGAACTAGAAATTCATGGGTCCAAAGAGGTAACCAAATGCAACCTGATACTACAGTAAATGCATTTTCCCATCTTATGATTGATCCCTCTTCAATTAATAGAGGGGGGATAGATCTACAAAAATGAATCTTACATTTTAGAATGTTAGGGGGCTGAATAAGTCCTCTAAACAGCTTTTGGTGAAACATTTCATAGCTCAGTATCATCTATCTTATATAGCTTTATTGGAAACAAAGATTAAAGATAGGAAGTTGTCTTTTATAGCCAAAACATTGCCAACAATTGGAATTATCTTTCAAACAGTGGCTATGCAAATAAAACCAAGATTATGATCTTGTGGGATCCTAATATTTTGGATATTAACATTGTAGCCCTCTCAGCTCAACATATTACATGCTCAGTTAAATCTTTGGATGGGAGATTTGATAGTATAATCTCAACGTTTTATGGTTCAAATCAAATGGAAGGTAGGAAGGAGTTATGGGCTGATTTAAAGCTTATTCATAATTCAATTGGGACAGCACCTTAGCTCTTATGTGGGGATTTCAACTCTGTTATTAGTAATGATGAGAAATTGGGTGGCTCTTCTCTCACTAAGGTAGATTTCTGGGATTTCAGGGATTTCATTCATGATTGCTTCCTGAACCACCTGAAAACAATTGGGTGTTTCTACACATGGAATAACAAAGAAGACACAAATTTAAGGGTATGGTGTAGGCTGGACAGAGCTCTAGTAAATGATTCCTGGTTACATATGTTCAATGCTAGTCAAGCTGATTTCCTTCTCCCTAATTTTTTAGACCATTCTCCTGCGTTGGTCTCTATATTTGAGGATAAAGTGCAAGGTAAAAGACCTTTTAAATTCTTTAATATGTGGGCTAAACATGAGAAATTCCTTCCTGCAGTAGCTAGCACTTAGGGATCTGATATTGCAGGGTACAAAATGTTTTCAGTTTGCACAAAGTTAAAAAAACTGAAAGGAGTTCTCAAGGATATAAACAAGAGGCATTTCTCAAATATTAGTGAACAAGTTCTGAGGGCTAGGAATGCTTTGGAAGAAATTCAAAGGAATCTTCAGATCAGCCCTCTGTGTCATTCTTTCATCACTGAGGAAAAGGGATGTTTAACTAAATACAATAAATTGCTTGACTGTGAAATTTCCTTTTACCAACAAAAAGCTAGAATTAACTGGGGGTTAAAAGGAGACAGATGCACAAATTTCTTCCACTCTGTCATAAATACAAACAGACATCACAACAAAGTGATGGTTCTATACAATGGAGCTGGGCAAAGAATTACAGATCATGAAGAGATAACCAATGAATTTGTTTCATATTATAAAAATCTCATGGGAAAAACTTCTGTCAATAAAGATCCTGATATTGGAGTTATCAAATCTGGTCCATGTTTCTCAAGTTCACAGGCCAGGGTTCTCTCAAAACCTGTAACAAGAGATGAAATAAAAGATGCCATCTTTTCCATGTCTGACAACAAAGCTCCTGGTCCTGATGGTTATGGGGTTTTTTTCTTCAAATCAGCATGGTCAGTTGTGGGTGAAGAAGTAACATTGGCCATTGAGGAATTCTTTAGCTCTGGAAATCTTTTGGGTGTGGTGAATACTACATCTATTACTCTTATCCCCAAGGTAAAATGCCCAAAAACTCCAGCAGATTTTAGGCCTATTTCCTGTTGCAATAGCCTATACAAATTTATCTCAAAAGTCTTGGCAAATAGACTTAAATCTGTTATGGGCTCTTTGGTGAATGAAGCACAAAGTGCTTTTGTTAAAGGTAGGTCAATATCTAGCAATATCATGTTAGCTCATGAGTTAATCAAGGGATATAGCATGAAACATATATCTCCTAGAATCATGTTAAACATTGATATCAAAAAAGCCTTTGACACAATCAGCTGGAAATTTCTTAATGCTATGCTCAAAGGTTTGGGATTTCCAGATTTTATGATTGACAGAATCATGGCTTGTGTTACTAGCCCAAAATTCTCCATTTCTCTAAATGGATCTCTCCATGGATTCTTCAAGGGTGAGAGAGGCTTGAGGCAAGGTGATCCTCTTTCCCCATATCTTTTCATTTTAAGTATGGAATACCTATCAAGAAATCTGGATGCTTTGAAACTGGACAGGAAATTTAAAATTCATCCCAAATGTGCTAATCTCAAGCTCACACACCTCATCTTTGCTGATGACCTCCTGTTATTTGGAAAGGGTGACTTATATTCAGTGCAGAAGTTATATCAGTGCATTAAAAACTTCGGTGAAACAACTGGTCTTGAAGTTAATCAAGATAAATGTTCAATTTTCTTTGGTGGAGTTGATGATATTTTCAAATCTGCTATACTAAATCTTCTAGGCTTCAAAGAAGGCAGTCTCCCAATCAGATACTTGGGAGTTCCTCTCATATGCAAGAATCTATCTTATATGGATTGCAATGCACTTATCAACAAAGTAGCAAGCCAGTTTCTCACATGGTCAAAGCACAAAAAACTAACATATGCAAGGAGACTACAAGTTATAAAAAGTGTAATTCTGGGAGTGCAGGTTTTCTGGACATCAAATTATATTTTGCCTGTCAAAGTAACACAAAAAGTTGATGAATTATGTAGGAACTTCCTATGGGGGAAAACTTATCAACCTTCAAAAACTCCCCTAGTTGCTTGGAATACTGTCTGTCTGGACATGAAACAGGGTGGACTTGGAATTTATTCTACTTCAACTTGGAATCTGGCAGCTACTTTAAAGAACTTATGGTCCATTCATACAAATAAGGAAACACTTTGGATCAAGTGGGTTCATGGGCATTACTTGAGACGATATGATATCTGGAATGTTCCTACAAAAAATGGTGACTCATGGATGTGGAAGCAAATGTTAAAAAAGAGAGATACAGCAGTGATTTCCTGTGGAGGATTAGATAATCTGCTGCATTTACTGAGCTCTTGTTTCAATAAATCTACATCTCAGATTTCATCCTTATACAAAGCTATCTCCCCTGCTGCTCAAATAGTGCCTTGGCATAACACTGTATGGGAAAAAATGAGTTATCCAAAATACTCATTCATTTGTTGGCTTGCTGTGCATAATTGACTACTCACCCAGGATAGATTGATGAAAAGAGGAGCCATTAACTCAAATAGTTGCAGTTTGTGTTTTGGTGAAGGACTAGAAAACAGAAGTCACTTATTTTTTGACTGCAGGTTCTCTAAGGAAGTGTGGAACCGCATTATGATTTGGCTCCAATTCAAATGGAGATCAAGTGAGTGGGGGATTCTATTAGATTGGTTTTGCACTAAGCTGAGGGGCAGGGGATTTAAACAACGAATCAAGCGTATGGCTTTCTCCGCTACAATTTACATGATTTGGACTGAAAGGAATGCTAGGATTTTTCAGAGCAAAAACAGAAGTGTGGAGTGTTTGGTTAATGATATAAAGATGGACATTTTGCTTACAAATCTGAACACTCAAATCCCAATTGAGAACAGAGAGTGGCTTCTATCCTTGTAAAAGCTCTGTAAATATTTTATTTCTTTGAGCTTAGGTTCAGGTTTCGGCTTTAGTTACAGGTTTTAGTTGTGGATATCTCAATTTGTAAGAGATTCTTGATGTACTTTCAATTCTCACATTGGTGGATGAATAAAATCTTTTCATTTACCCAAAAAAAAAAATATGACCAACTAAAAAAATCAACGTACATCAACATGTTCTTGCTCCTAAAAAATGAAAAAAAAAACAATTCAATAATTAGAACTAAGTTCAAGCACTAGCCTCAGCTCTGAAACAAAACTCCCTAAAAAAACAAAATCAACTAAAAATTAATAATAATCAAAATTAAACTTTTATCTTCAATCCGTCTTACAGATTATAAACTTTGCCTGGTTTGATCTCCTTCATGAAGATTAAATCACATATAGAAGTGTGAACAATGAGCTATTGTGCAAAGTGTAAACTTTATTTTTCATATGTATTTGACATAGACTAATGATTCGGTCATCTATACATAATATGCACAGTGAATAGAAAAGGATATTGAACTCAAAAAGGACTATAATGGAAGATAATAAAAAGAATATATATGAATATATCAAATAATCAACTACCATAGTAGCACCTAGATACAGAAAACATAGAAGAGTGAGAAATAGAAATTAACCAATGAGAAAAATAGAATTAATAAATAAAAAAGGCTAAACACTAACCATCTTTGTGAGTGCCATGCAAAATCCTTAAAAAACGTTTTAGGAGAAAGCACTCAAATCAGCATCGGAGAGCAACACAACAATGCTTTTTCTCCATTTATATGTATAAAAAATATGAATAATTTGGGATACTCTACTCTCAGTAAAATCAAAACTATATTACCTAATTAGTTCTAAATTTCATTTGAAAAGTGAAAACTTAGGCGATTATGTTATTTCACATGTGTTTATAATGATCTCGTGATCTTATTGATTGTGCATATTCCTTATATGTTTACCAATTTTTGAATCTCAAATTTCAAATTTAGAGAAAGAGTGGTTTTAGGAAATTAGATGGAGATTTGATTTAATTTGTACAATTAGTTAGAGAATTTTTCAAATCTTTGTTTTTTATGACTGAATATCCATGCAAGTAACAATTTGGCAAGTGGGAAGAAATTATGCAATTTATTTGTCACCCATAATTATTCTAGAATTTCATACACATTGTTTTTAGAGACGGGATGTTAGAAGAATAGTTTTGATTAATAAGGATAATATATTTGTTATGGTGTTTTCAATCGCCAAAGCGCAACCTTTTGCTAGCAACGGACATGTGTACTTCTGTATGCAATGCTCCATTCAATTGGCGGCGAAGACCAATAAGTGTTCCAACTTAGCCGACTCGTCGAGTCGACATTCCTTCATGACGACTCGAAAGGTGGTACTAGTTGACCCTCTTGTCGAAGACGACTAACAACGAGCTCACTCGACCTGCTATTCGACGCCTCACTATGACGACTCGAAAGGCTTTACTCCTCGGAGAAGCTAGAGGACGACTTCAGCCTCGAGCCTCTCCTGCTGACACAACATCGACGTTTTATTAGTGCTTGGCAGGCGACATCATACCTCTAGCCCCGATAGCCATCATGACTCATTGGACCATGTTGGTGCCACCATGCCATAGATCGCGTCACATTTAATGCTGAGGTGATCTCTCCTCCAGTCGCCAGCCGATACATGTAAAGTAGGAGCTAACTCAGCCGCCAACCCCTACTTCTTCACCGTCATCCCGTGCTCGGCCACATTGTCGGTTCTACCCCTTATACCTCCAGTATAAATAGGGACACTATTCTAAAGACCAAGGTAGCACAAAATGCCATTTCTAAGCTACCTCTGCAAAGGTTCCAAAATCTAATCTTCTAACAAGTATCTGTAATTTATATTGCACACACAAGAACTCTCACAGTTCTTTACTTTCCCCACTCAAGTTACTAGCAAACTTGATCGTCGGAGGAACCACGGAGGAACTAGTCCCCGTCCTTTCACGGGTTTCTATATATGTAGACTTCAGCCACTCAACTCAGAATCGGATATTCGGGGAAGGAAGCGGCCCCTCATCAGTATCACCCCCATCTAACCACGGATATAATTGACTATGTGATCACTTAACATCAATAGTTTGGCACCCACCATGGGGCCACTTTCTTTTTCGAGAAAGCATGTCTGGTTCTGAGGATAGGTCTGATCAGTTTCACCCTATAGAACCACATCATAGTTATATTACTCAAGCTCAGCTTGAAGGAGATCCATGAGAACGCATGTAAAAATCTTCCTGAGACCCCTTCCCCTAGCTTCGGGACAGAGGAAGTTTCTCATTTTGGTGATCAACTTGATCATTAGGATGAAAACATGGATGAATGATCCCTTTCATGTTAAGGTGGAGATTATCAAACTCAATAGAGTTCAGATCTGGCTAAGAAGAGTCAACACAATAGTGTTCCTCTACAGCCTTAACAATAATTCCCAAGTATTTACCAACTAACAATCTGACTACAACATTTTGACGAGGACATGAACTCAGAAGGGCTTCAGATTGGGCTCGATTTCCTAGACAAGAATCGAGAGAAAGCACTTCAGACCCAGGTCACCAATCAGCAATGAATAGCCTGCTACTACATCAGCAAGATCTGACCAAGTAGAGTCAATGCTGGCGATCTCGTCCTCCTCAAAGCTGCTTTCAACGAAGACACCCGAAGAGGCAAGCTAGGTCCTAACTGGAAATGACGGTACATAGTCTTAGAAGAGCTGCGAGTAGGCACCTATCAGCTAAGGGACCCAGATGAGAGAGTCCTATAACATCCCTGGAATGTTGAGCACTTGAGGCAATATTTTCAATAATTCTATAAATTTTGCTCAGTATTAATAGAATTATTGTTGAAACTGACTAGAATCCTATTTTGCACTCCTATAGTGCCAAATCTATGTAGGAATTTTTAAGCCCTTGGTTCCTTCTCAGGGTAAATCTAAGGAATATTCACCATATAGTCACCTCCCACATTCACCACTCGACCATCATGGTAAGGCCAAAAGACCCAGGCGTCTACATAAGTCCTGGACACCCAACCTCAGGGTTTCCACTTTGCCAAAGACCCAGGTGTCTATGTAAGTCCTGGGCACCCAACCTTAGGGTTGTCAATTTGCCACAGCCTACGACATCTATGTAAGTCCTAGGCACCTCAGGGCTATTAATTTGCCACAGACCTGGGCATTTACATAAGTCCTGGGCACCCAACCTCAGAGTTGTCACTTTGCTAAAGACCCAAGTGTATACGTAAGTCCTGGGCACCCAACCTCAGGGTTGTCACTTTGCTAAAAAGACCTTGACACCCTCATTAAGACCAAGGCACGTACCCCATGCTATTGGTATCATCATGAGTAAACCTAAGGCATAGAATTCAATCGTTCGGTCGTCTTTGGCAAAAGACCTAGGCACTTCAAATTGCAAATCTTTGTTGACAAAAGACCTGGACATCTCGCCAACAAGAGGAGTAAAATGAGCCAGTTATCTCGACCCCTTAACACTCGGGTCGTCCCAACACAACCGACTCACAACAATCCACACTTTTTCTCCCAAGCAAAATCTAAACAAAGCTACAAACAACCAAAGCAAAAGCAAGGAATAATTAGAAGCAGGCTCCAGAATGAGAGCAAAGTCAATCTTTATTCCAAACTCAAACTTTATTACAAATTCATTACAATATTCATGTCAATATTTACAAAAGGCATGTCGATATTTACAAAAAAATAGAGATACAAGCCCTCAAATCTCTCGACCAGGTCTAGATCTAGGAGTATGTCACGCCCCGCTTCCCATAATACCGAGAAATCGGAACGTGAACAAGCCCGCGACGTATTAGATTGAGGAGAGTAAATAAATAAAAATAATCATTTCTCCTCAACCTAATACACTAAGCATCAAGTAATAATACAACGCGAAGTCACAGGTCCCGATCATAATTAGCAAGAATATAATAGACAAACTCAGAACAAAATGATCCATATCATAAAAAAATATCATCTAAGACATAATATTCGGGTCAACATGCCCTTATACAAAAAAGTCCAAATAAGTACTAAAGAAATATGAAAATATATCGTTCAACAGGCATAGAAAGGAAGTACTACAAAAAAATAAACTAAGGACCGTCAAATAACTAAGGAAATAGCTAAGCTTCAACTTGTTCTTCTGCTCTGTCTGCAAGGCACTCCTGCTGAGAATCCTCTAGCTCCTGTACGATTCCAAACTGAGGTTGTCCGCCTCCTAAATCTGATGTATACTAGAGAAAACAGGCGTACGTCAGCGTGCATGGCACACGGCAAGGTCCCATAGGGGAGAAAAGAACAGTCAAACGACCAAGGCAAAATCAATAATAATAATAATAAAAGCATGCTACTGGAATACTAATAATCTAAATGCAATCTATCACTAGAATATAATGATCACAAGAATCCAAAAAAATCAACCAAGTAACAAGTCGATCATGTAGCTTGCGATCAGAATAATCATCCAAATAACAAGGTCATACAACTAGATGGAATTAATACTTAAAAATCTACAACAATAGTACGTCGAGCAAAATAATCCAAATAAGAAAACCCTCATGTATATACCATATGTCTAAAATTATAGATAATTAAATATTAATTTCGATCTATATATGAAAAGAAATACAACTGGCCTACATCTCATAAGAATTCATAGTTAGTTAAGAAAGAGGTTAGGTAACTAGTCATCATATAACAAGTCACTGGTTCACATCTCATATAGAGTCAACGTTCATATTCTCGGATAAATGAATGTTTACAAATCTCCTATGTGCATCCAATACTGCTACACAAACTCGGTCATATGACTACACGTAATCTGTTTTCAGCCTGGTCCTAACTCAAGCTAAACTCGGGTGAATATCAAACTCACAGACCAAAGTGACTACGCAAACTTCACTTTACCCTAACAAACCAATCCTAGTGCTACACAAACTCACTAATGCGAGCCTGAAAGATACATCAATAGCTAAATCCGATCACATGAACAAAGACTTTCCCATCATAACTCTTCTCACTTTTCTAAGTCAACGATCATAACCTGAACTAGATCTTTGGTCCACCTCCTAAATTTAGTCAACGTACACACACATGTCACTAAGTCTTGTTCATGACACACAAGACCACTAAGTCATGAACTACTAAGGGTTCTCAAACACAATCTCAAACACAATAAGAAATAATAAATGAAACAACCAATTACAACAGTGTCATAGCATACCATGTAATTAAAATAAGAATCATGGAATCGATGATTGTTTTGCACATAAAATATTACGGTCAACAACTATCCATCACACATTCATAAACTAAATTAATTCAAATAAAATCTTTTACAAAATAAATTCCTTTCAAATTATCTCTCACCATAATTATTCTAAAAATAATCTCTTAAAATAATAAATTCATAAATTCAAAATAATCTTTTTACAAGATAAATTCTCATTAACTTAAAGTTTATTTTCCCAAAATAAATTCTTTTCTCATTATAATAATAACTCTAAAATAACTTTTAAAATATTGTTTTTATTTCTTTTTCAAAAGCATTTCATAATTAATTATAATCTAATTTTTAACATACCCGATCATCAGATATAGCATCAATTCACAAAATATAACCACAGCAATATTTAGTATTATTCATCAACAATCCCACGCAGATAATAACAGTATATATGCTACAGCAAAATCCAAAAATTGAATGATGAGTCAAAGAATATCAGGATCTTGCCTATGGGTTTCGTCGAACGAATCGACATCGACGCGCGAGGCTACGGGTGACGTGACGTCGAACGTCAGGTTGTGTACGGCGTCGGCGAAGGCTACAACGGTGAGGATGGAGGTGGTTCAGGGGACGATGACGATAGCCGAGAGGAGAGGGGTTGTGGCTGGTCGGCACAAATCTAAAGGAGGCTGTCATAGGCTGACGGGGTGGAGCAGCGGGGGGAGGGGCTAAGCGGCGGGCCTTAGGGGCATTGAGAGGCTGCTAGGAGAAGCGGGTGGCAGCGGTCAGGGTGAGGTGGACTTAAGAGGAGGCTGGGCGGAGGCCGTCAGCGGCGGAGATTGGCGATGGTAGTAGGGTGGTGGTCGACGAAATTTGACGATAGAGAGGTGGCGAGGGAGAGAGATGATGAGGGAAGAGAGAGAAAGATAGTGGCGGGTTTGAGGTGTTGACGGTGGAGGAGATAGAGCAGGGAGCGGCGTGAGTTGAGAATGAGAAAGAAAGGAGAGAGAGAGAAAGATGAGGTGGGGCGGCGTGAAAACGTGAACAGGAAGAGATACATATGATATATATATAGGTATGTAATTAGAGTTAGGGTTTAGATATTTAATGAAACTAATTAATAAAAAATATAATTACTTACATTTTAAATCAAATAATTATAGAAAAATTATCTACAAAATAAAACGTACCAGTTATACTAATATAATAGATAATACACAATAGTACTAATAATACAACAAATTATATAATTAATCGAGAATATTTAATACAAAATATAATTACTTACATTTAAAATCAAATAATTATGGGAAAATTATCTACACAATAAAATGTACCAATTATACTAATACAATAGATATTACGCAGTAGTAGTAATAATATAATAAATTATATAAATAATACGTAATATTAATGATAATATACTATATTATATGAAATAATACGTAATAGTAATAATAATACAACGTATTATACAAAATAGTACGTAATAGTAACAATGACACAAAAGATTAATTCAAAAGTTTTTACTGCACTAAGTTAATTTATAAATATCAAAATCATTTAAAATATATAAAATTTGGATTTTAAATCGTAGAAAACTTTAGAAAATAAAGAAAAATACAAATACTCTTTTAAAAGTAATAATTAAATATTTTAAAATACCAAAAAATTATTTTAACTAGTATCGAAAGTTGATGGTCATTATAGAGTAAGGCTTGGACGGTCCTCTATAGGAGTGGCAAGGGCAAGAGCACTAGAAGAAGAAGCGGCAAGGTTCTCTCTAAGGGCGTCCTCCGAATCGTTCTCACTGTCATCTAACGCCAGTTCCAACCCTCCTCCGCTCACGTCGATCTCCTTTATGAGGTCGAGATAGTAAGAGACACAGGAGGGTAGAGACGATCAGGCGCAGGATGAGAGTTAGGAGGGAGCAGCGAGGCTAGGTAGTCAACACTAGCCTTACAAGCTAGAGGCACCTTAGCTTTACCCAAGGGACCCTGGCGCCAGTCGTCGACCACCTTTGACCTATACTTCTCCAAGTCCAGGTGAGCAAGTTGATCATCTCGGTCCTTAATAATTATCACAGATGCCTGATGAGTCGACTGCTCATCCTCGAGGTCCCACCTCAGTTGCTCAGCCAAGAGACGACTCAATTGAGCATTCTCCTCAACCGCCTCCTTGAAGCATCTCTTAGACTCGAGCTCCCCCTCCAGAGCAGTCAAGCAGCCATATTATTCAGAGACTCCCTGCTAGAGGTGGTCGACCTCACCCTTCAGCTGAGCTACCTCGCCTTGGAGATTCTTGATAGAAGTCGCATGCTTGGTGCCGTGGGATCTGAACCCCCTAAGGAGATTTTCCTTTATCTCTACCTCACGATACCAGCTGGCCTCATTGATGTTCAGTTCGGCCTCCAAGGTGGCGATTCTCTTATCTAGTTCCTCCTTGGTTAACTTCTTCTTAGTCAGGTCCACTTGCCACTCTGCCAGAGAGTTGTGCAAGTGGACGGGCCGGTTGAACAACTCCTGCTCCACCTAGGCCCCCTGAACCAAGTAGGCCTTAAGGGCCATATGCAATCCGACACTTGGCATGTCCCGTAAGAACCCCTCATCCATCGGGAGTGTGAAATGCTGGAATGCTCGGATTGGGGTAGTTGAAGAGCCTAATATCGAAGAGCCTATGTCGAGAGGCGTTGCCACGACGAACCTCCCGCCCTATAAGAGTTCCCTCCTGGACGAACAGGGGCCCGACGGGACTCCCATCAATATGGCCTTCACCTTCTCCCAGAATCGATGGTCAAGCTCCGAAGTCCAGTGGCGTAATATATAGATTTCCATTGATAATATAATTATAGATTTTTCAAATTTAAATGATGAATTGTCAATTACTTATAATTTTAAAATTTTACATATTTACAATAGTTTTCCTATCTTGCCTTGATTGAAATATTTGATATTTACAAAAATAAAATTAATTACTTTCGAACCAAGATTAATTATTTGAATTATAACGTTATGTAAATAATTATTTGATTAATATTGTTATTTGAGTTAACTAATTAGCTGTAAAAATAATTATTTCACAACCAAATATCTAGTGATTAGTTTGATTTATGGATATTTATGATGATTAGAATTGTTATAGCTATTTTAGTGCTAAAAAGTTATCTACAATTAATAGCAGACAAGTGTCCCGCATTATGCATAATCGAGCCGACTCTTCACTTCAAGATAACCAAAGACCTATCTCGGATGACTCGACACGTTGACATCTCGCAAGGATGACTCAAAAGGCATTACACGTCGATTGTTTGTTGGGGTGACTTCTTGACCAACCTACTCGACTAGCCATTCGGCTGACATCTCATGAGGGCGACTCAAAAGGCGGTATTTCTCAACCTTCTAACGGACGAGTAGAAAGGCGACGGCTACCTCGAGGCTTGAGCCCCCTCCTGCGCACTGACATCCAATTACCTCCCAATAAATGCCATTAAATGCATTATGCACCATAATTTCTCTTTCCCCAATAGTCTTTATGACACATCGGACCACGTTGGCACCGTACACCCCTAATCACGTCACATTAAATGCGAAAGTGACCTCTCCTCCACTTATCGATCGACACCTGTGAAGCAGATGCTAACTTGGCTACCAACCCATACTTGGTCAAAATTACCATCCTATACCTTATTACCACTATAAATATGGGTACTATTTTCAATAATAAGGTGAGATCTTTATCTCTACCCATTGTGCTTAAGAACTACTATAGTTTAGTTACTTCTCCACTCAAGCATATTTACCTAACCCCACCCTCTTATGATTTGCTATCTGTGTAGGGAAGATTAGCCCATCTCAGGACTGGATATTCAGAGGTTAGAGGACCTCCGTCAACCAATTAATTTCAATCTCATTGACTGTTTGACAGGAGCCATCAACAGTTTGGTGCCTACCATAGGGCCATCTCTCTTCTCCGAGCAACCATATATGATTCTGAGCATAGGCCTGATCAATCCATCCCTGGAGCATTGCATCTGGTCTATGTCACTCAAGCTCTATTTGAAGAGTCCACCCAGTGGATCACTCAAGGCTTCCAATGGTAGTTTGCTGTTTTCATCACCGAACTCCTCCATCGGATTCCTCCTCCTCAGCCCGCTTACTCCATGGCCCCTCCACCATCTGGGGATCAACCTTCAGCAACTCATTCTCTAACAAAAGCCTAGTTTAAGGCTCCTTCTCCACCTCTGCGTGTTGCTCATGCCGGTCAACAGAGAAGACAAGTTGAGCACACGTCTCCTTCTCCTCGCCAGCAGACTCGCCGAGTGGATCCTTGTCAACCTTACTCTCATTACATGGAAGTGACTAATGAGAGTCTCAACCCTAGTCATGATGGCATGAAGTGTGCCACCGTACGAGCTCAGTAAGCTCCTCATTGCTATCATATTGCTCTAGGTCCCTTAGCTAATTGCATAGCCTCCGGCTATGATCGGACTTACCAACCAATCGCTGAAGCCATCAAAGGGAACACTCCTCTCATTGATGACATCATGAATGCCACCTGTGAGAAATTTAAGTTGCCCCAAGTAGAGAAATACAAACGTGAGAGAGACCCTATAGAGCATGTCCAAAATTACTATGATATGTGAGCATGCTGCAGGAGCCCAAAGACATTATCTACAGGTGCTTTCCCATCACCTTATCGGGATGTGCCAAGCTCTAGTGCAACTCCCTGGAGTAGAAGTCTATCAATAGTTTTGAGTAACGTAGCCATAAGTTTGTCCACCACTTCTTGGCTGACACCAAGCATAAGTTGCATGCTCATGTATTGATACAGAGGAGACAGGAGACTGGAGAGAGCCTCCAAAGCTATTTCAAGAGGTTCCAAGTGAAGCAGTTAGAGGTTGAAGAGCCAGGGAGAGCGATCGCCATGTCGGCCATTATGGCTAGCCTATTAAACAATGAGCTGGATGACTCACTTGCAAAGAAATAGCGTGTCACATACAAGTAGTTGATTGCCAAGGCTCACGGGTATATAGACATGGAGGATGCCCGAGCCTACAAGAATATGGCTAGGGCAACAGAAGTGGCACCAGCAATAGTGGTGACACCGGCAACCCTAGCAGTAGCGGCATTTCTAGCTTCAGGACTCCCATGGCACTAGCTATACTGGTGGCTGCCACAACAGCCCAAGCAACACAACCAGTATAGGAGTCAGCCAGGGATCTCCTTCCGAGACTAGAGTCAGCGAGCCATCCCCCCAGAGCCGACTACCACCCAAATCGGTCTGATAGGAGGGACCAAAAGAGGTAGCCGCTGCCCAAACCAGCTCTCACAGCCCTTAACACCTCTCTCACATATGCCTCTATATAGTTCAACGGCAGGGGCATCTTAATTCTTCCCCTCCTCAAATGAAATCAGATCCTTGCAATTAAGAAATTTGGCATTATTGTTGATACAACAAAGATCATGGCCATCTCAACAATCATGGCCGAATCCTTCAAAGGGATATCGAGGATCGAATACAGAGATGTTACCTCAAGAAGCTAGTCTCTCAGAGAGACAGAAGAAAAGTTGTCCCAACAGGAGGTTCTGTTCTCGGTCACCTTACCCTCAACCGGCGTCTAATAATTGACCCGTCAAGCCTAGCCACAAGGGGGTCATCAACACTATTAGCGGTGGTGCCACAATTGAAGGATCATCTAACAATGCATGGAAGAGATATGCCAAGTGAGCGTTGTAGGTGAATATATGCGACAAGAGGCCAAGAGAAAAAGAGCGCATTTCCTTCAGTGATACAGACTTGAAGAAGATTGAGACGCCTCATAGTTACCCTACTGTTATTATGGCTGGGATCAACAGTTTCCAAGTCAAGAGGATTATGATCGATATAGGAAGCTTGGTCGGTGTCCTGTATATTGATGCCCTCTACTAGATGGGCATCGACAAGTCCTAATTGTAGCCTTGTCTAGGGTCACTTTTCAATTTAACGGGGCATGCACTCCAATCAGAGGGAATGATCACACTCCTCCTAACGGTGGGCGAGTACCCTCGGCAGTCTACCATTTAGGTCTAGTTTGTGGTGATGGACATCAAGTCGGCCCACAATGTCATATTGGGCAGTACTTCCCTCCACCTCTTGTGAGCCATCCCTTCCACGTATCATTAGATAATTATGTTTCTGATCCTAAAAGGAGATAGCCTGGCTAGAAGCAATCAATGAGAGGCCAGATCCTACTATCTACTCTCGACAATGGGAAAGAGAGTGCATGAGACCCTGCCCATCAAAAAATCTTGCCTCAAAATAGAGAAAGCATTAGAGCGAGAGAACTCCTGATGAAGAGCTTTAGGAGATACCGATCGACCAAGAATGATTGAATAAGATCAAGATCAGATCCGGCCTCATTGAACCTCAACGAGGGGAGATGATTGTGTTCTTATTGCCGAACACTAACGTATTCACCTAGGGACCAAAAGATATGCCGAGAATTCCTCACAAAGTGTTGAGCCATAAGCTCATAGTCGATCTGCATACTAAGCCAGTTCGATAGAAAAAGCGACATCTTGGCCCCAAGAGGCAGAAGGCGGCCGCCGATGAAGTCAACCAGCTCCTAAGAGCTGGATTCACTCGAGAGGTGCAATATAGGGAATGGGTGTCTAATACGAAGCTGGTAAAAAAGGCTCTTAACAAGTTGAGGATGTGTATAAACTTCACTAATCTTAATAAGACATCTCCAAAGGATAGCTACCCCTTCCCTTGGATCGATCAGCTGGTTGACAGAAAAGTAGGACATGAACTTCTCAGCTTCCTTGATGCCTTCTCCGACTACAATCAGATTCGTATAGTGGAGCACAACTAAGAGAAGACCTCATTCATTACAGACCAAGGGATATATATATATATA
>BQKN01066282.1:601679-631418 GCA_022839385.1 Asparagus kiusianus
CCACATAGCTGACCTTAACGAAAGCTTCTCCATCCTTCAGTGCTACCACATAAACCTCAACCCAACGAAGTATGCTATTGGGGTGCAGTCAGGAAAGTTCCTCATGTTCATGATCACCCAAGGAGGCATTGAGATCAACTCTCAGAAGATAGCCACCATAGAGCGGCTACCTAAGCCCTGCACATTGAAGGACATCCAAAGGCTAAATAGAAAGATAGCCGCACTGGGTCGTTTCCTCACCAAATCAGTCGAAAGGAGCATCCCATGTTTTAAGACTCTAAGAGGAAGCAAGGAGCTGAAGGAAAGAAAGTGTTGGATGTCAAAGTTCATCGCAGCCTTCAGAGATCTCAAGACATACTTGAGTATTAAGCTACTGCTAAGTCAACCTAGGAAAGGGGACACATTGTATTTATACTTGGTCGTCTCTCCCGAAGCTGTTAGCTCTGTTCCGTTTTGAGGAGAAGAGAACACCCAGAAGCTGGTATACTATATTAGCTAAATATTGATGGTGGGTGAACTCAACTACCCTCTCATAGAAAAGTCTTCCTTCATCCTCGTCACCAGTGCTAAGAGACTCCGCCCCTACTTCTAAGCACATTCAATAATTGTGCGGACTAGTTTGCCTCTAAAGAAGGTACTTTGGAGCCCCACCACTTCCAGAAGAATGGTCACTTGGTCAGTCGAGCTTAGTGAGCATGATATACAATTTGAACGAAGGATGAACATTAAGGCCTAGCTTTAGCCGACTTCCTTATTAAGTGAATCCCCCGGATGAAGGATTAGTTGCACCCTTACTGGAAGTACAACAGAAGCGTACAACATCTCCCTCCGCCAAAGCGCCTACCCCTCAGATGTGTTACACATTCGAGTATAGAACCCCAGAATTCGCCTCTTGGTGGTTGCTAAAAGTGGAAGGATCCTCTGCGAATCTGGTAGTGGAGCACGAGTAGTCTTACGCAGCCTTGATGGGTTGATGCATGAGCACTCCATCACTTTTGCATTTTTAGCCTCTAACAACGAGGCCAAATATGAAGCACTTCTAGCTAGTTTTTGAGTTGCTTTAGTTGTAAAAGCCGAACGCCTTTACATTTGGGTCAACTCCCAACTTGCTGTCCAACATGTGAATAAAGAGTATGCAGCTAAAGATTCTAGTATGGTCCTATATTTGAAAGCGGCTAAAGAGGTATTAACCAACTTCAGTGATTTTAGAATCGCCGAAGTCTCCCGCACTCTCAACGCTTGGGTGAATGCTCTATCTAGAATCGAATCAATCAATTCGGGGCTAGTGTACACTGATATCCTAAGGTGCCCTAGCATCATCAAGGCCTTAGAGGCTGTCATGCAAGCTGAGACGCCCGTTGGGTCGTGTTGGATCGATCTCATCATCCGGTATTTAACATAGAGACCCTACCAGAGAATGCCATTGAAACTAGGAGTCCGCAAAGGAATGCTTGCCGCTACCTCATGCTCGATAACCAACTTCATCGACTGTTATACTCTTGCAGTGGTGTGGGGCCCTATCTCCGATGTCTTTGGCCTTGCTGAAGCTAGTTATGTCCTCTGAGAGATTCAAGAGGGGACTTTTAAGAATCACCCTGGGCTAGAACTCTCGCCTAGAAGATCATTCACCAACGATACTATTAGCCCACTATACTGGCCGAATCAAAAAGGCTCATCCCTCTGTACAAAAAGTGACAATTCTTCTCAGCCATTCTGCGAGCAACCACCACTAAGTTCACCTCAATACTGAGCCCAATTCCTTTTGCCTAGTGAGGGTTGGATTTGCTAGGTTTCCTCATAGCTTCTGAGTAACAAAAGTTCTTGATTATTGCCATCGACTACTTCACTAAGTGGATCGATGCTGAGCCCTTAGCTGAAATTGATTTAAATAACATCACAAATTTTTTTGGAAGTCTATTATTTGTTGATTTGGCGTACCCGTTTCATTTGTGATGGACAATAATATTTAGTTCAACGGTAGGTGTTTTCGAAGATTTTGTAAAGAGTGGAACATTTGCCTCAAATTCTCCTCGGTTGCTCACCCTAAGTGTAATGGACTTACCGAAGCCGCCAATAAATGCATCCTCCAAGCCTGAAGAAGAAGGTAGACATGGTGGTGAGAAATTAGATTGATGAGTTGTCTAGCATTTTGTGGTCCTAATGCACAGTGCAAGAGAACTCTACAAGAGAAATCCCCTTCAAGTTGACAATTGGAGCTGAAGCAGTCACCCTAGTTGAAGTTGGCTTGATGACAATCCGACTACAGCATTTTGTCGAAGACTTGAGCACAAAGAGGCTTCAAATCAAACTCGATCTCAGTGATGAAGTCTGAGGAAAGGTTCTTCAATCCCAAGTCATCAATCAGCAGCACATCGCTTGATAGTACAACAGCAAAATCCGACCCCGTAGGTTCAATGTTGGTAATCTCGTCCTTCAAAAAGCAACCTTTGATAAGGACACCAAGCACAGCAAGTTGGCTCCCAACTAGGAAGGGCCCTATACAATCCTTGAGGAATTGCGCTCAAGCACCTACCGGGAGGGAAGGTCTGATGGGAGAATCTTGCAGCATCCTTAGAACATCGAGCACCTCAAAAAATACTTCCAATGATTGTAATATAAATTTCATTTATGATATAAAATATTTTGAGCCCTAACCTTTATGTTGTACTCTCACAATACCTTATCCTTATAGAAATCAAAGGCCGTGTCCTTTCTCATTCAACAAAAGACATTGACACCCTCATTAAGTCTAAGGCATCGAACTAAAGACCTTGAGACCTCTTTAGGGTAAAACCAATGCACCCTAACCGCTCGGCCGACTTCACTGAAAGACCTTAGCATCCTCATTAAGTATAAGGCACCCAACCAAATACTTTGGCACCCTCATTAAGTCCACGACACTCAACAAAAGACCTTGTCGCCCTCATTAAGTCCAAGATATCCAACCAAAGATCATAGTACCATTTCAGGATAAAACCAAGGCACTCCAACCACTTGGTCAACTTTAATAAAAGACCTTGGCACCTTAATTAGGTCCAAGGTACTCAACCAAAGACCTTGACTCCCCCATTAAGTCCAAGGCACTCAACAAAAGACCTTGCCACCCTCATTAAGTCCAAGGTATCCAACTAAAGACCTTGGTACCTCTTTAGGATAATAGTAAGGCACTCCAACCACTAGGTTGACTTCAACAAAGGTCCTTGGTGCCCTCATTAAGTTCAATTCACCTAACCAAAGACCTTGGCACTATGATTAAGTCTAAAGCACCCAACCAAAGACCTTAGCACCCTCATTAAGTTCAAGGTATCCAACCAAAGACATTATTACCTCCTCAGGGTAAAACCAAGGCATTCTAACTACTCGTTCAACTTTAATAAAAGATCTTGGCACCCTCATTAAGTCCAAGGCACCCAATCGATGACCTTGGCACCCTCATTAAGTCTAAGGCACTCAACAAAAGACCTTGGCGCCCTCATTAAGTCCAAGGCACTTAATAAAAGACCTTGGCGCCCTCATTGAGTCATAGACACCTAACCAAAGACCTTGGCCCCCTCATTTAATTCTAAGGCACACACCTAAGTCACTTCAATATACAGAGTCGACTCGACTTAAACCACCAATCTAAACAAACAGATCAAAAACTATGTTCAAAAATATCTGAACAAGAGTGGAATTAAGATACACAATAATCAAAAAGGCAACAAGCTTGAAATTTTATTCCATAGTTCAAGGCAACAAGCTTGATATTTACATTGTCGCATACATCTATTTTTACAAAAAGATATTAAATATAAATATAGCGGAGAAGATACAAGCTCTCAGGCATCTTGGATCGAGTCCAGGGTAGGACTTGGGAAAGAGGCGTCTCGACTCGAGTCTAGAGTAGGACTTAGGAGAGAAGCACTCAGTTCTAGAGTTGAGGCAGGCTGAGCGGCAGAAGGGGTGGCCTCTTCTTGGTCATCCCCGGGCTCATCTTTATTATCACTATCATCTACCTCCAGCGTTATTCCCCCACCCTTTGTCTCATGTTCCTTCAGAAAATCAAGGAGACTTGTGACTCGAGGGGGATAGAAGCTGTCAGGGATAGGTCAGGACTCTTGAGGGAGCAAGACAAGAAGGTAGTCAAAGACTACCTTGCTGGCTAATGACACTTCAACTTTACCTAAGGGGCCCTGGTGATCCTCCTTCATGACCTCTGACAATAAATGTGTAATTAATGAAATTCAATGAAACACAAGATACAAATTTAAAATGGTAATAAATAAGAGAGAGAGAGAGAGAGAGAGAGAGAGAGAGAGAGAGAGAGTAAGAGAAAAGTTAGCCAAATTGCACAACGATGTATTCTCGAGGTTCGGTCCCCACGACCTATGTCCCCGACTACCTATTCCGAAGGTAATCCACTAAACACACCCGGTTTAGAAGCCGAAACTTCTTCATAATGATCTCCCCGAGATCTCATAACCACACAATTTTATCTCCTCGAGATCACGCTCTTCATACAGTAAAATAAGATGGTAAAATCTCTCTTACAACACCCCTATAGCAAGGATTAAGAGATTGCAAATGAAGCTTGGCGTTGTGGATATTAAAAGTGTAAATTTAAAATTAAGAAGAATGAGAGTTTAAGCTCAAAACACATAATAAACACAAACTCAAAGAATCTTTCTTGCTTGCTTAGGTGCTGAAAGTGGGGGCTGGAAGATATATATAGGCACTTAAAACAATAGCCTAAAACCCAAGAAAATCACCAAAACTAACAAAATCCCAAAAATCCCAAAGTCTAGAAATTTGACCATTATAGTACTTTCGGTCGACCGATAGACCATGGTCGGTCGACCGACTAGATGATCGTTGGCAGACTAGAAAATTTTTAGCTCGTTCAGTCGATCGACAATGTTGTATCGTTAGATTGAACCTACACTATAGGTCGACCAAACATTGTGTGTCGGTCGACTGATGTCCAATTGTCTGCATGATCTATAAACAGACCTCCTGGCCAGTCCACCGACGGGTAAGACCCACTCGACCCGAAACGGATACTTCCACACACAGGTTTTAAGATGAAAATCTAATTTTGTAAATTCAAAATGAAATAACAAATAAACTCTAAAAATAGTAAAATTTTGGGGAATGATTATAAACATGAAAACAAACACGTTTAAGAAGAAATATTTGAAATCTCATTTACCGTTTATAAAAACTCACTATTTTGTAAAATGGTTAAAAACACGTGTGTGAATGATCCTCAAGTGCTTCAAATGTTATCTACTTTGTTTATTGCCTACATTATGATCTAGAGAGAAAGTAAAAATTACAAATATCACTCACATATGTATACAATTCTTGAGGCTAGATATTTGCTAATTTGTTGATGAAGCTCCTCTTGTATATGTTGCTCTTTAAATAGCTTTACTTCATCAACTTGCCTTCACCTCCTTGGATATCATCATTACGGCGCAAGCTCCATCCATCCTCCGATAGTGGCATTAAATTGCTTGATAAAATACATCATGTTTTATATCACTTAACAAGCAATTAGTACCTATAATGGGGTCTATAAATTATCATCAAAACAAGAGACGTAAAAATCTCCTCCTTTTTTATAATGACAAACCACCATTATAAAGGAGCATAAATAAAATTAACTTATTGATAGTTGCTCCCCCTATCTATGTGCACAAAGGATAGGAGATTTTTCTCCCCCTTTGTCAACATCAAAATGGGGTAAAAAAATAATATACATGTTGTAAAACCAACAAGATACTTCTCTAAGTGTTGGTCTACCCTTGTCACATTCCTCAAGTGGTTGGATTTACGACCTCTCTCTAGGCTTTACTACCAATCCACTCCTCTTGGAACTAACCACGGTCTCTCCCGACCACTCGTCTAAGTATCCTTGTGTGTTCAAACATGTTATGGTAATGAGTGCGAATAATAAAATATAAGATATGAAAATGGTAAATCAAAAACCAAGAGTTAGCAAAAAGCCATAAAAACAAACAATCAAAGAATGCACATGCCTAATTCATTTCTTATATGACAAAAATCTTCTTCACTAAGAGGTTTGGTAAATATGTCCGCTAATTGAAATTTAGTATCAATATAAACAAGGGATACATTTTTCCTCTCTACATGTTCACGTAAGAAATGATGGTGTACATATATGTGCTTGGTTCTAGAATGTAAAACAGAATTTTTTGAAATATTTATAGCACTATTATTATCACAAAATATCTTCGTATCACAAAAATTTAAATCAAAGTTAACTAGATTTTGTTTCATCCATAATAATTATGCACAACATAAGCCGGCAGCAATGTATTCGCTTCCGTAGTGGATAAGACTCCACAATTTTTTTTCTTGGAAAACCAAGATACAAGTGAATTGCCTAAAAAAAGACATGTGCCACTAGTACTCTTATAGTCTACTTTGCATCCGGCAAAGTCCGCATCACAATAACCATAAAGATCAAAATTTGTATTCTTTGGATAAAACAAATCAAGTTTAATAGTACTATTTATATACTTAATAATTCTTTTAACTGCAATTAAGTGAGATTTTCTAGGAGAAGCTTAAAAACGTGCACATGCATAAATACTAAACATAATATCCGGTCTACTAGCAGTGAGATAAAGTAAGCTACCAATCATACCTTGATAAAGCTTTTGATTTACTTTATCACCACTTTCATCCTTGTCCAATTTGATGGAGGTGCTCATAGAAGTTGGTATATGTTTTGATTTTGACATTCCAAATTTCTTCACCAACTCTCTAGCATATTTGCTTTGAGACACGAAGATTCCATCCTCCCTTTGTTTGACTTGAAGACCAAGAAAGAATTTAAGCTCACCCATCATACTCATCTCAAATTGCTCTTGCATAACTGTTGAAAATTCCTTTCAAAGAGTTTCATTAGTAACACCAAAAATGATATCATCAACATATATTTGAACCAAAATAAAATTATTTTTTCTTTTTCTAAAAAATAATGTGTTATCAATTTTTCCTTTTGTAAAATCATTCTTAATAAGAAAACTAGAGAGGCGAGCATACCAAGCTCTTGGATCTTGTTTCAACCCATACAATGCTTTTTGTACCCTGTAAACATGATTAGGAAATAATAGATCAATAAAACTGGGGGGGCGGCTGCTCAACACATCTTCAATAGAACCATTTAACAAAAGCATTTTTCACATCCATTTGAAATAATTTGAAAATTTTAAAACTAGCAAAGGCTAAAAACATTCTAGTTGACTCCATTCTTGCAACCGGTACAAAAGTTTTGTCATAATCAATGTCCTTCTCTTGATTGTATCTTTACGCGACTAAACGAGCTTTATTTCTAGTCACTCTGCCAAATTCATCAAGTTTATTTTTAAAAACTCATTTTATTCCAATAATATAAAATTCTTTTGGTCTAGGAACAAGTTTCCAAACATTATTTCTTTGAAAATTGTTTAATTCTTCATGCATGGCTAAAATCAAAAATTCGTTATTTGAAACATCATCAACACGTTTAGGTTAAATTTGGGATAAGAAAGCAATGTTACCACACTCTCTCATAGCCCTTGAGCGAGTCATGACGCTTTTAGATGGGCTTCCAATGATTTGCTCCTTCGGATGATCCGATGTAAACTTCCATGTTTTGGGGAGTTCTTCTTGATTAGGTTCATGCTCTCCTTCCCCATTCTTTGATGTATCCGTTGAGGGGGTGTCATTTATTTACAATAGTTCCATTCAACCTTCAATGTCATCATCATCCTTACTAGGCACATAATCTTTTAAACCAACATTAGTTTCATCAAAGGTAACGTTTATAGATTCTTCAACAACGAGTGTTCATTTGTTGAAAACTCTATAAGCCTTACTCCTTGATGCATATCCCAAAAATATTCCTACATCTATTTTTAAATTAAATTTATCATGGTGATCTTTTGTGTTCAAGATAAAACATTTGCAACCAAAAATATGGAAATGGCTAATATTTGGAGTTTTGCTAAAATAAAGTTCATAAGGTGTTTTCTTGAAAATAGGTCTAATTAAAACTCGATTTAAGACATAGCAAGCCATGTTGACGACTTCTGCCCAAAAATATTTTGGTAAATCAAATGCATTAATCATAGTATGTGCCATCTCTTATATGGTTCGACTTTTCAGTGCAATAATACCATTTTGTTGTGGTGTTCTTGAAGCGAAAAACGTATGTGCAATACCAATATGGTCACAAAAATCACTAAAATACTTATTTTAAAATTCACCACCATGATCACTACGAATTTTTATAACTTTTAAATCTTTTCATTTTTAATTCTTTTTACAAAAAGAGCAAATTCTTCAAAACATTCATCTTTATTTGCAAGAAATATAACTCACGTAAAGTGTGAAAAATCATCAACAATAACAAACACATAATACTTTCCTTCTAATGAGGCAACACGCATAGGATCAAATAAATCAAGATGAAGTAATTGTAAGAGTTTAGTGGTGGATACCTCATTTATGGACTTTAAGGAACTCTTAATTTTTTACCTTTGGCACATTCCTCAGATTGAGAGCCTTTGACAAAGGTTAAGCTAAGTAGTCCTCTTACTAATTTCTTCTTTGGTAGCTTGGAAATAAGTTTCATGCTAGCATGACCAAGTGTTTTGTGCTAAATCCAAGGATTACCATCCACCGCGGCATGGCATTTTATATCTTGAACTACAAGCTCATTCATCTAAAAAATATAAACATTAGATTTTCTAAGGGCAACAAAAATGGTTTTGTTCTTAAGACTAACAATGCATTTATCTGGTTTAAAAATAATATCATAGCCATTGTCACTAAGTTGACTAATACTAAGAAGAGATTGTGATTAAGTCCTTTTACTAAAAAAACATCTTTAATAACAGAAGAAGGCTTCTTACCAATAGCACAAATACCTACAATTTTACCTTTCTCACCTCCGCCAAAGGAGATATTGCCTCCTTCCATCCTTGATAAGGTTACAAATAAATCCTTGTTGTCCGTCATGTGATGAGAGCAATCATTATCAAGATGCCACATCTCCTTACATCTTGTGCAAGACGTTTCCTATATGTAAAGAAGTGGTAGAAACTTTAGATACCCAAATCTTGGGTCCTTGAATGTTACTACTTTTGGTACCTTAGGTACCCACATTAACCCATAATAATGAACATTATCTTTAATCCAACAATGTGTGGAGGTGTGGCCATATCTCATGCAATATGTGCAAATGAAGTCTTTCTTGTGGGTAGGGGCATGATATCAATGATACCATCTTCTTCTAAATTGATGATGAGCATTACTAGTAGAAGCATGATTGACTTTTAACATGGCATTTTCATCTTTCAATTTTTCAATTTAAGATCTTAATTTTTTTTAAAATCAAGGTCTCCAATTATTTCATCCTTTAAAGCAATGACATTATTTACTGAGGATTTTAATTGCCCAAATTTTGAGTCACATGAATTATGTAATTTTTGGATAGAAGAATGTTCTTTTACTAACTTTTTAAATTCAAAGTTTAATTCCTCAAGAGCGGCTCCTAGTTCACATTGCATATACAAATATTAATCATCGGAGTCGGATTGTAATTCATCTACATGAGCCATGAAGCATATGTTTGGATCATGAAGAGCAATCTTGGTGGCTTCTTCGTCACTATCCGAATCACTTGGTTTAGATTCCTCCCATCCCGCATACATCGCCTTCTTCTTCTTGTACTTTATGTATTTCTCTTTTATCTTGGGACATCCTTTGTTATATATCCAAGTTCATTACACTAAAAGCATTTACCTACACGAGAGGGGAATTTGTTAGAAAGATTTTTAAATTTTTTATTCATTTTTATCAATATTGATATTCTCCTAGAGAGGTGAGCCACTTCTCTAGAGTCATCAATATCACTATCCGAGGAGGAGGAGTCATTATCAATTGCTCCTTTGAGCGCAATAGTCTTCATCTTTTGAAAAGGCTCTTCATTTGTTCGTTAGGGTTCTTCCTCCTTCTCCTTTATCTTCTTCTCTTGAACTTTGAGTTTGCCAATGAGGCCATCAAGTGTAAGCATCGTAAGATCATTGGCTTTCTCAATAGCCGTAGCTTTAGGCTCCCATGCTGGCATTAGAGAGCGAAGGATTTTCTAGTTCTTCTTTTGGTTCGCCAACACCTTGTTAAGGCCATGTAATTCATTAACAATATTAGTAAATAGGCAAAACATGAAATCAATTGATTCATTTGGAATCATCTAAATAACTCATTCATGCATGAGGCTACTAATTTTGGACTCCTTGACTTGAGGAGTTCCTTCATGAGTGATACATAGTTTCTCCTAAATTTCGTGTGCGGTTGCACACGTAGAGACTCTATTATATTCATTTGGAGCGAGTCCACAAATTAAGGTGTTCATGGCTTTACCATTAAGGTTAGCCAAATACCTTTCATTCTCGATCATGTCTTTGCTAGGTTTTTCAATATATTTCTTCTCTACTATCTTTAGGATGTCAAGATCAATGCATCGCAGATAAATTCTCATCCTAGTCTTCAAATATATAAAATTATTACCGGTAAATAAGGGAGGTCTCGTAGTTGATTGACCTTCAAACATATACACATTCATGTTTGAGTCCATTTGGATCTTTACTCTACGGTGATTAAACGTCATCAAATATAGAGACCTTGTCTGATACCAAATAAAATTACACTAGAGGAGGTTGAATAGGGTAATCAAACAATAAATTAAAATTCAATGCAACACAAGACATAAATTTAAAACTATAGCAACAAATAAGAGAATAGATAGCCTAATTACACGCTGATGTGTTCACGAGGTTCGGTCCCCATGACCTACATCCCTGACCACCTCTCCCGATGGTATTCCACTAAACACACATGGTTTGGAAGCTAGAACTCCTTCACAATGATCTCCCCTGAGATCTCACAACCACACAATTTTATCTCCTCGAGATCAAGCTTTCCACATAGTAGAATAAGATGGAAAAATCTCTCCTACAACACCCCTATAGCAATGATTAAGAGATTGCAAATGAAGCTTGGGGTTGTGGGTATTAAAAGTGTAAATTTGAAATTGAGAAGAATGAGAGTTTAAGCTCAAAACACACAATAAACACAAACTCAAAGAATTTTTCTTGCTTGCTTGGGTGCTGAATAAATGGGGGCTAGAAGATATATACAGGCACTTAAAATAATAGCCTAAAACCTAAGAAAATCACCAAAACCAACAAAATCTCCAAAATCCCAGAGTCTAGAAATATGACCGTTATAGTACTTTTGGTCGACCAATAGACCATGGTCGGTCAACCGATTAGATGACCATTGGCAGACTTGAAAATCTTGAGCTCGTTCGGTCGATCGACAATGTTGTATCGGTAGACTGAACCTACACTATAGGTCGACCGAACATTGTGTGCCGGTCGACTGATGACCAATTGTCTACTTGATCTGTAAACAGACCTCCTGGATGGTCAACCGATGGGTAAGACTCGAGCAACAGGAAACGGATACTTCCAGATACAGGTTTTAAGATGAAAATCTGATTTTGTAAATTCAAAATAAAATAATAAATAAACTCTAAAAATAGTAAAATTTTGGGGAATAATTATAAACATGAAAACAAACATGTTTGAGAAGATATTTTGAAATCTCATTTACCCTTTGTAAAAACTCACTATTTTGTAAAATGGTTAAAAACATAAGTGTTTGTGAATGATCCCCAAGTGCTTCAAAAGTTATCTACTTTGTTTCTTGCCTACATTATGATCTAGAGAGAAAGTTAAAAATAAAAATATTGTTAGACCCTAGAGGGGGGTAATTAGGATCTTATGCTAATCTAATCCGATTATATGCCAATATAAACTTATTCAAATATTATTCTAGCAAGATAGATATACAATATGATATGAGCAAGAATATGCAATATGAACAATGAGATATATCCTATATGATGAAATATATATGCAAGGATATATAATCATAAGGGTAAACAATCTAAACTAGATAGTGGGCAAAATAATCAACAAGCAATATACAAATGCGATATAAGATATGAACATAAAAGAAGTGCGCCAATGCAATCACAAACAAACAATATGAGGAGTTCGGTCCTCACGACCTACGTCTCCGCTCCTCACCTCGAGGAGATCTCCACTATCACAACCGGGTTTTCTACGTTTACCCGAACAACGTTTACACCTCACAATACGTTTTTCTAGTTTACCGAAAACTCTACAACTTACACACTCTTGCAATCCCACTCTACACCCTTTCAAGTGTTGAACTAGACATGTCTCCCTCAAGTGCTCGGTTACAACCTCTCCCTGGGTTCGTCAACTGATGACACTCCTCTTGGGACGATCCCCGACTCTCGCCACACACTTCTCTCGGTGTACAAATGTATTACAAAGTGATCTCATAATAAGCACAATTACAGTAATGGATGTTCTCTACAATTGCGGAGAACTCAATGAATTCCAATATTACTAAATCACACACTACTATCCAACAATATATTGTATGAAACACTATAAGCTCAAATGTGGATAAGTGTGATAAAAGAGAATAAATGAAATCTAACTCAATCAACAAGCTAGCAATAATAATGTATAAATAATCAAGGACAAATTGCTAGAGAATAGAGTTTAGAAAATTTCTCTATAAAACACAAGAGAGGTTGAAGAAGATTGAGGATGAATTCCTCAATTTGAAGAGCAAGCCACCTCTTTTTAAACCAAACTAAAACTCTTTAACAAACTTTGATAATCTTTTAAACTTTTGTTAAAAAACACATGAAAGCTATATTTTCTGAAGAAGACATTGGGGGGTTTATATAGGAAGAGAAAACAGTGCACAAAACCCATTGAAGACTAGCAAAATATCCCAAAAATCAAGAACCATATTTTTCTTAGAACTAGCCATTGGAGAGCTTATCAGTCGACTGACGGGCGGCGCCAATCGACTGATGAGCTGGTCGTTAAGTTCAAATGCCAGCTTTTTAGTTGACTGATGAAAACTAATCAGTCGATTGACATGGTCAGTCGACACATCAGTCGACTAAAATGGAGCAGGGGCTAAATTAAGATTTCAGCCATATTTTTCAGTCGACACATCAGTCGACTGATCACAAGAAATCTGCCAGAATCAGTTCTGATGATGATTTTTGAGGCTCTGTTAAAAATAGCAAATAATTTTCAAAAAATGTAAAACTTTGGGGAAAGTTTATGAACATGAATATGAACATGTTAGAAAAAGAAATTTTCTAATAGCTCTTTCCATTTGTAAAAACATTTGAATATGCAAAAAGGCTAAAATACATGTTTTTCAAAACATTTTTTTTGTTATTTTGGTTCAAATCAACAATTAAAAACTTGTATATACTTTATATGGGCACAGTAAAGGATATTAATATAGTTTATATGACCCAAAACATATTTGAATGTATTTTGCATAAAAACCCTTGTTTTAATGAAAAATTCTTAAATGATGTATGTGTGTGTATTTGAGCTCATAGAATGGCACACAACATATGAACATATACTAAGTATACCAAGAAGAATTCTTCTGAAGCCTGGGCTTGAATTGACTAGAGATGTGCATGGGTTCAATAAATGAGTTGTAGGTCAAATTCTTGTATATACCTGTATATGCTAAAACAACATTGAACAAGATACTGAAAACAAGATCAGTGGTAAATTGTTTGTTAAAAAGCATCATCAAAACAAGAGGACTCAACAATCTCCCCCTTTTTGATGATGACAAACAATTTACTAGTGTGAATAATGGTTCAATAATTCCACTTAAATTAAATACACAAAAGTTACAATTATACTCACAAACCAATCAAGTCATACTTATACTTTCTCCCCCTTTGGCAACATCAAAAAAGGGAAAGGTGGCAGCTAGAGAGGCTCCCCCTAAGAATGAGCATGGGTGAGAAGACAATTAGAGATTCTCCCCCTATTTAAATGCCTGTAAGAGTGGTTAGAAGATCCAAAAAAAATATTTGTGAAATAATAGTATATGGAGAACAAGCATATTAATCACCATATCCATGCATGTATGCATAGGCATCAAAATAATAATAGTGTCTCATTAACACAACTATAAAAACATAGTTTATAAAGATAGATCTATGAAATCAAAAGAAGGGAAAACAAATCACTCAAATGAAATCATAAATCAAGATTTAAATCCAATTAAGAACTTGATCAAACCACTCATAGAATGCATTATAAAGCGCGAATAGATGATCCATAAGTACAAACACATAAATATCATCATATAAGTAAAATATAATGAATTCAATGCAACAAATCAAAACACATTTTTTGACAAAATGCGAGAGAGGCAACAATATCAAGTGCTTGAGCTTGTTTCAACCCATATGAACAATTTAGCACCCGGTAAACAAGATTTGGGAATAAACACCCAATAAATCCGGGGGGGTTTATATAAAAGCAAACCTCTAAAGAAAATTTAAACTAATAATCATGAAAACAAAAGAATTAATCAAGGAAAAATTGTTTTCATAACCAAAAGATTTTTAAGACATAATTTTCAAAACTAAGAAAAGGAAAAATAAGAACACTAAAATTCTTGGTTTAAAAATTAAATTTTTTTTGGTACCCAAGAACTCTTGGTACCAAAAGATTTAGGGACATGACCCCTATCATTTAAGCTCAAAGCCCTAGGGTTATGAACCTGTTTAGGCACATGTGGTGCACTAACACGGTCAAAACAAAATTACTCAAATGACCCTTCCAATTACAGTAAGTACAATGGAAAGGAAACATTTGCTTATGTTGACTAAGCGGTTGTGCACGGGACTCATTTGCAAAAATAGATTGTTCTCTAAAATTATTTTGCAAATGGGGAAACTCTCTTCAAATCAAAACAAAACTTGGTCAAATGACCAAATCTACCATAATGATCACACTTAAACTTTTGTGGTCTTTTAAAATCATTTGGCAAAAGTGAAGTCTTTTTCAAATCATAGCAAAATTTTGTCAAATGGCCAAAACGTCCACAAAGATCACATTTGAACACATTACCATGTTTATGATGTGCATGATAAGCATATGCATGTGTATGTGATGAAGAAGCTACATGAGATGCACAATGAGCATTAGCATTGTTATGTTTGTGTGCATCATAGCAAAATCTAGCAAGGTAGCCTTTATGATCGCAAATTGTGCATTTATAGACTTTGCTATATATGTGTACATGATGAGTGGATGATTTTAACTTAGACTTGACACACATATTCACAAGCTTCTTATGGTTGTTAATGCATGTATTAAGAGTTGAATCTAAAGAAGAAATATGGTTTTTAACATTGTTCAACTCATCATTAGGCATATTAGCATTAACTTTAGAAGTAGAACATAAATAATTATTTATAAAAGAAGCAGTATCATTTTTTATGTTCTCTACTTCTAACATGGTAATATCTTTTTCATGAGTTAAACTAACAACACTTGAAGTTAAAGAAATATGATCCAATTTTAATTTTTCATTGTTTTCTTTAAGGATCACATTTTTATTAGAAATAGTTTCAAACTTAGATGCTAACAACTCATGATCGGATTTTAAATCTTCATGCTTGCTTTGTAAATCAATAAAATCTTTATGCAATTTGTTATAGGCATGCAATAATTTTTCACTAGCACAAGCAAGTTCATCATTAGGTAAATCATTAATAGATTCGAACTCGCAAACCTCACTAGGGCTATCGCCTAGTGCTCGTGTGCATGAAGCTCCTTTTGAACTTGAAGCGGGATCCTCCAAAGCTTGTCGGATCGCCTTCAAGTCCCCTTGATGCGCTTCTATGAATTTCCATAATGTATAAGCGCTATCAAAAGAATCAAGCTTGTTAGACAATAATGAATTAAATGCATTTAATAAAAATTCTAACATAAGCTTGTTCATAATAAACATCTTTTTATCACGTTTGCTCCACTTGGATTTCTCCAACGTGGGCACAATATAAGCACAATCAATAACTTTCCATAAATCGATATTTTTAGATTGAACAAATAATTTGAATCTAAAACACCATTGAGCATAGGAAAAAACATTGAATTTAGGAGCAACACTAGAATCAAAGCCTAAACAAGATGCATCATTCATATCCATAATAAGAAAATGTATGCAAGCAAGATACAAATAAAATCAAAATAAGATTAGCATAAAAAGATAACTTGGATCTTTAACTCAAGGCGATTAGACCTTAAATCAAAGAACACCAAGCTCTGATACCAATTGTTAGACCCTAGAGGGGGAGTGATTAGGGTCTTATGCTAATCTAATCCGATTATATGCCAATTAAAACTTATTCAAATATTATTCTAGCAAGATAGATATACAATATGATATGAGCAAGAATATGCAATATGAATAATGAGATATATCCTATATGATGAAATATATATACAAGGATATATAATCACAAGGATAAACAATCTAAACTAGATAATGGGCAAAATAATCAACAAGCAATATACAAAAGCGATATAAGATATGAACATAAAAGAAGTGCGCCAATGCAATCACAAACAAACAATATGATTACGTAGTTCGGTCCTCACGACCTACGTCTCTGCTCCTCACCTCGAGGAGATCTCCACTGTCACAACCGGGTTTTCTACGTTTACCCGAACAACGTTTACACCTCACAATACGGTTTTCTAGTTTACCGAAAGCTCTACAACTTACACACTCTTGTAATCCCACTCTACACCCTCTCAAGTGTTGAACTAGACGTGTCTCCCTCAAGTGCTCGGTTACAACATCTCCCTAGGTTCGTCAACTGACGCCACTCCTCTTGGGACTATCCCCCGACTCTCGCCACACACTTCTCTCGGTGTACAAGTGTATTACAAAGTGATCTTACAATAAGCACAATTACAGTAATGGATGTTCTCTACAATTGATGAGAACTCAATGAATTCTAATATCACTAAATCACACACTACTATCCAACAATATATTGTATGAAACACTATAAGCTCAAATGTGGATAAGTGTGATAAAAGAGAATAAATGAAATCTAACTCAATCAACAAGCTAGCAATAATAATGTATAAATAATCAAGGACAAATTGCTAGAGAATAGAGTTTAGAAAACTTCTCTATAAAACACAAGAGAGGTTGAAGAAGATTGAGGATGAATTCCTCAATTTGAAGAGCAAGCCACCTCTTGTTAAACCAAACTAAAACTCTTAAACAAACTTTGATAATCTTTTAAACTTTTGATAAAAAACACATGAAAGCTATATTTTCTTAAGAAGACATTAGGGGGTTTATATAGGAAGAGAAAATAGTGCACAAAACCCAATGAAGACCAGAAAAATATCCTAAAAATTAAGAACCAGATTTTTCTCAGAACTAGCCGTTGGAGAGCTTATCAGTCGTCTGACGGGCGGCACCAGTCGACTGATAAGCTGGTCGTTAAGTTCAAATGCCAGCTTTTCAGTCGACTGATGAAAACTAATAAGTCGACTGACATGGTCAGTCAACACATCAGTCAACTAAGACGGAGCAGGGGCTATATGAAGATTCCAGCCATATTTTTGAGTCGACACATCAGTCGACTGATCATAAAAATTCTGCCAGAAACAGTTCCGAAGATGATTTTTGAAGCTCTGTTAAAAATAGTAAATAATTTCCAAAAAATGTAAAACTTTGGGGAAAGTTTATGAACATGAATATGAACATGTTGGAAAAGGAATTTTTCAAATAGCTTTTCCCATTTGTAAAAACATTTGAATACGCAAAAAGGCTAAAATACATGTTTTTCAAAACATGTTGTTTTTGTCATTTTGGTTCAAATCAACAATTGAAAACTTGTATATACTTTATATGAGCATAGTAAAGGATATTAACATAGTTTATATGACCCAAAACATATTTGAATGTATTTTGCATAAAAACCCTTGTTTTAATGAAAAATTCATAAATGATGTATGTGTGTGTATTTAAGCTCATAGAATGGCACACAACATATGAACATATACTAAGTATACCAAGAAGAATTCTTCTGAAGCCTGGGCTTGAATTGACTAGAGATGTGCATGGCTTCAATAAATGAGTTGTAGGTCAAATTCTTGTATATACCTGTATATGCTAAAACAATATTGAACAAGATACTGAAAACAAGATCAGTGGTAAATTATTTGTTAAAGCATCATCAAAACAAGAGGACTCAACAAATATCACTCACATATGTATACAATTCTTGAGGCTCAATATTTGCTAATTTTTTGATGAAGCTCCTCTTGTATATGTTGCTCTTTAAATAGCTTTTCTTCATCAGCTTGCCTCCACCTCTATAGATAGCATCGTTACGACGCAAGTTCCATCCATCCTCTAATAGTGGCACTAAATTGCTTGACAAAATATATCCTCTATTATATCACTCAACAAGCAATTAGTACTTATAATGGGGTTTGTAAATCATCATCGAAATAAGAGACCTAACACTAGTCTCGGAATCCGAGAAAGCGATCCGAGCCTCCAAAGCCTGGATGGTTGCATGAGTCACCTGATGAGTTGACCTTTCCTTCTTAAGGTCCAGCCTTAGATTTTGGGCAGCTAAGTGATCAGATCGAGCAAATTCCAAGGCATTTAGTCGTGCACGTTTCTCAGCCGTAATCTCTTCAGTTAGATATTTGATCCGGCCATCCTGCTCGATAATCTCTAGTTGGTAATGGTCAATTTCTTCCTTCAACTTAGTAATGGTGGCAGATTTCTTGGCAGAATGCCCCTTGAAGCCCGTTGATAATGTCTTCCCTCATCTCCAGCTCCCGACATGGATTGCCTTCATTTTGGCTCCAAGTTGCACTCTCGGCCTCCAAAGTGGCGACTTTCCTCTCGGCAGTCTCCCTAGTAGCCCTTAAAAGCCAGATGTAGGCAGATGTTAGGCATCTCTTACAAGATCTTCACTTCCATCGGGGGCCAAAACTTCTCCAAGGCCTGGAGCTGAGCTGTCCCTGACATGAGACAAGGAAACGTGTCTTTAGAGATTAATAATACAATAAAAGCACGTTAAGGGAATAATCCAGATAAGGAAACCCTTACATACACATCTCGTATCATTAATCCTAAGATAGGTGTCACAAGAAATATTTATACTTAACGACCTAGAATGCAAATACTCCCACTTAACCCCTAATTAAACGGAACTGGTTTGCCGGATGAAAAATCCAAACAAAAAACCCCCCATGTATATACCATATGTTCCGAATGATTAGGCGCTAAGTCTTAATACTCACATTCTAGTGTTAAGTATAAATACGGCTATACATATAACATAACAATAGGAAAATCGTATCATATATTATTCACGCAAATACTTTTCAAACAAAGTAATATAGTAATAAAAAATTTCATAATTTTTGAGTTATTTATATATAATGTCCTCATTCAATCTAGGAATTCCTAGCAGACTCTATTCATGATTCCAAGAAAACTCTATTCTAGCTCCACGACTCGACATAGGATGATCCCAAGGATGTTAGAACTAGAGCTCTGATACCAACTGTGACGCCTCTGGTTTCACACAAGGCTGCAATCCAAAATAAACTCAAGGATGTCAAACTCACCATGTACCCATACTATGCAATAACACATTTCACCATCATAGTAATATCTCTATAGTGGAATCAATTAAGAATAGTGCAAGTACAAGCAGTTACGAGAAAAGTAAAAATACAATGAACATGTCAAGAGAAAAAATTATCCAAATATATGATCATATCCCAACTTAATAAAATAAAGTATAACTGATAAACTGAATCAAATATGAAATATCTCGATACATAGAGTCAAATGACATAGTACTAAAGCACTCAACCTTTACAAAATGAAATATAACTCTAATAGTCAGAGAATAAACTATAAACTATTGTGGAGCTCTAAATAACTACTAATAATATAATATGGAAGCTAAACTGCGTCTCCATCAACCTGTGACTCTCCATACGCCTGGCTCGCTGCTTGAAAAGAGGGGAAACAACGAGCGTTAAAGTGCTAGTGAGATCATCTACACCACACCCATGGGGAGGGGGTTAGGAGTATATATGAAAATAAGTGTGCATATATAAAACCTTCTATCCTGAACTAAAAGGAATTGATATTTAGAAATTCACAACACGAGAATTAGTACGTCGAGCGAAATAATCCAAACAACATAACTCTCTTGTGTATACCATGTCTCAAATTGTGAATCTCTGAATCCTAATTCCAGAGTCATAGGAATAGAATAGTAAATAAAAGAAAAACAACTTCAAACCTCATCAATACAAGTCACATCAAATCCTCATACTACCCTCGAGTAGTTGGCGCAATCATAAGGATAAACATCCGGTAACGTGAAGCTCGTATGAAATATGTCATATAGAACAACCTCAAAATCATACCCTACTCTCGGGTAACTAACATGAATGAAATCTGTACAATGCTCTATGTGAAACATACTAATACACATGGGTGAAATATGTTCATAAGAAATCTCTGCTTAAGACTCAAACTATAATATATTTCATAATACTATCTCTTACAAAGTCCTATGGTATCATCGCATCATTATACAGAACGGACTACCTGTTCAGGCATCATAAGTAAATACTGCCCACTAGCCTCATCACATCATCGTGCGCAACGGACTACCTATTCAGGTATCCTATAGGTATGGCTCATTAGCCTTATCACATCACCGTGTGGAACGGACTATCTACCCATACATCCTCATTGCATCACCATGCAGAATAGACTATCTCCTTAGGCATCCTACAAGTACGGCTCATAAGCATCATCGCATCACTATGCAGAACGGACTACCTATACAAGAATTCTATAATTATGGCTCAATGGCTTACTTCAATGGTATACCGACGCACTACCTTGAGCAGTACTGAGATGTGCCCATCAACGGTATCCATATACACACATATATTGTTCTAACTAATTGTCTCCCCGTCGTGGTAAAAACAATACACGCAACTATCCCCTTTCCAGAAGTCCACATGTGCCAAGCCATCATAGGTGTATGTCTATGTCGTACGTGTAAATCGTTGTACATCTTGAACCCCGTGTTCATGAACAACGTGTAAGAAAAATCATCACAAACAAGATATGATGTTGGTCGACTGCCCTAGGGCATTAGTCAATCGACGACCAATTTGCATAAACATGCATAAAAACAAGCTTTGGTCGAATAAAGAATTACACATAATTAGGGTGGGATCGGTTGACCGATGCACAGGGTTCGGTCGACCGACTAGAGTCCAGGACTCAGGTTTGAGTCTCGTGAAGTTAAGACAATTTCAATAAAAAGAACTTATAGAACATCATTACGGGGTATAAAAACATGTTTACTCATGTGTTTAACATACTAGGGTTTGACTAAACAATTATTTATCATCATAACATGATCTTTGGGGTTTAAAAAAACTTTAAACATAACTAATCAGATTAAGTTTGTACAATTAAGGTTCAAAACCTAATTTGTTCATCATCTTAGCAATTAACCACAGTTCTAACAACAAATTAATACATTTCCTTCATTAAGTATTTATATTCACAGATCTACACATCAAACTAGGGTTTTTAATCCCCAGGCTTACATCACTATATTATTTCATGTTTAAGACTCAAGTTCTATACATCAACAATTAGTGTTTAGGCCATGTAAAATAAGAATTATCAATTAATCTAAAACCTAATGATCATGATCATTAATTTTTATCAATTAAAGATTAATTCTTCAGATCACTTTGTTGTTTTAAGATTTAACATCAAAACTAAGATTTAAAATCATCGAAATGAGCACCACACATTAGATTAACCAAATATAGATATTAAAAACATGAATTACTACAGGGGATACATTTTGAAGGAAGATGATCATACCTCAACACGCTGCTAAAAAATCCAAGGGTGCAAGTAAACAAGTTCTCCCTCGCCAAACATCGACGATCTCGCCCTCTTCTTAGTATTTCTATCACAAAACTCTCAAAATTCACCAAAATTTGCTCTAGAGTTTTTTAGGGGAGAGTATGGCTACTGGGGTTTAGAAATATATTGTAAAAAGAGAATTTTTGTGAAAAACACATGTATATATATAGCCAAACTCGAAACAAACCAAACAGACCCTAATCCAAACATGACCGGGAAAATAGTCTTCGGTATTTTTGTTGTAACTCTTTCATACCACCTTGGAATGAGGTGATTTAAGATGAGTTGGAAAGATATTTAAGATTCCTACAATGTCTGTCTCTGTATTTCTTCAACATTCAAACTAAATTAGGGTGTAATGTAAATATATACTCTTAACTAGTCGTTTTTCTAGATTCGAATTGCATCGGTGTATAATGCATTTATACTCTTAATTGGTCTTAAATTAATTACTATCATGCTCATTCATCATTAAATGATATTTATCATAATATAAATCATTTTATACTATTTACCATAGTATTTAACAAAATTTACGAGGTTTTACATTCATCCCCCTTAAAAGAATTTCATCTTGAAATTCCGCAAACGTGTCTTTAGAGATTAATAATACGATAAAAGCACGTTGAGGGAACAATCCAGATAAGGAAACCCTTACATACACATCTCATATCATTAATCCTAAGATAGGTATCACAAGCAATATTTATACTTAACGACCTAGAATGCAAATACTCCCACATAACCCCTAATTAAACGGAACTGGTTTGCCGGATGAAAAATCTAAACAAAAAATCCCCCATGTATATACCATATGTTCCGAATGATTAGGAGCTAAGTGTTAATACTCATATTCTAGTGTTAAGTATAAATATGGCTATACATATAACATAACAATGGGAAAATCGTATCACATATTATTCACCCAAATACTTTTCAAACAAAGTAATATAGTCATAAAAAATTTCATAATTTTTGAGTTCTTTATATATAATGTCCTAATTCAATCTAGGAATTCCTAGCAGACTCTATTCATGATTCCAAGAAAACTCTATTCTAGCTCCACGACTCGACATAGAATGATCCTAAGGATATTGGAACTAGAGCTCTGATACCAACTGTGATGCCCTTGGTTTCACACAAGGCTACAATCCAAAATGAACCCAAGGATGTCAAACTCACCATGCACCCATACTATATGCAATAACACATTTCACCATCACAGTAATATCTCTCTAGTGGAATCAATTAAGAATAGTGCAAGTACAAGCAGATACGAGAAAAGTAAAAATGCAATGAACATGTCAAGAGAAAAAATTATCTAAAGATATGATCATATCCCAACTTAATAAAATAAAGTATAACTGATAAACTGAATCAAAATATGAAATATCTTGATACATAGAGTCAAATGACATAGTACTAAGGCACTCAGCCTTTACAAAATAAAATACAACTCCGAAAGTTAGAGAATAAACTATAAACTATTGTGGAGCTATACATAACTACTAATAATATAAGATGAAAGCTAAACTACATCTCCATTAACCTATGACTCTCCGTATGCCTGGCTCACTGCCTGAAAAGAGGGGGAAAACAAGCTTCAAATCACCACTAGCGAGATCATCTCCACCGTCCCAAGGGGGAGGGGGTTAGGAGTATATATGAAAATAAGAGTACACATATAAAACCATCTATCCTGAACTAAGAGGAATTGAGATTTAGAAATTCACAATACGAGAATTAGTACTTTCAGTGAAATAATCCAAACAAGGAAACCCTTATGTATATATCATGTCTCCAATTGTGAATCGCTAAATCCCAACTCCAGAGTCCTAGGAATGAAACAATAAATAATAGAAAAACAACTCCAAACCTCATCAATACAATTCACATCAAATCCTCATACTACCCTCGAGTAGTTGGCGCAATCACAAGGATAAACATCCGGTAACGTGAAGCTCGTATGAAATATGTCGTATAGAACAACCTGAAAATCACACCCTACTCTCGGGTAACTAACATGAATGAAATCTGTACAGTGCTCTATGTGAAACATACTAATACACATGGGTGAACTATGTTCATAAGAAATCTCTGCTTAAGACTCAAACTATTATATATTTCATAATATTATCTCTTACAAAGTTCTATGGTATCATCGCATCATTATGCAGAACGGACTACCTATTCAGGCATCATAAGTAAATACTGCCCACTAGCCTCATCACATCATCGTGCGCAACGGACTACCTATTCAGGTATCCTATAGGTACGGCTCATTAGCCTTATCACATCACCGTACGGAACAGGCTGTCTCTTTAGACATCCTCATCGCATCACCATGCGAAATAGACTACCTCCTCAGGCATCCTATGAGTACAGATCGTTAGCCTCATCACATCAGCATGCATAACGGACTACCTATGTAGGCATCCTATAATTACGGCTCAATGGCCTATTTCAATGGTATACCAACGCACTACCTTAAGCAGTACTGAGCTGTGTCCATCAACAGTATCTATACACACACATATATTGTTCTAACTAATCGTCTCCCCGTTGGGGTAAAAACATTACACGCAACAATCCCCTTCCCGGAAGTCCACGTGTGCCAAGCCTCCAAAGGTGTACGTCTATGTCATACGTGTAAATTATTGTACGTCTCATAGCCCGTGTTCACGAACAACATGTAAGAAAAATCATAACAAACTAGACATGATGTCGGTCGACTACCCTAGGGCATTGGTCGACTGACGACCAATTCACATAAACATGTGTAAGAACAAGCTTCAGTCGAAAAAAGAATTACTCAAACTCAGGGTGGGACCGGTTGACCGATGCACAGGGTTCGGTCGACCGACCAGAGTCCAGGACATAGGTTTGAGTCTCATGAAGTTATGACAATTTCAACAAAAAGAACTTATAGAACATCATTATGGGGTATAAAAACATGTTTACTCATGTGTTTAACATACTAGGGTTTGACTAAACAATTATTTATCATCATAACATGATCTTTTGGGTTTAAAAAATACTTTAAACATAACTAATCAGATTAAGTTTGTACAATTAAGGTTCAAAACCTAATTAGTTCATCATCTTAGCAATTAACCACGATTCTAATATTAAATTAATATCTTTCCTTCATTTAGTAGTTATATTCACACATCTACACATAAAACTAGGGTTTTTAATCCACAAGCTTATATCACTATATTGTTTCATGTTCAAGACTCAAGTTCAATACATCGACAATTATGGTTTAGGCCATATAAAACAAGAATTATCAATTAATCTAAAAACTAATGATCATGATCATCAATTTTTATCAAGTACAGATTAATTCTTCTAATTTCTTTGTTGTTTTAAGATTTAACATCAAAACTAGGATTTAAAAAATCGAAATAAGCACTACACATTAGATTAACCAATTATACATATTAAAAACATGAATTACTACAGGAGATAGGATTAGAGGAAGATGATCTTGCCTCAACACATTGCTGAAAAATCTAAGGGTGCAAGCAAATAGGTTCTCCCTCGCCAAACGCCCACGATCTCGCCCTCTTCTCAGTATTTGCTTCACAAAGCTCTCAAAATTCACCAAAATATGCTCTAGGGTTTTTAAGGGGAGAGGGTGGCTGCTAGGGTTCAAAATATATTTTAAAAAGAGAATTTTTTGTGAAAAACATATGTATATATAGAGACAAACCTGAAACAAACCGAACAGACCCAAATCCAAAAAGGACTAGGAAAATAGTTTTCGGTATTTTTATTGTAACTCTATCGTTCGACCTCAGAATGAGGTGATTTAAGATGTGTTGGAAAGACATTAAAGATAATTACAACTTTTGTCTTTTGAATATTTCCATATTCAAATTGAATCGGTGTGTAATACATATATACTCTTTACTAGTCGTTTTGCTAGATTTTAATTGCATCGGTGTATAATGCATATATAAACTTATATGGTCTCAAGTCAATTACTATCATGCTCATTTCATCATTAAATGATATTTATCATAACTCATTTAATACTATTTAGCTTAGTATTTTTAATAATATATATATGGGGTTTTACACCGGCTTACTGAAGCAGAGTGGCCCCCTCTCCCATAATCCTCTGCGGGCTTTTTACCTGGCCTATGGGCGGACTCGGGTAAATGAGTTAGAATTGTCGGCTCCCCAGCTTAGGCTTTGGCTACGATCATTGTTGGGTCTCATATTTATGGACCCACCATCTAATCTAGTTTTTATGATTAACAAATAAATTGTTAACCTTGTTTTCTAGTATTTGTGTTTACTAGATATACAATAAGCCTTAACGACGATATCATGAAGGTTAGAGGATATCGGAATGAAGTTGTCACACATTCAAGTCAAAGATCATCCATCATCTCATTCCCACACCGAGATCAAGCGTCAATGAAGATCTTTTAGTTGGGTACATTAGTCTAGGTTTTACTTTATGTGTTATGCTTAAAAGCTTAATTCTTATGCACGCACGTTATTTCTCGTTTTATCGTATTATGAGTCATTTGTAGAAAACAACGTATATTTTGATTATTAACTTACTAAGTTAGTTTTATATCTTTTCTAAGTCTATTAATTCATTCAAAAGGGTTCCAAAACTGGTTTGAAATCATTTTGTCAAAATCAAGTGTTTAAATAAACTCAAATTCTTGAGATTTTGCAAAATGATGAGTTTTTATAAACGAGAAATGATATTTGAAAATTTTCTTTTCTAACATGTGTGTTTTCCATAGAATAAGCATTTTCCCAAGTTTCATAATTTTTTGAATTTATTTACTATTTTTAAACACACTTTGAAAATAAGTTTACTGTTCAAATATGTGTTATGCACGTTATTTCAGTCGACTGACTATTCAAACTAGTCAACCGATAAACTGCTCTGCGTTTTCAATCTTGTTTCTACTTAATAGATAGATCTTTATCAGTCAACCGAATAGTGTTATCAGTCGACTGATTATTTAAATAAGTTGACCGATTGCTTCATACTTATAGTCAACGGTCATCTTATCAGTCGATCGAATCACTCATTAGTCGACCGAATTGGATGTAACGACTAGTTTTTTGTTTGCTTCATTTGAGAGGTTATAAATACCCCTTAACTCATTTTTGTTTTTTAAGGGTTTAATCAGTTTGTTTAAGCCACTTTTGGCTCCACATTTTTTAAAGAGATTAAGTGTTTGTTCGTTTGCAAAAAGAGTTTACAAGAGGAGGAGATCAATTTTGATTTTGAGCATTCATCTTCAAATCTCTATCTATCTTGTTTGGAGAAGTTTCCTAAACTAAATTTCTAGCTAATCTACATTTTGACAATCATATATATAAGCTAGATTATTTTAGTTTGATTTTATTATACTTATTGTTTACACACACCCACTTGAGCTTAAGTATTTCACATAATGTATATTTTGGGTTGTGAGAGTGTAACAATTGAGTGAGCTTTCATTTTCGTTCTCATTTGTATTAGAGAATAAAATCTTTATTTGAGCTTATTGGAAAACATATTGTAGTACACATGGACACTTAGAGGAGTGGTTAGGAGAGACCAGGGTGAATTCCAGGAGAAGTGACTTGGTTGTAAAAGCCTAAGGTGAGGTAGTAATTCAAAGCACTTAAGGGAGGTGACACGGGTAGGCCAACACTTAGAGGAGTGTATTGTATACTTGACAACGTGTGACTGTATAAGTTTTTGGTGAGCTTTGAAAACCGAGATTGTGTAGTTATTTATGTTGTGATAGTGAAGAATTTCCTCGAGGTGAGGAACGGAGACGTAGGTCGAGGATTAACCGAACTCCGTGATCATATTGCTTGTTTGTGTTTGGCATTGGCGCACTTATTCTTATGTATATTTTCATATTGCCTTTTGTCTTATAGTTTATATTGCCCATTGTTCATTATATATACTTGCTTATATTATTGTTTGTATCATCATTGCTAGGATATTATTTAATAATTTTTAATTTTGCATCTAAATCGGATTAGATTAGCAATTACTCTATTCACCTCCCCTATAGAGTACTTTTAATTGGTATCAGAGCTTAGTGCTCTTTGATTTGTGGCTTAATCATCTAGAGTCAAAGATCCTCGTTGTGCAAATTTGCTAATCGAGTTTTGTATTTATCTTGCTTGCATCTATATAATGGATATGCACAGTGCACCTAGTTTAGGTTATGCTATTGATATTGCTCTAAAATTCAATAGCTTCCCTTATGCTTAATGGTATTTTAGATTTAAACTATTTGTTAGATTTAAATATATCAATTTATGGGAAATAATTGATTATACTTATGTTGTACCCACATTTGAGAAATCCAGGTGGAGCAATGATGACAAGAAGATGTTTATAATGAACAAGTTATTGTTAGAATTTTTGCTTAAAGCTTTTCATACAGTTATTTCTAACAAACGTGCTTATTTTGATAGTACATACAAATTGTGGAAATTTATAGAAGCACATCAAGGCAACTTGGAGGAGATCCAATATGTATTGGTGGATTCCACATCAAGTACGATTGGAGTGTCATCATGTACACGGCCACAAGCGATAGACCCAGTGAGGTATGCGAGTCCGATTCTGAAAGTGAACATTCTATTAATGAACTTGCTTGTGCTTATGAAAGATTAATGCATGCCTATAACAAATTGCATCATAATTTTTGAATTTAAAAAGCAAGCATGTAGAGTTAAAATCCGATCATGATATGCTAGCATCCAAATTTGATACCATTGCTAAAGAAAACGTGACATTTAAAGAAAGCAATGATAAACTAAATTTAGAAAGTATAAATCTGACCTCAAAAATAGCTATCTTATCTCATGAGAAAAATGATATCATATTAGAAGTAGTAGCCATTCAAAATGAATTTAATTCTTTCAAGAAGGATCATATTTGCTCTATTTCTATTGACAATACAAATGTGCAAAATGATGAGTTGAATGATATGAAAAAATGTATCTCATCCTTAGATTCTACTCCAATTACATGCAATGATAACAATAAGAAACTTTTGAACTTGTATGCTAAGTCATGTACTACTACTTCTAAACCACCTGTACACTATGCACACTTGTATAACAAAGTTTACAAATACACAAATTACGATCATAAAGGACATCTTGTTAAATTTTGCTATGATACATGAAAACCCACAAATTCTAATACTATTGCTTGTTGTACATCTCACAAAGTTTCTTCATCACACACACACACACACACACATGCACCCAATGTACATCCTAAGCATGTTAACCTGTTTAAGTATGATTTTTGTGGAAGACTTGGCCATTTAGCAAAATTTTGTTTTAATTTGCAAAAAGTTTCAGAATCGTAAAATATTTTAAAACGACCAACTTTGTTTAAAAACGTTTCTCATGCCCAAATAAATGGTTATCATAAACAAGTGTCGCCATTCCATTGCACTTACTGCTATAGGATGGGTCATTTGCGTGAATATTGCTATGACCAGTCACGTGAACAAAATGCGCCCAAATAGGGTTATAACCCAAGGGCCTTGGATTTAATTGATAGGGTGATGTCCCTAAAATCTTCGGCACCAAGAGTGTTTGGGTACCAAAACATGTTCGATTTTTAAAAAACAAAATTTTAGCGTTTTTCATTTTTCATGTTCTTAAATGAAGATTTTGTTTAGATTTTTGTTGTAAACAAATTTAAACATTTTGCAAAATATATAAGAGAATATATTATTCATCATATTTAGAAAAGAACTTTATATATAT
>BQKN01066282.1:631818-652633 GCA_022839385.1 Asparagus kiusianus
ATATATTTATTTATTTATTTTTTGAATATACTATAAATGGTGTTTTAAGTTTTTCAATCATGGTTCATGTTTAAATGCATATAATTTATGTATATAATCAGTCTACTGATTTCTTCAATCGGTCGACCGATGTCCGATTTTTAGTCAACCGATCAAAAAAATTAGTCGACTGACCAGTGTGCTTTTCTCAGTTTCATGATTTTCATGTTTTTCTCTAGTTTGGTAAATATATCAAGATGTTCATGATTTTTCTTTCATTTGGTATATATACATCAAGATTTTCATTAGACATATGATTGAATTTCATTTGGAAATATATTTTCATGAATTTTTATTATTTTCCTTCATGGATTTTCATAAATATTTTCATGTTTTTCTTTCATGGATCTTCTTTCATAAACATTTTCTGATGTTTTTGGATCCTTGTTTTGTTTTAACATTACGGAGATTGTTTTTATATATCTCATTGATATATCTATGTTTGAGATCTTTATAACACCTTTCATAATGATATATATATTGTTGGGTCTCATGTTTATGAGCCTACCATCTAATCTAGTTTTGATGATTAACAAACAATTCCTAATATTGTTTTTTGTCGAGTGTTCTTATTTGCTTGTTAGGTATTCTACACAAATATCCTAGTCGGAGGTTGATTGAAATTGAGGTTAATGATAACATTCAAAGGAGGTTGGAAGGAAATCGGAATGAAGCCGTTGCAATTCAAGACAAATACGAGATCGTGCTTCATCCCTACTATAAAGCTGAGGATCGTCCTAGATCGAGCTTCATGCAAATCAAGCCTTAGGATAATGTCTTAGTTTAGTTTCATATTGTATGTGTTTATGCTTAAAGCTCAATTCTTATACACACACGTCATGTTTTGTTATGAGTCGTTTTATCGTATTAAGAGTCGTTTTTGAGAAAATATCATATAGTTGGATTATTGACTTACTGAGTTAGTTTTACATCTTTTCTAAGTCCATTAATCCATTCAAAAAGATTCTACTTGGTCAAGACATTTTGTCTAAATCAATTGTTTAAAACGAACTCGTATTTTTGAGATTTTTCAAAATGATAAGTTTTCACAAACGGGAAATGATATTTCAAAAATTTCTTTTCTAACATGTTTATATTCATGTATATAAACATTTCCCCATGTTTCATAATTTTTGGAATTTAATTTCTATTTTTAAACATACTTTGAAAATTAAATTTACTGTGCAAATAGGTGTTGTACATGTTTTTCGGTCGACCGACTGTTCATTTCAGTCGACCGATAAACTGCTTTGCAATTAGCAGTGTTATTCCTGCTTAGTCGACTAATCTCGATTAGTTGATCAAAGTAGTCTATCAATTGACTGATGGTAATCACCAGTCGATCGATAGAGTCGTGGATGCTACCAACGGTCAGCTCATCGATCGACCGACATCTTCATCAGTCGACCGAAAAGACTATAACGGCTAGGTTTCTGTTTTGTTTGTTTTTGAAGGTATAAATACCCCTCAATGCTTATTCTTCGTGATAAGTTTTTCAAGAGTTTCAAGAGGAGTTTTTTAGTTTTTTCCATGTTTTTAAGTGGGTTTGTTTATGTGAAGAAGTTTTCACAAAGAGAAGGCTTACAATTTCCATTTTGAGAAATTCAACCTTAAATCTACATCTACATCTCTTTATGCTCTTCGGAGAAGTTTTCTAAACTCAATCATCTAGCTTGTTTATATTTAAATTATTATATTTATATTTGCTAGATAAATTTGAGTTTAATTTCATTTTTACTCATTGATTTCACACACAACCAATTTGAGCCATGAATCTTCACTAGTCTTCGTGGTCGAGCCCTCGCCCCCCTCATCGACCAATTCTCCAAGGCCCTCATCGGCCTCCTCATCCAACCCTTCAACCTCCATGCCTCCCTCACCGAGGTTGAGCAAATCCAAGCCTCACTCACCTTGCCTGTCTATCTCTAAGAGTGAATCCAAGGAGTTGGTGACTTTTGGAAAACGATCAGGTGCACTCATTTCGATTGGGAGTTAGGCCTTAAGGTAGTCGAACTCCGCTTTGCAAGTGATCGACATCTCCACATTGACAAAGATGCTGTGGTGATACTCCTCCACAACCTTAAACCGATAAGCTTCGAATTCCAGATAGGTGATCTAACTCTGGGCTTTGACCAAGGACACCATACGAAGAGCACACTCCTCTTGGAGCCTCATCCGAGCCAGTTGGTCCTCCTTAAGTTGGTCCCTAGCATGCGGAGTAGTTTGGGGCTTAGCCTCAACCTGTACCAAAGCATGGTCCTTGTCCCGCAGCTCCTGTGAGACCTACTCAAATAAGTGTCTCACCTTCTTGTTGCTCTATTGGAGCTCGTGCTTGAGCTTACCGATCTTAGAGGACTTCTGGGCACCTGAGGCCTTCAAACCCTTAATCATCTGTTCCTGCACCTCCATCTCTCAACACCAGTTACATAGCTTGTCCTCCATGGTTAACAGCTCCTTTAGATCTTTCTTGAGGTCGCCCCTCATGTTAGCCTGTCGAGCTTAACTTCCCTTAGAGCTTAAGATAGGAAGTTTGGATCCTTTCTGTAAAACCCCATAAATTTTGATAATATTATGGAAATATAATATTAAATGAATTTTATAATGTTTGAGATTACTTTGCGATGAATGAGTATGTTTGACATCAATTAGAGATTGATTTAAGCATATATATATATATATATATATATATATATATATATATATACATACACACACACACATATATAATAGTGTAAATATGCACGTGTGCACAAACCTGTAGGCTGGAATTTAACTCTGGCCGGTCGACTGATGCCAAGTGATCAGTCGACCGACGGGAAGCCAGATTCCTGCTAGGTTTCTATTTTCGGGTCAGGCTGTTTGGGTTCGGGTTTGCTCATATATATAGGCGTATATTTAACGAAAATCTCTCTTTTTCATACTATTTTTGAACCCTAGTAGCCACCTTCTCTCCTTAGCAAACCCTAGAATTTATTTTGGTGATTTTGAAAAGCTTTGTGAAGGAAATACCAAGAAGAGGGTGAGATCATTAGTGTTTGGCAAAGGAGAATCTATTTTCTTGCATATTTGGGGATTCCAGCACGTTTTGAGGCGAGTTGCATCTCCTCCAAGCCCATCCCCGGTTTATTTCTAGTTTTATCTAGATTTATTCGATTTTAAACCTAGTTTAAGTAGAAAGATTGCTCTTTAAATGATAAGATACAAAGATTTAATATTTTTATTTTAAAAAGTTATTAAACAGCAACTTTGTTTTGGATTTAAGTTTTGAAATATATCTAACATGAGTTTACGTCAAATTTCTTTGTTTTCATGAGGTTTCTTATAGGTACGAACATGTTAGGGTTATTTGAATCCACTCAAAATTGATAATTTTGTTTTCATGTACATAAGTGAACCCTAATCATATTTAATAAGTTTAAATATATTTGTTTTTATGTAAAAATCTCAATTTAAGATATTATAGATCAAAACCTACACCTGTTGTTCGCCTTCACTTCATGCTTGGGTCGGTCGACCGAAATGAAAGAGTCGGTCAACAGGTCCAAGCTGTGTGCATGTGCATGTTTATGCACGACGCTGATCAGTCGACCGATGTCATACTTCGGTCGACCGATGTGATGGTGTATTTGTGTTTCCCCACATTTGTTTGATCGCAACCACGGAATACGAGTTACATGTAGATCCATGCACATGACCGTGACAATGTACACGTATTTGTGTTGGGCACACACGAGTTATTAGAGGTGTGTAATCTATCATTTTGAGCTTGTTTCATTTTACAATAGTTGTGGATGCGTGAGTGGGATTAGTCGGTATTCCCACAATGAGACGGTGACTGTACTATACTCAAAGTGCGTTAGTTTATAAACAGTAATGAGACCATGGTTGGACCACACTCTATGTTGCATCATTGTTTACAGGTTAGGTTGATATGCCTATTCTCAGCAGCGTATCCGAGACATCGTTGGTTTTTCAGGTTTGGGCTGATACGCCTATTCTCCATAGAGTATTTGAGATTGTGATTTGCTCCCATGTTGCCTATTTCAAGAGTAGGATATGAGGCTACATTATATCATACATGATGTATATTGGATGAATATTTATTTTTGTTGCGGCACCAACTACTCGAGGGTGGTGTGAGATATTATGACATGATTCGTTTTGGATGAGGCTTGGAGTGTGTTATTTCTTTATTATTTATTTTTGTTCGTAGGATTTGGAATTAATATTTAGTGATTCACAATTTGAGATACGAGGTATATACATGAGGGTTTCCTTGTTTGGATTATTTCGCTTGACGTACCCATTCTTGTGTTGTTGATTTCTTAATATCAATTTCCACTTAGTTCAGGATAGATGATTTTATATCTATATATACTAACCCATATTTTTATACACTCCTAACTCATGCCCAGGGAGTTAGGCAAGATGACCAGAGCCCAAGCCGTAGCAGGCTTCATAGTATCTGATCGACCTCATAGAACCACTTACAGCCCGGTTAGCAGTGATTGAGGAGAAGATGGCGAATCAGGTTCTTCCAGTGACACCACCTCTAGTTGTGCTACCACCAGCAACTCATGTACCTATTGCAAAGGAGTCTCTAGTAGTCACACCACCACTAGCTGTTGATAGGGCCGCAGAGCAGGAGGCTTAGCTCCGTTTAGTGGAGAGATACCAGAAGTTAAGGGCATCAAAATTCCAGGGAACATTAGATTCACTTGCAGCTCATAAGTGGAAGGAGGATGTGGGAAGCATTTTAGATATGCTTAACATTGATTCTGTCCAGAAGCAGAGGTTGGCAGCTTTCAACCTTAAGGGCGATGCCGAAGAATGGTATAGGCTTCAGTTCATACCAAAACAGTGTATGACACTTAGCTGGGAGGATTTTGTTTACTTCTTTGATGATCAGTACATATCAGTAGTGGCAAAGGCCAGGAAAGAGTTGGAGTAAGCTCGATTGGAGCAGGGGGATATGTCTGTAGCTAAGTATGAGAGAAAGTTCATGGGATTACTCTGATTTATGGGCATGTGGCATACAGGGGAGCGTCAAGCTCAGATATTTCTATTGAGACTTCGCCCTAGTTTACTTCTCTATCTAGTGTCATGACGATTTCACTCAGTGTGGGAGGTAACTGATGTTGTCATTTCATAGGAGACCGAGACGGTCATGTTTTAGAAGGGTAAGGAAGGAAATTCAAAAGCAGGGCAGGACAGAAATAAGGACAAGGGCAAGAGACTATTTTTAGGACTCGGAGGGCCCTAACAGTAGGGTAAGGGTATTCAGCAGCAGCAGTAGGGTCCCCATAAGAAGGGACCACGGTATGATCAGAGAGAACCCCAACAGTGTAAATTTTAGGGTGCATGTTATAACTATCACAAGATCAGGCACAGAGCCGCCAAGTGTCGTAGTGCACTAGTAGGAGCCCAGCAGGGCAAACGGCAGGGTCAGTAGCAGAACAGAGTATAGAGCCGAGGCCAGGGCTAGTAGCTAAGACTTGAGGCACCGCCAGCAGTTCCGAGGATAGAGGGATATGTGCGAGCTATTTAGGAGATATGACAGGGACATATAATTCAGCATACCCCATATCCTCTAATGCAGCAGACCGCAGCTTCAAGCAGAGTATATGTAGTTGTACTACGTGATCATAGTGCGAGCGGGGCCGTACGTTCCTTGTGAACTCTTTTCCAGCCCATATTCTTTTTTATTCCGGAGCTTCACATTCATTCATCTCTTATGATTTCATGATTAGACTCTAGCTAGTGGAATAGCCTTTAGACATTCTTTTGTCAGTTTTCACCCCTCTAGGTGGCGTATCACTTCTATATGGCATTTGTAGGAGATGCGTCGTCTACTTAGATGAGTCCAAGTTCATAGTGGATTTGATTGTCTTGCGTATGTCCGAGTTTGATGTGATTCTTGGTATAGATTGGCTATCTTCCTACGAAGTCAGTATCGACTGTTTTATAAAAATAGTCAGCTTATGAGGATCCGATGGGACTAAGTTTGTTGTAGCGACCACACAGAGCAACCAGTTTGTAGAGTCATTTCTAGCGTACATCGAGGAGGTGATGTTGCCGAATCAGGGTGCCTATTTGAGTGAGACTAGAGTAGTCTCAGAGTGTTAGGATGTCTTTCAAGACATACTTGGATTATCTCTAGTGAGAGAGGTTGAGTTTTGTATCAAGTTGTAGCCGGGCACAGCGCTGATCTCCCGCGCATCTTATCGTATAGCACCTGCTAAGATGAGGGAGCTACAGACTCAGTTAGGTGAGCTTATATCTCAGTGTTTTATTTGTAGGAGTCATTCTCCATGGGGAGTACTGGTCTATTTCATGAAGAAGAAGGACGACGGCCTTTGATTATGTATGTATTATCATGAAATGAATAAGGTCACTATCTAGAACAGGTATCCACTACTGAGAATTGATGACTTATTTGACCAGTTATAAGGAGCATAGCATTTCTCGAAGATTTATCTTCTATTTGGCTATCACCAGTTGTGGGTTCGGGAGATGGATATTCCCAAGACTGCCTTTTTGACTCGATATGGGTTTTTTAAATTTTTTGTCATGCCATTTGGGGTAACCAATGCACTCGACGTATTTATGGATTTGATGAACCGGGTTTTCCATCCATACTTGGACCTGTTTATGATTGTTATCATCGATGACATTCTTATCTACTCGAGATCGGAGGCCGAGCATGAGTAGCATCTTCGATTGGCATTGCGGACTTTGCGGGAGCACCAGTTGTATGCTAAGTTTAGCAAATATGAGTTTTGGCATTCAGAAGTCAGATTCTTAAGCTATGTCATTAGCAATGAGGGCATTGTAGTTGATCCAGCCTAGGTGGAAGCAGTTCTTGATTGGGAGCCGCCAAAGACCGTTACAGAGATTCGTAGCTTTTTGGGTCTTGCCGGCTATTACAAGAAGTTTATCCAAGACTTTTCAAAGATTGCTGCCCCACTGACACGCCTTATGAAGAAGGATATATAGTTTGTTTAAGAGCCAGAGTATCAGAAATTCTTTGAGACTTTAAAGGCTAAGTTGACTACGGCACTAGTGTTGATCATTCCTAGTAGTAACAAGACCTTTGTGGTCTACACAGATGCATCATTACCGGGTCTAGGAGGCGATTTGATGTATACCCAGAGAGTAGTGGCATACATCTCGTGGAAGTTGAGGACTCATGAGCAGAATTATCCTACTCACGACTTGGAGTTAGCAACGATGGTCTTTGCACTTAAGACGTGGAGACATTATCTTTATGGAGTTTAATTCGAGCTTTTCACTGACGATCAGAGCCTGAAGTATCTTTTCTCCCAGAAGGAACTCAACCAGAGGTAGCGATGATGGGTAGAGTTCATTAAGGATTTTGAGTTCGCACTTCAGTACCATCTGGGAAAGGCAGACGTCATAGCAGACGCGTTGAGTAGGAAGCTGTAGACGGTAAAAATTACCTCCGCAAACTTATACATGAATTCACCCGCGAGTCAGAATCGCCTACTCAAATTAAGTGTGGGGTTCACCCATATGTTGGACTCACTAGCGCAAACCCAAATCGCGTGAGCCCCAAATTCGTACGCGGTTGTTCATCCAAATTCGTACCCAACAGCCGCTACGCCACGTACTAGGAGGGGCCATCCCACTCCTAACGACGTGAAGGGATGGAGAATAGTACTCCAAGCCCATCAAGTAGACGCAACCAGTCAAATCCATGCAGTCATCAAATCCACCTGCACGCTTAAGGTTAAAGCTCGCCTCGCCTGCATGAGTCAAGAGTTGAATCCGCCTGCAGACTGCAAGCTGACTAGACTTAAATTGAGTACTTGACAGCCGCTACGCTGCGTACAGGGATGGGCCTTCCCACTTCCTGTAAGACATGAAGGGATAGAGAATAGTACTCCAAACCCATCAAGTAGCCGCTCACAGTACGAGTGACCGGTCACTCGCCAGATCCGCCTGCAGGAAGCTCGCCTCGCCTGCACAAGTCAGGGGCTAAATCCACCTGCAAATAGCAAGCTGGCTAAACCCACTTGAGTGATGGACAGCCGCTATCCCACGTACAATGAGGGGCCATCCCACTCCTCGCAATGTGAAGGGAAGGAGTACAGTACTCCGAACCCATCAAGCAGCCGCTCATAGTACAAACCCAAGACATGGTCATATCCCATGATTCAAGGAGCGGCCATGCCGTCTCTCCTCTATTTAAGGACTTCTTCCGACCATGAAGAAGAGGTTCAGCGTTCAGCGTTTAGAAGTTCACTCATAGCTAATTGATTAATTCAATCGGCTAACTGGACCACTAGCTCTCGACTCTCAACAGAGTCGACGACAAGCTCTTTGCATAATCTTTGCACTGCAGCATCTTCTCTCAGTTTTGGGCCCTGATCGCCGTCAAACTCGAAGACTCGAACTCCCTCGATCCGTGCTTCTACTATGTACTGAATCTCGCTAGCAACCTCGGTCGAATAGTCCAAGGGAAGCAGACTCGGTTCGAGAACCGAGCGAAGCGTCCTATAGCTACCGAAAGTCCCCATGTTAAACAAGGAGGGCATTCTCTCCGCTTCTGTTATAATTTTCGATTCATTAGTTTATAATAAGCTATTCTTATAAATACAAACAAAATCCTTATTTCGGGAAATCAGAAATTCAAACCTACAAAAGATGGCAACCACAGTGGGAGAATCTGTTTCTTCAATCGAAATGGTGGTAGCTCAGTTCGACGAGGTTGCTGTTGGGACGACTGTGGAGTCCCTAGAAATCGAGTTCGACCGAGCCAAGTATGAAGAATACTTGTCTTCTTCCTCCTCTGGTGGTAATGCGTCCCGCAAATGCCACAGAGTTGTGCACTGAGGCCGACCTCAAATGGTCAAAGCCTCCACACCTGAAGACTCTATCCGAGTCACGATGGGAGAACCTACTCCCTCCAGATCGATCAAGGTCAAGCCAGAGGTCACGAACACGGGGCAAAAGCCCGCCAGATGGGTTGCTAAACAGCCCTCACGAACGTCAGCCCAGGAGGAAACAGTAGTTCACTCCGGCGCAGACCATGCTGCCATAACCCACACGGACGCTCCTCTCTCCAGAAGAGCTCGCCAACGGCAACGATAGACCCTCGCCCGATTGGGGCCTCGATCCTTCGCCTCATATGACGGCCTGAACTATTACACAGGCTCGAAAAGCGTTAGACGAAGGGGCAACTCGCCCGACACTGGAAGGCCCTCTAAATCAGGAGTGCCAACTAAGATGGACGGGACCACCCGCTCGAGCGGACTTCGCTTCTCAGGTCACATCCCTGTTGCAAATAGACCATCCAAAATGAACGAACCTACTCGGGGAGGCGAACCCTCAAGGGCGGGCGAATCTCGCCATGACCCCTTGATGGATAAGTGTGACAAGCGAGAAAGCCTTGATTAAAAAGGCAAAGCAGTAGGCGTTACCTCACAAACTCGCTTGCGTAAGCAGAGGGTTGAGTCTCGCCTGCATGCTGGAGTTCACCCAAGCGTGAAGACTCGCCTGTCAGGGCAAACTCGCTCGACTCCAACACCTAAACATTCTACCCAGTATACATCAGGGGGTGCATCCAAAACTCTCTTGTGCAATCACTCAGGCGACCTGTCTGATGTTGGGGGTTGTCACCAATCACCCTCGGAAGATCTCCGGGCTCACTTAACTCGCAAATGCACCATACATGAGGCGAATCCTCAGTGCCATTGCGAAAGACTTATCCAAATAGTACTCGCTGACTATCAATGTATAGGAGCGACGAAACCTTCGGTATTCAAGAGGCTCTCTCGACGACCTTCTCGACTGAGACCTTCTCGTTGAGGGTGTTGTCATCAAAGAAGACGCGCCGCCGACGATCTAGAGCTCCCATCCGCTACAATCAACATGACGGACAAGGGCAAAGTTGTGCTTTCTGGTTCCCCGGATTCGGACTCCTTCCTTAGACCTAATCCTCCGCTCGTCCAACGTGAGCGAGACGGCATATACCAGTGCACCCGTAGTCATACGGGGGTGAGCATTGGGTTTGATTATTCAACCTTAGCACCTCCCTCCGACGGCGATGACGAGATTTACTCGGTAGCAGCCACGTCCCAAACATCGCACTCGAGTCAGGACACACTGGCAAGGGTACACATGGCCGAACCCACACAAGAGCAGGCGGTGGCCCAAAGGATTGAAGAACAACAGGCGACCATAGACTCCTTGAGGGAAATGTTGGAGCAGCTTCTGAACAAGAAGAAGAAGAAGAAGAAAAGAGCCTAGCACACCTTACCGCGACAGACGGGGAGTAAGGAATGGGTATCTCCCCATCGTCTAACAACTAAAACAGAGGATAATATCGGTCTACAATCCGATTACTCTTCCAAAACATCGCTAGGAACATCGCATACTGGGGGTAGCACCCGCGACAAGAGGTTCGACGAGTTCCAAAGCCAACTCAACGCTTTGAAACTCTAGCAAAACATGAACAAGCTGGGGTTGGTTCGACCCTATCCTGTCGAGTGGGATACCATCCCATACCCCGCAAAGTTCAATCCGGTTAGCTTGGTGCAATTTGATGGCAAGGTTTCGCCCTCGCAACACATTTATTACTTCATGGCGCAGACCAGATTCCTTACGAGGAATGACGCTATTCTCACTCGGGTATTCATAGGCACCCTCAAAGGGGTGGCATTTGAATGGTTCTGCAAGTTAGAACCCGGCTCTATTAAGTCATGGGCTGACGTGGAAAGACTTTTCTTAGCACACTTCTTCGATGATGACACGGAGGTGTTAATGGCCACCCTCCTTGCCGAAAAGAAATGAAAGTTGGAGTCGCTCAACGACTTCGTGAAGAGGTTCAGGAACCGATCGGTCCACTATCGGGATCAGGTTTCCGAATCCACTCTGATCGACATGTGCTGCAATAATCTCTCAATCCATATTCTATCCAAGGTTGGTGTGGTGGAAACCCGGACCTGGAAGAACTTGTTCGTCAGGGCGATCAGGTGGAAAACATGATCAAAAGGTTAGAGACTGAAGAGCCACAACCCAAGAAGGGAGCTGTGGAGCCGGCTGTGCCAAAAGAATCCCCCTCGAACAAGAGGAAAAGAAATCATGGCTGTCGATTCTGCCCCGACACCCAAAACTACTCAAAAGCCGAAGCCCAGACAATTCGAGCAACGCCCCCCGTGGTAATACGACTTCAAAGAAGATCAGGTGGTGGAGACATTCGATACTCTACTCAAGAGCAATCGAATTAAATTGCCAGAGGCCACGAAGCCTGAGGAGGCAAACAAAACCAATGACCCGAGTTATTGCGCCTATCACAGATTCCTTGGCCACCGCACTTCTAAGTGTTACATCCTCAAGGATAAGCTCCAGGCCCTCTACGATGCAGGAGTCCTAAAGAAGGAGAAGGTTCAAAAGAAGGTGACCACGAATATGATCACCTTGAGCTTTGGGACAGATCTCCCAAAGGTCCAGGCTCCAGCAGGGGTAATTCCTATCCCTAAGATAGTCCTGAAAATCACTAATGACGACCCTTACAACCAACGAAGGAAAGGTTTAGTCCCCCAGACTCTGCCATCAAGTCAAGTGATGTGGGTCCACCCGGACCTCCTCAGCGACGAATAATGGACTACAAAGCACTCAAAAGAGGTTAACGGAAAGCCTTGCAATGCCATCTCCGCCATCCTAGATCGAGATAATATAGCAATGACCGGCCCCATCGATTCCAAGGAGGATATCGTCGTCCTCACCACTAGAGTAGGGAAGGAATTTGCCAAAGAGTATCCCGCGAGAACGAAAGACCCTGTAGGGCCTTCCACAAGGCCAGCTACAGCAGTCCTTCCAGGCATCGATAAACCAAGCTCGAGTAATCAACCTTTCTGTTTCAACGTGCTCGCGCAACTAAAAAGCATCCCCACGCGAATTACCATTTATGACTTCCTGCGGCTATCCAGACCTACCCGAGAAGCCCTACAAGAAGCATTGGCCGACTCGAAAGTCTTTGCTACCCATTTCTCGAGGGAAGAATACACGGAACAGGAATGTGCGATGTGCTACCAGACCACCGAGAGGCGTGTCCCTTGCATTACATTCACTCCTGAGGACATGCTCATCAAAAGCACCTCCCATGATCGACCGCTGTACTACACGGGGTACGTCAGTTCCTCGAAAGTGGATTGGATTCAAGTCGACCCGGGGTCTGTATTAAGCATCGTACCTCTGAAACTGATCAAACACCTAGGGGTGCCCTTGAAGTGTCTGTCCACAACTACTACAACTATCTTCGGATTCAACGCCATGGGAACACGCCGCTTAGCAAAATCGCATGAAATGCCGGATAGGCGACATGACGACAGAGGTGACCTGTTATATCATCGACACTGAGCCATCCTACAATATGCTCTTGGGACGACCATGGATCCACAGTAACTGGATAGTCCCGTCTATCTTGCATCAATGCTTAAAATACGTGGACGACTATGATCGCGTGAAGACAGTAGTAGCGACAAGCAACCCTTCAAAGGAATCGAAAACTACTTCACAGACTCTCTGTTGTACCAAGACCCCGATGAGCCACCGATCAAGGAACCGGAGAGCGGCAACGAGGCGGATAGAGAGCCCGAATACGGTGACAACCTAGTCCTGAACGACTTTGAGTCAATTGTAATCGGTTACGAAAGTCACAATGTAACCAACGCTGTTCAGGCTGAGGAGATTATCGTGAATGAGAAGTTCAACTTTGCTTATTTGTCGTCTTTCTCCACATCCGAGGATGATGCGCCTAATAACCTAGTGTCAAAACTCTATAACGACCGCTCACTGCACTTGCCTGTATGCTCGTCGTATGTCGTAAAGACACAGCCGATCAAGTCATCGCAAGCTGTACTTGTCATACCGGCTCGGGATAACTACCAGAAGGATATCATCTTCGGATGAATCGATCACCCTTTACGCACATTATGGGACGAGTCTGAAGATGAGGACCCCGCACCTTAATTTTTGCAATATAGTCAAATCGCGAAGCGCATGATGAGCGATATGGGGTATGACCTTACTCGCCCAGAGGGTCTAAACTACGACCGGGGGTGCAAGACGGTCATCCGACCTGCTTACGTACCTAAAGGCAAACCCTCAAATTACTTCAACAAGACTCTGAGAGGTTTGTGCTATTCCTCTTCCTCTTCGGATCTATTCTGTTACGTCAACGAGGATTCCGACTATGCGCGTTCGGGGGATCAATCTTCGGCAACCTCAGCATGGGACTCAGATGTCAGCATAAGAGACTAGTTTGACATCCTTACAGTTAACATGGCCGCAATTGATCCTGCCAAAATAGCAGGGGATGGACAGGTCCCTCTTTATGACGAGACATGGGACCGCCACGTCAACGCTCAGTGGAACAATCGCTTCGAGCAACGTGAACCACCGACCGAAGACGAAATCCTTCAAGTGAACATGGGCAATGAGACGAACCCCAAGCCTATATTCATCAGTGGTAGTCTCCCCTCTCAGGAGAAAGAAGATCTCATTGTCCTCATACGTGAATACATTGACGTCTTTGCATGGAATTATGAGGACATGCCTGGCCTTGACCCACGGGTCGCCATGCATCGCCTCAACATCGGTTTAGACGCCAAACCAGTCAAACAGCAGCAAAGGCGATTCCGTCCGCAAATCATGGAAGCGATCGAGGCCGAAGTGAAGAAACTAATCGAATCCGGTTTCATCAGAGAGGAACAGCACCCCGACTGGGTAGCTAATATTGTTCTGGTCTTGAAGAAGAATGGTAAGATTCGCGTCTGCATTTACTTCAGGGATCTCAATATTGTGTGCCCTAAAGATGAGTTTCCTTTACCCATCACTGACGTCATCATTGACAACACATGTGGGTTTGAGAGGATGTCTTTCATGGATGGGTTCTCAGGGTACAATCAAATCAAAATGCACCCCGAGGACAAAAAACACACTTCATTCAGGACTCCTATGGGGGTGTACTGCTACACTGTTATGCCCTTTGTACTCAAGAACGCTGGCGCAACCTACCAGCGCGCCATGAGCATGATCTTTCGAGATTACTTGCGGAAGACGGTCGAATGCTATGTGGACGACCTGGTCGTGAAAAGTCACTGTAAAGATGACCAACTCCAAGACTTGAGGGTGATGTTCGAACTCATGAGGACTCATTAACTCAAGATGAATCCTACGAAGTCATTCTTAGGGATGTCTAGCGGTAAATTCCTTGGTTTTGTCGTTACTACGAAAGGAATCCGGATTGACCCAGACAAAGTACAAGCTATTCAAGAGCTTCGCCCGCCCCAAAATTTTAAAGAACTGAGGGGTCTTCAGGGACGATTGGTTTACATCCAGAGGTTCATCTCGAATCTTTCGAGCAAGTGTCAAACCTTCTCCAAACTAATGAAGAAAAGCACTTCCTTCGTGTGGGACGAACCCTGCCAACAGGCCTTTGAGGAGATCAAAGCTTACCTCTCAAACCCGCCCGTCCTGGTGGCTCTAATCTCAGGAAAGCCGTTCCTCATCTACATCAAGGCTATGGAGCATTCTCTTGGCGCCCTCTTAGCACAAAATGACGATGCTGGCCACGAGCAGGGCATCTATTACCTAAGTAGAACCCTACAAGGTGCCGAACAGCGATACCCGATGGTCAAAAAGGAGTGTTTGGCCTTAGTATTCGCCATCCAAAAGATGCGGCACTACTTGGTTGGCTAGACCATCCACGTTATTTCCCGAATAAACCCCATCCGAGTTTTCATGACGCAGCCTGCGGTTTTAAACTGGCGTTTGGCCAGGTGGGCACTCCTATTGTCCCAGTATGACGTTTACTTCATGCCATAGAAGTCAGTCAAAGGACAGGCTATCTGTGACCTTATGGCTAGTCATCCGCTAGGAGCGAAGACTGACCTATTCAAAAATTTGCCAGATGAACCCCCTAAGGTCAACACGACTTCTTCGCTAGAGGTGTGGCAGATGTTCTTTAACGGCGCGTCTCGCGTTGGCACAAGCGGATCCATTGTTGCAAAAGTGGGGGTGGTCCTCACTTCCTCGCATAACCACGTATTACCTCGAGCCTTCTCTCTAACAGAGCCATGCACTAACAACGTGGCTGAGTACAACGCGCTACTCATTAGACTCGAGTTAGCAAGAGAGTTAGAGACAGTCTACTCGAATGGAGCCTATCGCCTCGTCAAACCGAATGGCGACAAGATCATGATGCCCATCAACGGTAAATACTTGAAGAAGTACTATCCTTAGTTCTCCTTCAAACTCCCACGAGTGCATGAGTCTAAACTGGTCCTCACTCCCTCTAACTGGTACACGAGGCTAAACTGTTCCTACTTCATATACTCCGACGGGGAACCCTATATGAGACGCTACTAATAGTGTTCTTAGGTGTGACCTAGATTGCCATTTGGTCCAAACTTCTTATAATCGGGACCAATACAATCTTGTTATGTTAATTATCACCTCTGACAAAATCGACTTATCAATCCTCCTCAATAGGACAGTAAGTCCACAGAGTTGCCCAAATCGCAACAAACTCCCACTGTCATGTTAACTCTACACCTCTGACAAAATCAACCTATCAATCCTCTTTAATAGGGTGGTAGGTCCCCAAAGTCGCTCACATCGCGGCGGACAATCCTGTCATGTTAACTCTACACCTCTGACAAAATCAACCTATCAATCCTCTTTAATAGGATGGTAGGTCTCCAAAGTCGCTCACATCGCGACGGACGAACCAGTTTTGTTAACTGTCACCTCTAACAAAATCAACTTATCAATCCCTTCCAATGGGATGATAAGTCCCCATAGTTGCTCCGATCGTAACAAAACTCCATCATGTTAATGATCACCTCTGATGACTGGCGTCGTTATTCCTACGAGTAACACAGCCTAAGTAGTAACCTACCATGCGACGTGTTATTACTTCGGTCGGTAGTCACACTCCTACGTCCCTAAAATACCTGACCTATTCCGGATATCCTCACATTCTATTAGAATACCCGATGGGTAGTAGCCTACCATGTGACGACTCCTACAACAATCGATCGTCACATTCCTACATCCTTGAACGATTCGATTATCATTTATGTCGTCGTCCTCGTAGACAACGATAATTACCAAGTGTGGCTCGATGGGTGATATGTCCCACTGTTCCCCCAGACAGCAACTCACCAAATGGCAAGTCATAGTTGGAGCCTTCAGCTGGTCGCATGCACGAGCAACTACTCTTTGTTTCAAACTAAGTGTTACCCTCTCGGTTCCACTTAAGTTGCAACGTGAAAGTCGGAGTTAACCCAACCCCATGCCGCGAATAGCCAAGAGCGGAAAAGGAGCCAGCGACTAAAGTCAAAGACAGACTAGTCGAAGGTTCGCCACGCTACTAGAAATGGCATAACTAGCTCAACTCAAACGCCAAACAGCGCAGGCGAATCCAACATAATGATCATCATGGACTAACCGACATACCTAGGCAAAGATCAAACATAGATCAAACACAGATCAAACACAGAAAATAAAAAAAGAGACTGTGCATGCAGAATAGCGGATAAACAGAACAAAAGGCCATTACGGGCCAAAATTACAGACATAAAGTTTTTAAGTTGTGATGCAGCAGGAATCAACAAGATTCCAAAAAAAAAGTGTTTAAACAAAAGATCTAGATACACTACATTTACTTCACGAGGCTAAAGCTGGAGATTTTTGCCTTGACAACCGCGAGCTCTGCCGCCTGTCTAGCGTGGGTCTCCGCCTCCTGCCTACGCTGAAGCTGGGTGAGAACAGCCTCGCTATCCTCTTCCTCCTGGCAAAGAAGTTGAAGCGTCCCAGCCACCACTTCGGCAGCGTGACTGAGCCTCATCTTTTCACGCTCGAGCTTCCGCAACCTTGCCTCGCCTTTGAGGGACCCAGCGTCTTCAAAGAAGGTGGTGTCTGTGTAGGCGTCCATCTCAACCAACACCGCATGATGTCGCATGCACAAATGCTTGAGCTCGGCCTCCTTCTCCTGGATGCGCTTTGCCCGATCCTCGCGTTTGAACATGAAGCGCATCGCAAGAGGTGGTGGTTCGTCAAAAGCATCGGCTTGCGCCAGGCCCTCTAGGCGATACATCCACCCCTCTAAACGACTGAGCTCTTGCTCACATCGTCATGCGAGCTGGGGATCGCCCACACGGTGGATTTCCTCCAGACCCTCTTCCACGAGGGGAAGCACGTCATAGTACTTTTTGGCTCTCTCGCTGAAGATAACGGCGGTTCAACACACCAGGCCCTCCAACTGCTGGAGGATCTTGAACACTGGATGGGGTGTAGGATCTGGTACAGAAGATCCCTGAGCAGAACCCACGGGGGAAGTCAGCGGTACACCGACGCCGATGATGGTGGCAGAGGAATCGACGCCTTCAAAGGCACTATGATTAGACGCGGAGGCCTTGAGTCGGAGAGGTTTCTTTTTGCAGCAATTCTCTTCTGGCGAATTCTTTCGTGGACACGAGGACTTTGCTGAAGAGATGGCAAGTACACTATATAGCCAAAAGAGGACGGTTGAGATTCGCTGCTTCAAGTGGATCGGACGGCTCAGATGTCCCCCGACGCCTCAAACTCAACGCCCATAAAAACCCGACTCTTAGGACTCTAAACCGACCGTTCGGTTTAAGCGCGGAAAGCGAAGCGTTCCGTCACTTCGCAATTAATGAGAATTGACGCGCCCACATCGCCCTGGCTGACAAGCACTTGGGCCCGCAGACAGACACGTGGCATAAACTAGTTATCGTTGAGTTACGCATGAGTTCAAATTTGCCATCACTTGAATTTCGCTGGCAGTTTAAACCCGCCATCATTTGAGTTTCGCATGAGTTCAAACTCACTATCGCTTGAGCTTTGTCCGCGGCACGAACTGCTCGCACTTGAGTCTCGCTCGCAGCATGAATTCGCCAGAGCTCGAGTTTCGCCTACAAAATCTACTCGACAACACTCGAATTTCGCTTGCAGCACGAATAAGCTAGGATTTGAGTTGAGCTTGCGGAACAAAACCCGCCACCAGGTTAAGTCTCGCTTAAAACATGAACTCGCCCGTGCTTGGGTTTCGCCAAAAGTGCAAAATTCACCTCACTCGAGTTCTGTTCGCGGCACGGACTAGCCTACGCCTGAATTTCGCCTGTAGCCCAAACTCGCTTGTGTCTAAGTTTCGCTTGCAGTACAAATCGGTTGTCGCCTAAGTGTCGTTTACAACCTTGACTCGCCATCATTCGAGTTTCATTGGCAGACCAAACCCACCGGCGCTTGAGTTTCGCTTGCGGCATAAACTCTCCATCGCTTGAGTTTCGCCTGTGGCTTAGAATCGCCTGTGGCTTAGAATCGCCTGCAACTAAATCTGCCCACCGCATGAACGAGACACTAAATGGCAACGTAGCGAAATATGAAAGAAATATGTGCGCAACAAGAGGATGCAAACTTCATTAGATACTTCTAGACAGTACATTTGAACAAAGTTATGACTTTACAACTGAGAGAGTCATAACATTACATTCAAGAAGCAAAACATGAAACAGAACACCTAGAGTCTACTCCTATCCTACGGGCTCATTCTAAGAGTCTGAAAGACGCAAGCTTGGCTCTAACTGCGGGTATCTTCTTCGCATGCATGGCACATGCTTTGTCCTCTGCCTCTTGTCGGATCCGCGGCTCAAAAGAAGCGTTAGCAGCAGCATCCTCCTAAAGCAACAGTGGAAGATTACGCCTCTCTCTAGCGAGGTCGCCCTCCACCGTCTCACTCTGGATGCGCAGGCCCGACAAGATTGATTCCCCCTCTGCGCACGAAACCAAACCTAAAATGATCGAAGAAGCGACATACTCCATCTCAGATTGCAACAGGCGGTGCTAAAGGCCCAGACGAGCAATAAGGGACTCTTTGTCTTCTATGTCTCGCCTTCGACATTCTTGTTACCATGTGGCATGACGGTGGACTAGAACCAAGAATAGCTTCACTACGGGCTCCAAATCTGCATGTCGCAAGTTCTCTAATCTCGTCAGGAGTAATTCCAGATCGATGAGCCTCATTGAGCATCGCACTCTGAGCATAAAGTCACCCGGGCAACGGAGTCGAGCCACGCGGTCTGAGAGAGACTGCTTCAGTTTTGCGAAAGTGCCATGACCCTGTGTAAAACCCCGTAAATTTGAATATTTTATGATAAATAATGATAAATATGTTATATGGTAAAAAATAATATATTTTGATGTTTGGATATGATAAGAATTGATTTGAGATCAATTCAATATATATTTGTGAAAATATGAGTGCAAATGCACAAAACATGCACAAAGACCAAGAGTGAAAATCTGGGAATAATGATCAGTTATGAGTTTTTATGTTTGTCACACCGATATAGTTAGAATTTGGAAAAGTGTAAAAGACCAAAGTTATAGGTCTCTTCAGCAGCTTTCCAACAAGTCTTAGATCACCTCATTCTGAGGTCAGATGAGAAAGTTATAGTTAAAATACCGAAGGGATATTTTCCTAGTCAGACTAGGTTTCCTGGTTCGGGTCTAACAGGTTTGTTTCGGGTTTGCCTCTATAAATACCTGTATTTTTCATGAAAATTCCTTTCTTTTATCATATCTAAGAACCCTAACAGCCACCAAACCCTCATAAACCCTATTTTGAATTCTTGGAGAAGATTTGAGGCTTTCAAGTTGTGTTTTGTGGATTTTTGGCTTTTGGAGTGGAGATCTCATTCGATGTTGCTTCTAACAAATTTTCCTACAACCCCAGGCGAGTATCATCTCTACTAATCCCCCTCTCAGTTTTTAAAATATTTTTGAAGAGTTTTTAATGAGTTTTATAGAGCCTAATCAATTAATTTGTATATAAAAATTAGATCTTTTGTATATATGTATAAAGACTAGGTCTTTTCATGTTAAAGAGATTAAGCATGAATTTACAGAAGTGCTTTAAGATCTAAAAATAATTTAAAATATTTTTTATCTGAATTTAGATGTCTTATTCTTCGTTTTAAAGTTTCGTGCATGATTGAAGGTTTACATATGATTTCTTATGCAAATAATCATGCTTGTTATGTTCTGTTGAAAATCTGCTGCACATATATACTATTGAGCTAGACATTTGAAATAACAAATGATATCCAATTTGAACCAAACTAATTCCAATTGAAAGATATGTGAATCTAGTTTTCAAAACAGAAAACCATACCTAAAGATAGTTTTCCTAGAGAAAGATATGCTCAATTTACTGATGATAGGTCCTGCAGAAAATCTGCTGCACAAGTAAAATGTTTGACTGGAAATTAGAAATATCATATGAACTCCAAACTGAGCCAAATCAATGTCAAATGATAGCTATGTGAGTCTAGTTTTCAAAACGAAAAACTATTCTTAAAAAGAATTTCTTCAGAGAAAGATATTCTCAATTTACTAATGATATGTCCTGCAGAAAACTGCAGATGTGCTGATTTGAAATAAATTATTATATTACGTAAATGTTTCTTAAGTTTCGCTCTTGTTTGTTATTTTTTGAGAGAGTTTCTCAATCTTGTACTGTTATATACAATGCTTAAGAGTTGTTTAACATCTGGGATGATGATGAACACCAGATATGGACACGCACACCGAGATATGTGCACGTACACTTAGCACTTAGATTATGTTGTGTTAGCATACTTTTTATCGCACGTTGAGCTGATGAATACATATGAAAGAGTATCGTTATTATATGTATCCGGGATAGGGAGATAAAACCTATTGC
>BQKN01066282.1:652643-677266 GCA_022839385.1 Asparagus kiusianus
TCCGGGATAGGGAGATAAAACCTATTGCCGCAGAACGATTGAGTAATGGTATTACAATAGTATCGTTATTATATGTATCTGGAATAGGAACATAATAAACCCTATTGCCGCAGAGCGATTGAGTAACGAGCATTACAAAAGTATCGCTATAGTACAAGATGATGCACACATAAATATTTGATCAGTTGTAGGCTTTACTTCTATGATAAATTGCCCACGAATAGGGTATTTCCTTTGAGATTTTGAGGCACCCGTTATGAACGGCAGATATATTTATTTTAGCAATTGTTAATATCCTCTTATTATAGAGCAGGTCACTCGGACGTAGTTTGAGATGAGATGATTATTCTTTATGTTAGAGATTAGAGTATTTATCATTGATTATTTGTTTTTCATTCATAGAGAGTTATATGAATGATTTGATATATGTATGTACTGACTCTATTTTCTTATATACTCCTACCCCTTCCCCTGGGGAGAGGTATTGATGATCTCGCTAGTGCTTTGATGCTCGTTGTTTTCCCCCCTTTCAGGCAGCGAGTCTGGCGTACGGAGAGTCACAGGTTGATGGGACTTCTTAGTTGTCCATTTAGTTACTTATCATATTTTGTAGTTATTGTAGAACTCCACATATTGTTGATAAATCTCAGAATCTAGATTGATATTTTGTTTCATAGAGTTGAGAGCTATTGTGAGACTTTGTTTATGTGACTCATTGTATTTGAGATTCAGTTCAGACTCGGAGATATGTCTATTTGGGCTCATTATTGATTTTTCTTACACTTCTTCTGTGTATATCCAGTGTTGCCCTATTTCTATTTTTACCTGTCTGTACCTTCACCTATTTATTATTTCCACTAGAGAGATAGTGATTGTGATGGTGAAACTTATCATAGCATGGTGGTTGGTGCTTGGCAGGTTTGACAATCCGGGTTTCACCTAGGACTGCAGCCTTGTGTGAACCCTGGGGCGTCACACCCTGATCGACGAACGAGATCACCCATTTCACGACGTCCTCCAAATCCGCTAACTGGGCTAGAATGGAGTTCGAGGGTTTAGGCTCCGGGTCACGGTCAGGCATGAGGGCCGATGAAGAGGTATCGTCCCTAACCTTCCTCGCACTAGACGCGTTCGCTCACGGTGCCATCTTGAACAAGGAGGAGACAATGAACACGGTGCCCCCTGCGACAAGAAAAGAAGGTCAAGACATGATGTACGAAACAAAACGTGTCCGTCATCCAACGGTCCAGATGGGCGACCGAACCGTCCATTACACCGCCTTTAATGCGAGAGGATGTGCCAATGTCGGTCCAGCTGGCGGGCATTCGAGACCATAATCAGACACGTGGTTTCCCCCAGATCCGCGTTAATTTCGTCTTCAATATAGTTTGACCACGGTCAGAATTCACCCATGGCTCAAATTCACCTACGGCTTGAATTCGCCTGTAGTTGGAATTCACCAGCGGTTTTCCGACTGTAGCTTGAACTCGCCTGTAAGTAAAGGCCCACCTGCAACGACCTCACAGAGAAAGATAAAAGACAACAGTGACTAGGAAAAATACATGCACGAACACGTGGGGAAACCAGAAGAGTGTAACATTCATCCAGTTTTAAGACAGCGCATTTGAACAAAGTTATGATTTCACAAACGAACAAGTCATGACATAGTGTTAAAAGCAAAACAAGCAAAATGTCTTAACATGGTTTTAGACAAGGGAGCCTAGTCCAGCAAACTAAAGGATGTAAGTTCGGCTTTAACCGTGGCTACCCTTCTCGCGTGGTCCTCCCGGGCTTCGACTTCAGCCTCTTTCCGAGCCCGAGCTTCAAAGTTTGACCTGGCGGCAGCATCTTCCTGGCGCAATGTGTGGAGACTTCGAGTTTCCTCCTCAGCAGTCCTGCTAACCTTTACACTCTCGGATGGAAGCCCCCGCAAGGTCGTCTCCACCTGCTCCAGCTTGACCCTCAGGCGAGACATGGTGGAAGTGAAGTCGCCTATCCGCTCTTCCAAGGAGCGCTGCTGACCCACCCAGAAGGCGACATGGGATTTCAGGTTTGCTATCTCCCTAGAGCGGACTTCCTGCTCTTGGGCCTCTCGACACCTAGCGCGAGTCAAGCGGGACTCCACATCAGCTACCGGACCTTCCCGCAGCAAGATCTCTAGTCTCGACGCGTAGCAATCCGGTTTTCGTCCAACCGCCTGAGGTCAACCATACGATCCAGGAGAGACTGTTTGAAGCCGTCGTAACTTCCCATGCCGAGACTGACAAGGGAAATTACCTGCTTCACGACGTTCTCGAACTCTTCAATGCGAGCCTGTAGGGATAAGGAATCTGAGGAAACAGGCTCTTGACCCGGAGCGAGCGTCGTGATGGGTGGGATCTCGAGGTAAGGTTCGGCGCTAGATGGTGAAACAGGGTTTGAGGCGGAGGGAGTACTGATTCCCTCTGATTTGTCGTCAAAGATCAAGATGGGCTCAGCCATGCACTCTTCAGTAGGCGGCACCTCTTCTTGAGCTGCATAACACAATGAAGACACAACAAAGAGTTAGGAGCAAGGGGGCATCACCTCGACTTACGACCCCTAAACCGAACTACGCAAAGACATAGGCATAAGAACACCACCACCGGCAGCGGCTTCGGCGACGCCCGAGGGAGAACCCCCTCTTCCTTTCTTCGAAGCAACTCTCTTCACCTTCGGGACCATTCTGAATGCAACGAGAGGAAACTCGGATTTTCTCCAAAGAAGACAACAAGAAAAGTGCCCCCCCCCCCTTTACAACAAGGAAGGGTATTAAATATTCAAGCCGAGACGGTTGCCCACCGTTCGATTGGACCGTTCAGAGCCAAACAGTCGAGAGTAAGGTCGAAAAACTCGGGATCTCACACGAACGACCAGGATCTGGCAGTTTCTAGACACGATCTTCAACCAACGGCCTAGATCGGGCTTGGAGAATGAAGAGGCCCACTACGCCGTATCTAATGCGAAGCGACGTGCCCACGCATCTTAATTAACGAGCATATTAATGTTTAAGTTGACATGTGGCCCACTTAAAGCAGAGCCCGCCCGCGGGTCGGATTCATCATTTAAACTCGTAACGCCCAAGCTCTTCTGACATTTGAGTCGTTTTAGGACTTGTATACCACTCCGGAATTCGAGTCAGCCCCAGTTTCGCCTGCAGATAATTTCGCTTGCAAACAAAATTCGCCTGCAGATAAAACAAGCCTGCAGCTAAAATTCGTCGACAGCTAGAATCCTCCTGCATCTAGGATTCCCCATCGACCAAACTCTGATTGGTGCGAATCCATGTTGAACAATGACAAAAATGACAAAGAGTAGAGTGCACACAATAGAAGTAATGACTAGAAACATAGAGATAATTTCATTCGTTAAAGGAAATTCTGGTACAACGAGGGAATCAAAAGCAAATTACAAAGCTCTCAACCGCGACTCCGCCTCACGAAGCTCCCCAGCGTGGCTAAGCTCGAGCCTCCTCAGGATCTCTCGACGAAGATCTTCCTCAGTGCGTGAAACCAAGTCTTGGACGGTGTGTTTGGCCTCCTTGAGGGCTCGGTCTTTCTCCTCAACAGAACCAGTGACCAGTTGCCGTCGAGACTCGATTTCCTCCAACTCCCTTACCAGCTGCTCGTGAGCCTTCTCCTAAGCAGCTAGCGAGGCCTGCGCGTCAGCAATGACTTGCTTAGTCTTCGCTATCTCCGAAGATAAGCGAGAGAGGCGAGAGTCAGCCTTTTGTTGCTCGTGGCTCACTCGTTCGTTCTCGGCCTTGACACGCTGCAACTCTTCCGACAATCTTGCCTCCAAAGACATGGTCTCGTTCAGTCTGCGGTCACGCTCCTCCAATGTTGCTTGAACCTCGTCGGACACGAGATGAACGATCTTGAAACTCTTCGCACGAAGGATTAGCAACTATCGGATAGCCCGCTCTACCTCTTCCAGACGCTGAAAGTACGGTTTAGCCACGGTAGCACCAAGCCTCTTGATCAGAAAAACCATATCATAATCGAGGTCATTCTTGAACTCCTCGAAGGGGCAGCTCTGTTAGACCCTAGAGAGGGGATGATTAGGGTCTTATGCTAATCTAATCCGATTTTATGACAATTGAAATTACTTAACAAATATATTCTTGCAAGATAGATATACAACTAATTATGAGCAAGAATATGCAATATACACAAGGTGATATATCCTAGGAAAGAGGTATACTATATGATATATGCAAGGATATGCAAACACAAGGGTAACATAAACAAATGATATAGTGGATGAAATAAATAATGAGAGAAAGGATATAAAGATGAACAAATATAAGTGTGCTAAGCCAAACTCAAATAAGCAATATGATCACGGAGTTCGGACCTTCCGTCCTACTTTCTTGAGAAATGATATCAAATTTGGAAGCTAACTTCTCATGATCGGATTTTAAATCTTCATGCTTACTTTTTAAATCAATAAAATTATTTTGCAATTTGTTATAGGTATGCAATAATTTTTTACTAGCAGAAGCAAGTTCATCACTAGATAAATCATTAGTGGTTTCGAATTCGTAAACCTCACTAGGGTAATCGCCTAGTGGCCGTGTGCATGATGCTCCTTTAGAACTTGAAACGGGATCCTCCAAAGCTTGTCAGATCGCCTCCAAGTCTCCTTGATACGCTTCTATGAATTTTCATAATGTATAAGCTCTATCAAAAGAATCAAGCTTGTTAGACATAAATGAATCAAATGCATTTAATAAAAATTCTAACATAAGCTTGTTCATAATAAACATCTTTTTATCATGTTTGCTCCACTTGGATTTCTCCAACGTGGGCACAATATAAGCACAATCAATGATTTCCCATAAATCGATATTTTTAGATTGAACAAATATTTTGAATCTAAATCACTATTGAGCATAGGGGAAAACATTGAATTTAGGAGTAACACTAGAATCATAGCCTAAACAAGATGCATCATTCATATCCATAATTTATAAAAATATGCAAGCAAGATACAAATACAATCAAACCAAGATTAGCACAAAAAGATAACTTGGATCTTTAACTCAATGCGATTAGACCTTAAATCAAAGAGCACCAAGCTCTGATACTAATTGTTAGACCCTAGAGGGGGGGTGATTAGGGTCTTACGCTAATCTAATCTGATTTTATGCCAATTAAAATTACTTAACAAATATATTCTTGCAAGATAGATATACAACTAATTATGAGCAAGAATATGCAATATACACAAGGTGATATATCCTAGCAAAGAGGTATACTATATGATATATGCAAGGATATGCAAACATAAGGGTAACATAAACAAATGATATAGTGGATGAAATAAACAATGAGAGAAAGGCTATAAAGATGAACAAATATAAGTGTGCTAAGCCAAACTCAAACAAGCAATATGATCACGGAGTTCGGACCTTCCGTCCTACGTCTCCGCTCCCTACTCCTTGAGAGAAATCCACTATTACAATCCGGTTTGGAAACCGGAACTTCTACACACTTGGTTTTCTAGCTAACCGAAAACTCTACAACTCACACTCTTGCAAACCCACTCTACACCCTCACAAGTGTTGGACCTAGCCGTGTCTCCCTCAAGTGCTCGGTTACAACCTCTCTCTAGGTTCGTCAACCGACGCCACTCCTCTTGGGACGATCCCGACTCTCACCACACACTCCTCTCGGTGTACAAGTGTATACAAAGTGTATCCTCATAATTAAGCACAATATAACAAATGATTGTTCTCTACTATGGATGAGAACACAATGAAAGCTCACACTCAAAGTTGCAACTCTCACCAACACAAATATATTATGAATGCAAATACAATAAGCTCAAGTGGGTGTGGGTGCTAACAATGAGTAAAATCAAATCTAACTCAAATAGCAAACTAGCAATAATAAGAATATGAAAATCAATAATAAAATTGCTTGAAAAAAGAGTTAGAAAACTTCTCTATAAACTCAAAGAGAGGATGAGAATATATTGAAGATGAACTCCTCAACAGATGATGCAAACTTCTCTTTAAAACAACAAACCCCAAAAACAAACTAAACAAACTTAGACTCTTTTAAAACAAGTTTAAAAACATTTCTTGAGTTCAATTGAGAACTGAGATCAAGGGGGGTATTTATAGCCTCCCAAAAACTCAGCAAGGAACCCTAAACAAAAGACCAAAAAACCCCCAACGAATCAGAAATATGATTCTGTACCAAATATGATTGTTGGGTGATCGGCGGTCGAGCGCGAGCAACAAAAACGAAAGAAAAAGCTCCAAAGACTTCGGCGGTCGACCATGGCGGTCGACCGTGGGAAATCTCGAGCTCACAGTTGACCACGGCGGTCGATCGTGAAAGTCTTTGCTGCCCACTATGCAAAAGACTCAGTCGCGGTCGACCGTGGCGGTTGACCGTGAACTGATATATGAAAATAATGTTCTGAAAACTGTTTTTCTGATTTTAAAACACTGTTTAAAAATATCAAATAAATTCTAAAAATATAAAACTTTGGAGAATGAATGTAGACATGATAATAAACATGTTACAATGACTGGTTTCCAAAAAGGATTTCCCAAATAAAAAATATCATCATTTTACAAAATAGTCCAAAACATGAAAATGTAAACACATGAGTTTGATGTTTTGACCTAAACCAACTTTTGAAACTTTACAAAATGATTATGTAGACTTAATAAAATATGTATATGATTATTGTTATGTCCAAAAACTAAGAATACAATGTTTTTACAAATACAATAAAAAATGAAACATATTAGTATGTATATGAAAATATATTTGTTTCATATCTAAGTAGTTAAACCAAATCACAATAATAAATATGAAATATGTAATTTAATATTTGTAAACTTGAGAAACCAAAACCATGCATGTGTATATATAACTATACATATACATAGAAGCCAAATACGTGTGTGTATATGATATTGAGCTTAGAGTATCTATCACACATAATGAAAAACCTAAACTAGATTACCCAAGCCGATCTTGATCTTCATTATAGCTCAACTTGGTACTGTAGGCGTATAAAATTACCTATAGGTCCCTTAGCACAGCTCGACACGGTGATTCAACGAAACAACGAACCATCGAGTGACAAGGCAACGAGATCAACAAATTTCACACGAGCAACGGAATTCGCGTGCGGAATCAATCCAACGGTTTGGGAAGTCAACGAGTCGTCCATCCGTAAAACGGATTCGAACTCAAACACCAAGGCGGATTTACTACCAAATCAAAACCACACAACCGAATCAAAGTCCAGATCAGCAACGAAACAAATCACGGACAAAACAACTGAACGACGGACACCACGGCAACACCCGGGGGGACTCGGCGGAAACCGAGTCACCCCAAGGTGGCTCGGCCCAAGACGAGCCACCCTGAGGTGGCTCGGCCAAGGCCGAGCCACCCCAGGGTGGCTCGGCCAAGGTCGAGCCACCCATGGGTGGCTCGGCCAAGAACTGTGCACGGGCACAGTTCTGGGTGCCTATAAATAGGCCTTCAGATTCATCATTTCGGGGGACTTTTGGAAGAACTTTTGGAGAGCCGAAACTCTGCCGGATTGAGACCTCATGCTTGAGTTTTTGAAGGCTTGAAGACTTGGACATTCGGATCTGATTCTTGGCGAGCACCCGCATCACAAAAGGCAGAAGTTCGAGAGGATCGAGATCTCAGATCTACGTTGCTACACTCCGGATCAAAGCTTGGTCTTTGATCCCGAGATTTGAGCGGTTGTTTCCTTGGTGAAACAATCCCTCCGGCTATTATTTCATTGGTGAAATAATACCCGTAATATTGCGTAGATCTGTTCGGATCAAGATCACGCGGTAGTCCACAGCAAATAACCCTGGCGTAGGCAAACAACCCACGTAAGCGAGTGACCGGATAACAGGAGCTCGTGATTTGTTCGGTAAACAAGAGAAAAGTTGTAATCTTTCTTTCTTTGTTTTGATTTTCATTGTAACCGGATCTTATAAAAAGACCGGATCTTTCTGTAACGCAAAAAGTTGTTCTTTAAGAGTGCAATGGAATCGTCAATGAAGAAGTCAACAGTTTTTCCCGCGAACAATCTGGCGACCACAGTGGGAGCCACCGATCTCGCTGCCGAGATCGGAGTGTCGTAGCCGCGGATCTCGATCCCGGTCGTGGAGGAGGTCGAGTATGAGTTCAACCAGCAGAAGTACGAGGAGTACGTGTCCTCGTCCGGATCTACCTCCTCCCCCAAGTCCAAGAAATCCCAGAAGTTCTCCTCCAGGAGAAAAGTCCGTTGGTGCGAAGAAGTCGAAGCCACCAACGACAACCTCACCCCGATCGACGCCGAAGTTGCGTCAGGTGAAGTCCCACCGGCCTCTAAGCAGGTCAAATCCGCCGTTGAAGGCGTGGTGACTCTCTCTAAGAGAGCTCGCCAGAGGCAGCGTCAACGCCTCGCGAAGCAGTTCGCAAAGGCCATGGAGTCTGTTGACGGGGTCCGCTACAACGCGGATCTAAAGAGCAAACGAGGCAAACAGCCTTAACAACAAATGAATGGTGGTTCCTCTAAGCCATCAACTATGGAGTGGGTCCGTGTCAAACGGAACCGTTCGACGCTGGAGGAGCGTATCTGCAAACGACACGCATTATCAGCGCAAGCACGGGCCAAAGCTGAAGAAGCCCGTCGGAAGCTGCAGAAGGAGGTGGTCAAGAAGCCACCATCAACTCGCAAGGTTTGGAAACCGAAGTCTGAAGCGGCGATTCAGACCAAGGAGCAACAACTGCAGCCTCCGAAAGCTCAAACTCCGGTGAATCAACCCAAATCGCCGGTGATTTCCGCAACTATTCCGGGAGATCCCACAGGACCATCCCAGAAGAGGAAGTCAGTTTTGGAGCGCCTCGGTCCACTTCCCAAAGAACGAGGCAAAGCTCCGGTCCAAGAACGGTTGGGGCCAATGAAGAAGTCCCAAACGACTCAACATGCTGGGGGTCGCCGCAACCCTCAACACTTGGAGAAAATCGTGGCACCCAAGCGCACAGCTTTGTGCATCGAAGTGCAGGAGCCCGCTGAAAATCCACGCCCACAAAGGCGCGTTTCGAGGCGCGTGACTCTGGAAAGCCCAAAGAAAGCAATTCAGCCTCAGAAGTAAACGTTGTCATCTGATGACGATGACGTTATACCTGGGAGATCGTGTCAACACACGATAGGTTACTCTGATCGTCAAGCTGACGAGTTGTACTATTGTGACGGGAGCACGAGGAAAACCAGGAAGAGAAGCCCTCGAAGGCTCGAAACTCAGTGTCCCTGTTCAAAGCTCATTCGGGCGGTACTATCTGAGTGCAACTGTACCAAGGCAGTCCCCGAAAGAGTTTCTGTATTTGAAAGACTCAGCATTGAAACGCCAAAGCCAAGGACTAGGCGTTTCCGACGAAGAAGAACGATGGTCGAAGACGGTGAACATTCAAGGGTCACCGCCAACATGACCAGCAAAGGAAGATCGACTCAGGATCACCCCGAGGCGATTCCAGAGGTGCCCCGACGTGTAACTCGTCTTCAATCCGGAGCCATCATTCGTGCAACATATGGTAGGATTCAGACAAGAGTACCTTCGGGAGACGAAGAATCAGATGCCGTCTCAGCGGTTGCGTCTGACAATACTGTGTCCAGCGAAGGACAGCCCCGCGAGTCATTTATGATAAGCGCAGAGCAAGTGGCCAAGATGCTCGAAGAAGCCATGGCCAAACAACAAGAAAGCTTTAGGTTTGAAATGCAAATGGCCATGCAGAACATGAGAGAGATGCATGACCAACAGATCCAAGCATTGAGGAACCAACAAGGCGAACCAAGTCTTCCTAACCAGAACAACCTGGAAGATGAAGACACAAATGAAGCTCGTAATACCAATAACCCTCCCATCAATCCAGGGGTTGGTAACGAGAACGCCAGTGAAGACACAGGTGAAAGCCTAAAAATCAAAAATCCCGAGAGCAAAATCAATACATTGATTTCTGCTCAAGAGACGAAAAAGACGGGCATTCCTTGTCCATACCCAAGAGAGTGGGAATCAATCCCATATCCGGCAAAGTTTAGTCTAATTAACTTCACACCGTTTAATGGGATGGGTTCACCCACTCAGCATTTGATTTACTTCAAATCGCACCTGGGAGTCATCTCTGGTAATGAGCCTCTGATGGTGCGGTCATTCGTTGGCACTCTTCGCGGAGCCGCCTTCGATTGGTATCGTCGCCTCAAGCCAGGAAGCATAAACAGTTGGGACGACATGGAGACTAAGTTCCTTACGAATTTCTTCGATGACGACACCGAGATCTCTATCGGATCGTTGCTCGATGAGAAGCAGAAAGACGAGGAGCTAGTTGACACCTTCGTCAAGAGGTTCCGGAACAAGGCGATGAATTGCCGGGACCCGATCACCGAAGAATTCATCCTCCAGACCTGCCACAACAACCTTTCGCTGGATGTGTTGGAAGCAATGGGCACAGCACTGTCCAAGACCTGGAAGGATTTGAAGGTCCGAGGAGAGCAAGCTGAGCGATTCCTCAGGAGAAAGAAGGCGGAGAGAGGCCAACCAGCAGCAAATCCTCCGAAGCAGAACTTCAACCAAAAAGGGAAAGGTAAAGCTCATGCTAATGTCGTTGATGCTAACCAAACTTTTCAATTACAACCTTAGCAACAGCAGCAGCAACGAGCGCCACAACAATCACAGCCACATTGGCAACAACGGCCTCAGAAGCAAAAGTCTTCGGAGCCGAGGTTTCCCAAAGTCTACTCCTTCAAGGATGATGAAGTTCCCGGCATCTTCAAGTACCTATTGGAGAACAACAAAATCCAGCTGCCGGCGATTGTAGATCACGAAGGGGCCACCAAGGTGACGGACCCGAAGTACTGCGCGTACCACAGAGCGGTCCACCACCCAACGAAGTCTTGCTACCACCTCAAGGACAAGATCCAGGCGTTAATCGACATAGGGGTCATAACCCCGAAACCAGCCAAGAATGTGGGAGCAAACGTGGTGTCAATCAGTTTTGGATCGGTGCCTACAACTTGGTTCGAGCCAAAGCACATCACCAAAGTCGGGATGAAGACGGTGAATGACGACCCGCACGGACAATGCCAAAAGGGACTTGTGCCACACACAGCCCCAAACGGTGAAATTCTCTGGGTGAACCCCGACCTAATTGAAGATGAACAATGGGCCGGATCGTCATCCAAGAATAAGTCCAAAGGGAAAGGGAAATCTTGTTATGGAGTCTCTGCTATCCCAGGAGAAGATGACGAAAGAATCCCCGCTTTCTCACTTTTTGACGAAGAACAGGAGGTCTTTGCGACCCGGAGTGGAAACGAATATCACTTCAAATATCCATCTCCTGGCGATCAATTAGCTGAGCAGGGGGTGACAAAACGGGGACCAGCCAAGACCCTCACAGAGCTGGGGGTGATTACGGTCCCTAAACCGGTTGAGGAGGTTCGACGGCAGCCGGCAGATAAACAAAAAGAAAAGAGGCCCGGGGAGGTTCCAAATCCGAAGCAGTCTCGTTTCAGTCGTCCGATTGGAAAAGATAAACCGGAAAGTTCAAAGACTCCGCGCGCCTTCGACATTATGGCTCAGCTAGCCAATATTCCAGCGCGGATAACGCTATATGAGTTGCTGCGGCTATCTAAGGAAACTAGAGAAGCCTTGCAGGAGGCCTTGGCTGATTCAGAAGCATTCCTCACTCGGATCAAGCCGGTGCCTGAAGAATTGGAACTTTTAGCTCAACAGTGCAATGTGGCAGCTAAGAACATTCCCTGCATCACCTTCACCAAAGAGGACATGCAGACGAAGAATTCAAACCATGATCGGCCCCTGTACTTCGTCGGGTACATTGGCTCCAGCGAAGTCAACCGAATCCAAGTGGATCCGGGTTCCGCTGTGAGTATTATGCCGCTTCGCCTGATGCATAGCCTTAGCATTCCAGTCAGCAAATTGGCATCTACAGGCACGGTCATTTACGGATTCAATACCAGTGGGTCAAGGCCTTTGGGGAAGATCCGGATAAAGTGCCAAATGGGCGATCTAAAGACGGAGGTCACGTGCTACGTGATTGATGCTGAGACATCCTATAACTTACTATTGGGTCGACCTTGGATCCATAGTAATGTTATAGTTCCCTCCACTCTATATCAGTGTTTGAAATATGTCGACACTGATGGAAGGGTCAGGACGGTGGTCGCGGATAAGCAACCATTCAAAGGGTATGAGAATTACTTCACAGATTTTCTCCTTTATGGTAACGAATCCGATACGGAACCATCGATTCAGGGCACGGACAGCGGAGAAGAAGCTGATTCCGAGGCCGGATTCGATTACAATGGCGGTTTTGTTTTAAATGACATTGTACCCTTTGTAATCAATCTTGACGATGAACAATCGTCAGATGGCGGTTGTAACTGGCAACTTGCCGATATTGAAATAAATCATGATTTAGAGTACTCCTTGTCTCTTGATGACGCTGTAAAGGGATTATACGATAATCCTGATTTATGTATGCCACTCCAGTCGTCTTATGTAACGAAGAGAAGTCTCCAGCATTCTTTCGGGACAACCCTGATTATTCCTACCAAAATAGGGGGACAAAAAGAAGTGATTTACGGTAAAGGGGAAAATCTTCCGTTGCCAGATCATTTCCTAAGAGAAGATGAGGATGATGACAAATCTGGTCTGCACTTATCTAAGTATAGTCCGGAAGCGCGCATGCTCATGGAAAAACAAGGGTACGACTTTACACTCGGAGAAGGTTTATACTTCGATCGAGGTTCACGTATCCCAGTCAAAGCGGCATATGTACCAAAGGGGAAACCAGAGGACTATTACCGTCACAAGAGAGGCTTAGGCTATGTTTTATCAGATGATGAATGTGGTTGGCAAATCATCGATCAAATTGCTAACAAAGCTAAGGATGGATACTTGCCAGATTCTTCAGCTGAGGATTCTGACACAAGTTTAGAGAAATATTCAAGACCTTAATGTCGAACATGACCACAGCTGATCCATCTACATTAGAGGACGACGATCAAATGCCAACGTGGGAGGACCCATGGGTTCATCACCTAAACCTGCAGTATGGAGATAGGTTTGAACAGAGGGAACCACCCACCGAAGACGAAGTAGTCTAAATTAATATGGGCGATGAGGCCAATCCAAAACCCATATTCATCAGCGGTAGTCTTCCCCCAGATGAGAAGGAGGAATTAATTACCTTGATCAGGGAATACATTGATGTCTTCGCCTGGAACTACGAAGACATGCCAGGACTCGACCCCAATGTGGCAATGCACCGCCTCGACATCAAGCCGAATGCCAAACCTGTCAAACAACAGCAAAGACGGTTTCGTCCGCAAATTATGGAAACCATCGAGGCAGAGGTTAAGAAGTTGATCGACTCAGGGTTTATCCGAGAGGAGTAGCATCCAGACTGGCTGGCCAACATTGTCCCAGTCATGAAGAAGAATGGCAAGATCAGGATATGCATTGACTTCAGGGACCTGAATGCAGCATGTCCGAAAGACGACTTTCCTCTCCCAATAACGGACGTCATCATCGATAATACGTGTGGATTCGAGAGAATGTCCTTCATGGATGGCTTTTTGGGGTATAATCAGATCAAGATGCACCCGGATGACGAGAAACATACAGCATTCAGAACGCCCATCGGTGTCTTCTGCTACACGGTGATGCCTTTCGGTCTGAAGAACGCAGGCGCCACATACCAACGAGCGTTGACTAAGATTTTCCAGAAGCACCTCAGGAAAACGGTTGAATGCTACGTTGATGATTTGGTGGTAAAAAGCCGCAACAAAGAAGATCACATCAAAGACTTGAAAACGATGTTTGATCTCATGCGGAGTCATCAATTGAAAATGAATCCCACAAAATCCTTCCTCGGAATGTCCAGCGGAAAATTCCTTGGATTCGTCGTCACCACTAAAGGTATACACATCGACCCTGATAAAGTGAAGGCGATAAATGAATTGCAGCCCCCGAGAAATCTAAGAGAACTCAGAGGATTGCAAGGGCGTTTAGCTTACATCCGGAGGTTCATTTCAAATCTTTCCGGGAAGTGCCAGCCGTTCTCTAAACTAAACAAGAAAGGTGTGTCGTTTGTTTGGGACGACGCCTGCCAAAAAGCATTCGAAGATATTAAGGCATATCTGATGAATCCCCCTGTTCTTGTTGTACCAAAATCAGGTAAATCGTTCTTGATTTAAATCAAGGCGATGAACCATTTGATAAGTGCTTTATTAGCACAAGACGATGATAATGGTCACGAACAGGCAATTTATTACCTAAGTCGGACCTTGATAGGCGCCGAGTCTCGATATCCGATGATCGAGAAAGAATGTCTCGCATTGGTATTCGCAGTGCAAAAGATGCGACATTACTTGGTTGGACAGACGATTTACATCATTCCTAATGTTAATCCGGTACGGGTATTTATGACTCAACCGGGTTCGATGAATTGGCGATTAGCAAAGTGGGCTCTTCTCTTGTCCCAGTATGATTTGCACTTCAAACAGCAGAAGTCAGTCAAAGGACAAGCAATTTGTGATCTTTTGGCGGCAAGCCCGACAACAGATACGGTTGAAGTATATGATGACTTACCGGATGAAACCCACGAGGTTAATACCACATCACATCAACAAGTATGGCAGTTATACTTTGATGGTGCTTCGAGAGCAGTTAATAAGGCAATAACCCTGGGATGTCCTAAAGTCACTTCCGGAGTTGGAGTTGTCTTAGTTTCCCTAGGGAAGCACGTGATGCCTCGAGCTTATTCACTGACAAATCCATGTTCCAATAACGTAGCCGAGTACAACGCGCTCATCATTAGACTCAGTTTCGCCAAGGAGCTGGGGGTCGAATATCTCGAAGCTTTTGGGGATTCTCAATTGATAGTCAACCAGGTTCGTGGAGAGTATGAAGTCAGGAACCCAGATCTGATTCCGTACCACCAGGAGGCCGTCAGAATGGCGGATTCTTTTAAAGAATTCTATATTGAATACATCCCGCGTCTTCAGAACGCTTATGCAGATGCACTGGCAGCACTAGCAGTATCACTCACGCAGCCGCCCGAAACTGAACTGCTAGTCACAGTAAGATCACACCAACTCTGCATACCCATATACGATATGGAGGTCGAAGAGGAGGATGATAGAAACGTAAACGCCAAAGAGGTGAACTCAACCCAAATCGGGTCTGAGTCCCGAGATTGGCGCTTTCCCATTATTGATTACGTCTAGTATGGCATTTTGCCGGAGGATGCAAAAGAAAGAGAATCTATTCGCCGAAGAGCACCACGGTTCTTTTACAACACCGAGACCCGTACGTTATATCGCCGAGGGTATGATGATTTGCTTCTCCAATACCTTTCGAACGAAGAAGCAAAAGAAGTTCTTAAGGAAGCACACGAAGGAGAATGCGGTGCGCATCAGCCTGGTCCCAAGCTCTACGATCGAATCAGAAGAATGGGTTACCTTTGGCCAACAATGGTTCGTGACGCGATCGAGTACGCCCGAGAATGTCACGCTTGTCAAGTGCATGCAAATTATATGCACCAACCCCCGGAGCGGTTACACACGTCAACCACGTCCTGGCCATTCGAGACATGAGGGATGGATATTGTCGGTCCTATCTTTCCCCCTTCAGTCAAAGGCGATCGTTTTATTCTCGCTATCACCGATTACTTTTCAAAGTGGGCTGAAGCAATTCCGCTTAAAGAAGTGAAGACGAACAACGTCATCAACTTCATCAAGCATCATGTCATATACCGACACGGCGTGCCGAGACGGATCATTCATGACAACGGTCCGCAGTTCATAAGCAACGCTTTCATCAGATTCTACGACAAATTCAAGATTCAAGATGTTTCGTCAACGGCTTATTATCCCGCCGCTAATGGATTAGCTGAGGCTTTTAACAAGACGATCATCAAGATCCTGTCAAAACTTGTGAAAACCAATAAGCGAGATTGGGACGATAAACTCGGCGAAGCGCTCTGGGCTTATCGCACCACCATACGCACACCTACGGGAGCAACCCCGTATTCGTTAGTATACGGATGCGAAGCAGTGCTACTGTTGGAGATTCAAATCCCCTCCCTTCGGATCGCTCTCGTAACGGAGATGATGACCGAAGAGCAACATCAAAAACGTCTCAAAGAACTCGAGAGGTTGGATGAAAAGCGCTTGGAAGCTCAACAACACATTGAGTTCTACCAGGCTAGAATATCCAGGGCTTTTGACAAAAGGGTCCGCCAAAGAAGCTTCAAGGAAGGAGATCTGGTCCTCGCTGCTCGTCGACCAATAATCCTCACCTCCAACAAGAAAGGTAAATTCGAACCTAAGTGGGAATGACCGTTTGTAATAGACACAGTCTATTCAAATGGCGCTTATCGCTTAATTTCTTTAGAGGGTGTCAGGCAATTAATGCTAATAAATGGGAAGTTTTTGAAAAAGTACTATCCCTAGTACATTCAGGACAACTCATTTGTCGGGAAGTTCCTTGAAGAATATTACGCTAAATATTCTAGAGGATAACCCAAATTCATTTTCCAAAACCCCTCACTGATCAATTCCAATTGACACTGAGTCCACCAAAAATGTTCTTCTGGCCCTCTTGATTCTTTCCATGAACAAGAGGTCCACTTTCAATTCGGAGTCCCCTTTCGATAAACGAAAGAACTCCCTTCCTTTCCTCTTTGGTTAAACCTTCTCATGGTTATAACCGAAGTTGAAATTTCACTTTCGATCAGATAACCAATCCTATAAAAGGTAAGTTTATCTAGGTCTTCCAGATTCTCAGAGTGGAGATCCCACTTCTAGTTTCTTTCTTGCACTGGAAATAGAATATAAAATTCTTCCTTTCTAGAATCAATGAATAGAATATAAAATTCTTCCTTCCTTGCTTGGGGAATAGAATATAAAATTCTTCCTTTCCACATCGATCCTTTTTCCAAAATTTATCAATTTAGGATTCATCCTAGGTATTTTATCCCGAAACCTAAGCAGAGATAAGTCTGCGCCTAACACGCGCTGCCGGTTTAGTCTTTCTCCGAAGAAGAAGACACCAGAGTTTGATTCTGAGGTATTTTATCCCGAAACCTAAGCAGGGATAAGTCTGTGCCTAACACGCGCTGCCGGTTTAGTCTTTCTCCGAAGAAGAAGACACCAGAGTTCGATTCTGGGGTATTTTATCCTGAAACCTAAGTAAGGATAAGTGTGCGCCTAACACGCGCTGCCGGTTAGTTCTTAATCGTTAAAAAGAATACCCGTCCGCATATTCAACATTGTGGCAGGTTGTTATTAATAACACCGAAATCCATGCCTCACACGTATGGGGAATTTTATCCTGAATCCTAAGAAAGGATATGTCGACGCCTAACACGCGTCTCCGGTTTGGTCTTTATCCGTAGAAAAAGATACCAGAGCCTGACTCTGGGGACCTTTGTCCCGAAGCCTAAGTAGGGATGAGCCAACGTCTAATACACGTTGCTGGGTAGCCTATTCCCATAACAATGGCAAAGTCTACATATTCGAAGTTGTAGCACGAAGTCTAAGGGAATTCCTTCCTTTAGCACAACGTCACATGCAGAACGGACTAAGACAATCTGCATGTAAGCCCGACTCAAACTGTAGTCGGTAAGAGCACATCAAATCCGTTAAAGGCTGAGGATTTGCTAAAAATTCTAAGTCAACGTCTCATACACGTTGTTGTTTAGTCTTTTCACAGGAGAAAGACGAAGTCTACGTATTCAATGTCGTAGCACTAAAAGAGTTAACTCTTTTAGCTTAACGTCACGTGCGGAACGGATTTAGACAATCCGCATGCTAGCCCGACTCTAACGGTAGTCGATAAAGGCTAATCAAATCCGTTAGAGGCTGGGGGTTAGCTAAAAATCCTAAAGCCAACACCTAACACGTGTCGCCGGGTAGCCTATTCCCGTAACAATGGCGAAGTCTATGTATTCGACATCATAGCACAAAGTCTCAGAGAATTCAATCTCTGAGCACAACGTTACATGCGAACGGATTTAAACAATCCGCATGCTAGCCCGACTCAAACGATAGTCGGTAAAGGCTCATCAAACCCGTTGATGGCTGAGGGTTTGCCAAAAATCCTATGAGTATTATGGTCAATCATTTCAAACGGAATGACGAATCATAATAAAAATAAAGATGAAAACCAGTTTCACTAAGAGAATCAAAAGTCAAAGTACACAGCAAACCAAATCATACATCAAGTCTATGACCAAAAATCTGCTGACTGAGCTTAGAAAGCTTCTCATCATAAGCTTGTATAAGTTTAGCTCTAATGGACTCCTCGGTGGCGGTCGAAGTCTTCACAGTAGTCTCTTCTGTCTCGACTAACTTCTGCTTCAAGGACTTCAACTCATCAGACAAAGCCGTGCAGGTTTGCTGATCCTGTGCTTTCATCATCTGAAGAATGCCCAAAGTCTCCTCTTCCTCGCGGAGTTCTCTTCTGAGCCGGTCTATCTTGGTCTCACAAGAGGTAATGGAAAGGTCGAGCTCGGCAAGTGAAGATAATCTGGTAGCAAGGCCAGTCTCAACCCGATCTACTCGGTCTCGCTGCATCTGAATCTCAAGCTCAGCGAGAATCTAAGTCTCGCGTAGTGACTGTAAACGGGTATCCAGCTCAGCAGCAATGAATGAGGAGGTGCCTGCATCTCGGAGCTCACGAAACATCTGAAGCTCCTCCTCTAAGCAATCAAGGTCATCAACAATAGCCTGTGCCAAATCTGGATATCCTGCTCCCCTTATCAAATTGACCTTGGAATCAAGGAAAGGCTTGAATTGGCGAAGAAGAAGTTCACCGTTGAAGAGCTTGCCAATCATAGCATTCATGAAGGAGAAGAAGGAGCGAAGTTCTATGCAGAGAACGATCTTCTTAGGATCGTCGTCTGATAGCAACTCTTTCACAAGAGCATGGAGCCGAGAAGAAGGCCCTACACAAAGAAGAGGAAATCCGTCAGAAAAAGACCTTGAGGAAGAATAAACAACATTCTCAGTTGCTTAATTCATACCCTCTTGAGTCACTGGGGGTAGTGGAGATGTAACGGCTGCAGATGTATCAACTGGTGTAGTTGGTCTCAGAGCCGGCTCAACAGGGTCATTCTCAACAAAGGCTCCTGTCAAATTCAAAACAGAATTCGCAGAGGCATTACATTATAGATGCACGAGCCAAAATTGGCTAGTCCTATAATCAACTTAGAAGGAGGCACATACCTTCAAAGGAACCGTCCTCGGGATTTGTAGCGAATGTAGACTCAGGAAACATATCCCCAGGTAGCTGGTCATCAAGCTGAGGAGAGCTATACATGAAGTTTAGCATAGGAGTGTCCGCAAACAGGCCTTCCTCGTCAAAATCATCAATCGAGAAGTTTGACGCAAGAGAATATAAGTACCAAAGAAGAATGAAGAGACTACAACCAATAAAAAGGAGTTACCTTTTACAGGTGCATTAGTCTCTTTATTTCCAAAATCCTCATTCGCCTCCTGCAAGTTATCTGAAGGAGCAAGAAGTACAGAGACAATTAGAGGATGCACAAACTCCTTTGTGTACCATCTAAAAGATGCATTGTCGATGGTAGATGTACCTGGATTCGCGGGATCAGGTCCTACATTAACACCCTCCCCAATGTCAGCAACTCCTGTAGACCTTCCTGCCTGGGGCAGGGGGTCAGACTCACCAGGAGATATAGGAACGGGATCAGGACTCATTTCGCTCTCTCTACACTCTCCTATATAGAGATGGAAAGGCATAAGTCAATGTTCTGAATAATCAAGAGAATGGTTTTCAGGGTAGATGTTACCTCCGTCACTAGCAGGATCATCACCAGCCAGGTCTATATCAGAAGCTCGGGAAGCCGCACGCGGCTTGCGGGCTAATCTCTTCCGCCTGGCAGCAGGGACAATAGTCGAAGGTCTCGCCTGGGGAGGAGGACGGAACTCTTCTTCCTGGTCACCAATGGTCCCTGAAACATCAAACCATTGTCAGCTTTAATAATTCTGGAAAGCAAAAGAAAAAGATGAATGACTAACCTCGCTCAGAAAAGTCATCGTAATCTTCAGGATCTCCACCTGAAGCCTCGTCTGTAGAATGGAATGTCCTTTGTCCCTCTTCATCAATCCGACGAGTCTTGTTCCGTGTCCTCTGTGACCGAGCGTTCTCCAAAATCCTACGGGAATCAACCTGAGAGGCTTCCTCAGCCTCTAGCTCCGCAATCGGCTTCACGGGGATAGTCTTGTTGGCTGCTAACAACCACTTGCAGCTCAAGAAAGTGAGGTTCAACTGCCGATCAGCACTCGGGAGACTGAACTTGGCACCAGTACAGTCAGTTATGGTCCATAACCAAGCACGGAGACCATCCACCAAACCACCGTGGGCCCGAAGCTGCGGTCGAGGGTTCCCAACATAAAGCTGGTCATAGCCAAACTGGCGAGCGAATCGGCAGGATAGATATGGCTCTATGAAGCACTGATCCCTCACCCGAAAAGTCAGATAACCTGGCCTAATGTTCACTAGCCAGTTGAAGCAGCCGATGTCTAAGTGAGTGCGATACTCCCTTGGCCTCTCTTCGTCTATCAAACAATCGCCGTATCGGCCGGAGAACTGCGGAAAGCAAGTGGAAAACGTCCAACACTTGTGGACCTGCAGCAGCTGTCTAATCTCAGAAAATCCGCGCCCTTCCCACTTGCCACTCTCAAGCAACTGTAGCAGGGGAACAGAGTGGTCTGTGGTGCTCGGTACCGACATCATATCCGAACGGTGAAGGACGAACCAGGCCATCAAGTAAGTGTACGGGAGCTCCGTCTTAATGGTGGGAATCTGACCCGACAAATCATTTTCCTTCCGTGTAAAGGCACCAGAAAGCTGTCGAAGTCCTCGATGAATGTCAGCTACCATTACCGGAAGAAGTGAAAGCTCTTTCTTATAGGCGAGCTGAACGGCTGGGTAGAGCACCTCCAAGGGCAAGGCGTCGCCAGACTGATATGGAACCACACACTTCTTCAACCAAATAGCGAGATAACCAGCAAGAAGAGTCATCGGTCGAATCGGTGCGGTCGCATGCCATAAGAATGATTTGAACTTGGTCCCTGCAGGAAAGCCACCCTCAGGACTGCTAGTGGTATAAGAATGAGCGTCAATCTTCTTCAGCAGACTGTTCACCCCTGAGGGAGTAAGTGGGGCCAACTCACAAATAGCCTCGCTAGAATTATTCTCCAGATTCTTGAACAAATAATTTGCAAATTGTTTCAGACTCACGAACACCTTAGTCCTCTTTGCTAAAGGCTCAGACTGCGCCAAAGCAATATGATAGTGACAAGTGAGGTCCCATAGAGTCTCATAACGGTCGGGCATGCGATCCTTCAATTGATTCAATTCATGATTAAAGGGAAAGTACTCCTGGTATAGCATCTGTCCCATGGGCAAGCCAGAAATCCTGTGCATCTCGTGAAGAGCCAAGCCCAACTCCCCTTGCCGGGTCAGAAAAGTGTTTGAATCTGGATTATAAAGCTCGAACAAAGCACAGAAATGCCTCGCGCTGATAGGCAAGCCATACATGGTAGCACGAACGGCTGCATATAAACCACAGGCGTGCAACTCCTTACCCCATCGGCTCAAGACGTACGTCGTCATGCGAGTCCACCAAAGCTTGTCCAAAGAATGGACCCAACCATAAATCCTGTGACGCGTCGCAGGCATCTCTCGTCCTAGAGCAGCGAGGCGATTCCTTAAGGTAGAAGCGGTGGCAAGGAACTCGTTACGTGGTGGTGCATCCAACCCTAATACCCCAGGATGCAATCCGGTGATATGACTCCTGCTTGAGCCAGGAAAAGCCTGATGAGTGATGTAGCCGCAGTGGACGCTCTCATGCTCCTCCGTCAAGCGCCACGACATCTCCCGTTGTCACGCCCCGCTTCCCAAAATACCAGAGAATCGGGACGCGAGCAATCCCGCGACGTATTAAACTAAGAAGAGATAAGTGCTAGACCTCGTCTTCTCAATCTAATACGCTAAGCGTCAAGAAATACAAACGAATGCACAGGTCCCCGATCACAGTAGCGAGAATATAATAAACAACTCAGAATAAGAAAATATACATATCACAACTGACTATCATCCCAGGCATAATATTCGGGTCAAACGTGCCCTTATACAAGACTATCGGAAAGAAATACTAAAAAATATAAAATACATCGATCAACAGAATGGAAGGTGCTACAAAAGAAACTGAAAGGGATGACTAAGCTTCAGCTTCTTCTTCTGCTCTATCTACAAGGCAATCCTACTGAGAATCCTCTGGCTCCTGATGATCTCCCAGCTGAACCTGTTCTTCCTCTAAGTCTGACGTACACCAGAGAAAACAGGTGTACGTCAGGTGCATAGTGCACGGCAAGACCCGACCCCACAAAGAAAAATAGAACGAACGGAAATCCAATACGAAAAACGATACGATAACAGAAATAACAAAATAATGTATAACTGAAATCCACAAATCAACATGCGAAAACACTACTAACATGATAAACATAAAGCATCCAAAATCGATCAGGTAACGAGATCATGCAGTTAGCGATCAGAAACAATCATACGAATAACAGAGCATACAATAGATGGAATTAATACTTAAAAATCTACAACTCGAGACGTAGTACGTCGAGCGAAATAATCCAAACAAGGAAACCCTCATGTATATACCATATGTCTTAAATTGTAGATAATTAAATATTAATCCCAATCTATGTATGAAAAGAAAACAACTAGCCATCCTATCACAACTCACTGGTCCACGTCTCACTAGAGTCTAAGTTCATATTATCGGATATCAGGTTAACAACCACATCTCACCAGTACCTCAGACCCGCCCCAGTGCAAAACGATTCACTGGTGCGTGCCTGGAAATAATCAATAATCATAATATCATCGTTCCTCAAACCCACTCCAGTGCGAAACGATTCACTGGTGTGAGCCTGGAAATACACATCCAATCACAGTTCCTCAGACCCACCCCAGTGCGAAACGATTCACTGGTGCGAGCCTGGTAATAAATATCAAACACATCCAATAACATGAACCAAGACTTTCTCATCCCAAGTCCAAGTCAACAACTCATATCTCACGGGTCACTATGGTCAAGTAATACACGTGATTCTCAACTATAACAGGGTAAAAATGCAATGAATACTATGTAAAAGTGTCATGAATCATGAACAGTAAACGTGAACAACTACTAATAACATTGCAAGATGGAACTACAACTATCAAATAAATACACATGAAATGTCGTAATTTCCAATTATCATGCTCATGAATTGATTAATTCCAAAAATAATCTTTTCCAAAATAGATCCTTTTTAAAAATAATCCATTGTCCAAAAAATAAATTCTTTCAACTCATTTATTATAATAATAATTCAATTTAAACCATTTTCCTAAAATAAACTCTTTTAAAAATTATTTCTCATAATAATAATTCTAATTAATCTAGAAAAATGTTAATTTATCATTTGAATCATTTAACATCATCATCAACCGTCCCACATAGATAATCACAATATACAAGTTATAACTAATCATATTATAGCACAAATAATTCACAACAGATCCAGAAATTGAATTAACAAGTCAAAGGGAAGCGGGATCTTGCCTGCGAGACCGTGGGGTCTGACGATGAGGCAACGACGCCGATGCGGACGCGGTACGACGGATCTCAAGCGACGTTTGTGGTGGGTCTGGACTACGTCGGCATATCGTCGAACACGTGGCGTGCGATGGAGGCGTTGGTTGGTGGCGAGCTCTACAGTGATGGGTTGCTCGCTGCTGGTGGTCGGGGAGTTCGCCGGAGTCGAGGGGCGGCACTGCGAGCTCGGGGAGGTGCTGCAGTGAGAGAGGCGGCGCAGGTCAGGGCGGCGCGGTGACGAGGAGGAGATGGCGGTGGTCGACGAGGGGAGGTGGTGCAGAGGAGATGCGGAGGCGCTGGCGGTTGCGGGGAGGGGGTGCAGGCAGCGGCAGAGGTGGCTGACGGTGCGGGGTGGTCAGGTGGTGGAGAGGCGGCGAGAAGGTGGGTGGAGCTCAGGGTGATGCCGCTGCGGTGGCCGGAGGCGGCTCGGGGCGGTTGCGGGGAGAGAGGGGAGCGGTGGACTGGGCGGCGACGCGGGCTCAGGCGGCGGCACGGGCTCGCCGGCGGTGGGTTCGGAGAAGAACGAGAGGGGGAGAGAGAAAATGGTGTGGCGGCGGTGTTTTCGTGAACAGGAAGAGAGAGAGAGGGTTTAGATAATATATAGAAGAACGAGAGGGGGAGAGAGAAAATGGTGTGGCGGCGGTGTTTTCGTGAACAGGAAGAGAGAGAGAGGGTTTAGATAATATATAGAAGAACGAGAGGGGGAGAGAGAAAATGGTGTGGCGGCGGTGTTTTCGTGAACAGGAAGAGAGAGAGAGGGTTTAGATAATATATAGAAGAACGAGAGGGGGAGAGAGAAAATGGTGTGGCGGCGGTGTTTTCGTGAACAGGAAGAGAGAGAGAGGGTTTAGATAATATATA
>BQKN01066282.1:680535-706107 GCA_022839385.1 Asparagus kiusianus
AGGGGGGGGGGGGGCGGCCCTAGAAGAGAGAAAGAAAAGAAAAGAAAAAAGGAAAAAAGACCCCTTTTATAGTGTGGACCAAGTTGAACCAGACCGGACCAAGTTGAACCAGACCGGACCGGTCCAAATCAGTTCAAAAGGGACTGAATTGAGCATCGAAACGACTTCAAATCGACCGAGGGTTTAATCCTTGGTTTATTCTTGCCTCTCCCACATATTCGGAAGGGTCGGACGATTTTTTTTGAGCTAAATTATTGCCTTTTTTGGCGCCGGTTCAGCTCATTTTGGGCACGGAAATACTCCAATAAGGTATACGAGTATAAACTATTCCCTAATTTGTGTTGAGAAGTTCCTGGAGAATATTTTTCTAAAAGTATTCTAAAGGATAACTCAATAACATTACGCCGGACAACGCGTCGCAAACAAAGACTCAACGCCAACAATCGAGGGTCAGTTATATGTTGAACCAACAAGCACGAGCTAAAGATTGGAAAATCAGGAATCGATTTCAAGTTCAAAATTCCGACAACGGTCAGACAATAAATGCAGCACCGAAACCCTTACAGACGTTCGACAAAGCACCGGATAGTCTAAAGGATTGAAGGAATACAGAACGAAAAGTCATTCCAAGGTCCCGTCACACCAACTCAGTGTAGGGGCAATCATATCCAAAGCATTCCAGACTCTTCTATAAAAGAACGAGACTGAAATACTTTGGAGGGGGTATCTGTAGGCGTACAAAATTGCCTATAGGTCCCTTAGCACAGCTCGACACGCTGATTCAACGAAACAACGAACCATCGAGTGACAAGGCAACGAGATCAACAAATTGCACACGAGCAACGGAATTCGCGTGCAGAATCAATCCAACGGTTCGGGAAGTCAACGAGTCGTCCAACCGTAAAACGGATTCGAACTCAAACACCAAGGCGGATTTACTGCCAAATCAAAACCACACAACCGAATCAAAGTCCAGATCAGCAACGAAACAAATCACGGACAAAACAACTAAACGACGGACACCACGGCAACACCCGGGGGGACTCGGCCGAAACCGAGTCACCCCAAGGTGGCTCGGCCCAAGCCGAGCCACCCTGAGGTGGCTCGGTGGCCGAGCCACCCCAGGTTGGCTCGGCCAAGGCCGAGCCACCCATGGGTGGCTCGGCCCAGAACTGTGCACGGGCACAGTTCTGGGTGCCTATAAATAGGCCTTCAGATTCATCATTTCAGGGGACTTTTGGAAGAACTTTTGGAGAGCCGAAACTCTGCCGGATTGAGACCTCGTGCTTGAGTTTTTGAAGGCTTGAAGACTTGGACATTCGGATCTGATTCTTGGCGAGCACCCGCATCACAAAAGGCAGAAGTTCGAGAGGATCGAGATCTCAGATCTACGTTGCTACACTCCGGATCAAAGCTTAGTCTTTGATCCCGAGATTTGAGCGGTTGTTTCCTTGGTGAAACAATCCCTCCGGCTATTATTTCCTTGGTGAAATAATACCCGTAATATTGCGTAGATCTGTTCGGATCAAGATCACGCGGTAGTCCACGGCAAATAACCCCGGCACAGGCAAACAACCCACGTAAGCGAGTGACCGGATAACAGGAGCTCGTGATTTGTTCGGTAAACAAGAGAAAAGTTGTAATCTTTCTTTCTTTGTTTTGATTTTCATTGTAACCGGATCTTATAAAAAGACCGGATCTTTCTGTAACACAAAAAGTTGTTCTTTAAGAGTGCAATGGAATCGTCAATGAAGAAGTCAACAGTTTTTCCCGCGAACAGGTACACGTTGCGGATGAAGCTTGAACTTGATCTTTAACTTGAATTGTACGTTGCTTCACTCCACAATTCCGCCAACCTCTATTTTATATCGTCGTTGAAGCGCTATTCCATCCATCCTCCAACTCGTTATTTTCCTAGAATAAATACGAAAACACAAACACTAGACAAACAACATTAGAAGTAAATTGTTTGTTAAACATCATCTAAACAAGAAGGCCAACAATCTTCCCCTTTTTGATGATGACAAACAATTTACAAAAAGAATATATGCATGAAAGGAAATGAATATACAAAGTATAATATATCATACATATAAACAAGAAAGAATATACTCACAATATTTCTCCCCCTTTGACAACATCAAAAAGGAGACAAAAGAATTAAGAGAGCGAAAGCTCCCCCTACAAATAAGCATGGGTGAGTATAAAACAAGTATAGGGATTGCTCCCCCTATCAAAATGCCATATAGAATATAGACAATAAAAGATCATGGCAAATATGTGAGCAAGCATAAATGAAAAGATATGCTAAACACCACTCACATACAAAAAGATAACGAGAACACATATAAATATGTCAAACAAAAAAGTGTCTCATCATACTAACATAAAAATCATGTATAAAAATAGATTTATGAAATCAAAAGAGAGAAAACATGAGTATCATGCAAAAATAGTTTTCGAATGAAAACAAATCAATCAAATGAAATCATAAATCAAAATTTAAATCATAAAACCAAAACATCATTGATTTTCAAAACTCAAGAGAGGCAATTATATCTAGCTATTGAGCTAGTATCAACCCATAAAAACATTTTACCATCCGGTAAACAAGATTTAGGAATAAACACCAAATAAACCCGGAGGGTTACATAAATATAAACCTCTCATTAAAATCAAAATTAATACTCAAGAAAACAAAAGAATTAGATCAATATAAAAATTGTTTTCATATCCAAAAAGATTTTAAAGCATAATTTTCAAAACCAAGAAAAGGAAAATAAAAGCATTAAAATTCTTGGTTTAAAAAAAATCATTTTGGCACCCAAAAATTCTTGGTGCCAGATTGGTTAGGGACATGACCCCTATCATTCAAGCTCAAAGCCTTAGGGTTATGAACCCTCTTGGGCATATGTGGTGCACGGGATCGGTCATAGCAATAATCACTCAAATGACCTTTCCGATTGCAATATGTACAATGGAAAGGAAGCATTTGCTTATGTTGACCATTAAAAGGTGCACGTGGAACATTTGCAAACAAAGGTAAATTATTTGAAGCTTTTTGCAAATGTAAAACATTATCAAAACAAAACTTTCCTAAGTGGTCAAATCTACCACAAACATTATATTTATAAACATGTGGTCTACTAGAAACATTTGGCAAATGAGACTTATTTTTTAAATCAAAACAACATTTGGCAAATGAGACTTATTTTTTAAATCAAAACAATATTTGGCCAAATGAACCAAAACGACCACAAATATCACATTTTAACACATGAGCATGCTTATGATGAACATGATGAGTATGTGCATGTGTATGTGATGAAGAAACTTGATGAGATGCACAAGAAGGATTAATATTCTCATGTTTTTGTGCATCATAGTAAAATTTAGCTAAATGACCTATACGGCCACAAATAGGCACTTGTAAACTTTGCTATATATGTGTGCATGATGAGTGGATGATTTCTTAGACTTGGCACACATATCCATAAGCCTCTTATGATTATCAAAGCATATTTTCAAAGTTGAATCTAAAGATGAAATGCGATTATTCATAAGATTCAAATCTTTATTTTTAGGCACATATGCATTTTTAGAAGTAGAACATAAATAGTTATTTATAAAGGAAGCAGTATCATTTTGTATGTTCTCTACTTCTAACATGGTATTATTTTTGTCATGAGTCAAGTTAGCAATATCCAATTTTAAATTTTTATTTTCCAAATTTAACATATCATTGTTTTCTTGAAGAGCAATACTTTCTTGAGAAATGATATCAAATTTGAAAGCTAACTTCTCATGATCGGATTTTAAATCTTCATGCTTACTTTTTAAATCAATAAAATTATTTTGTAATTTGTTATAGGCATGCAATAATTTTTCACTAGCAGAAGCAAGTTCATCACTAGATAAATCATTAGTGGTTTCGAATTCATAAACCTCACTAGGGCTATCGCCTAGTGGCCGTGTGCATGATGCTCCTTTAGAACTTAAAGCGGGATCCTCCAAAGCTTGTCAGATCGCCTATGAATTTTCATAATGTATAAGCGCTATCAAAAGAATCAAGCTTGTTAGACATAAATGAATCAAATGCATTTAATAAAAATTCTAACATAAGCTTGTTCATAATAAACATCTTTTTATCATGTTTGCTCCACTTGGATTTCTCTAACGTGGGCACAATATAAGCACAATCAATCATTTCTGATAAATCGATATTTTTAGATTGAACAAATATTTTGAATCTAAAGCACCATTGAGCATAGGAGAAAACATTGAATTTAAGAGTAACACTAGAATCATAGCCTAAACAAGATGCATCATTCATATCCATAATTTGCAAAAATATGCAAGCAAGATACAAATACAATCAAAACAAGATTAGCACAAAAAGATAACTTGGATCTTTAACTCAAGGCGATTAGACCTTAAATCAAAGAGCACCAAACTCTGATACCAATTGCTAGACTGTAGAGGGGGGGTGATTAGGGTCTTATGCTAATCTAATCCGATTTATGCTAATTAAAATTACTTAACAAATATATTCTTGCAAGATAGATATACAACTAATTATGAGCAAGAATATGCAATATACACAAGGTGATATATCGTAGCAAAGAGGTATACTATATGATATATGCAAGAATATGCAAACATAAGGGTAACATAAACAAATGATATATTGGATGAAATAAACAATGAGAGAAAGGCTATAAAGATGAACAAATATAAGTGTGCTAAGCCAAACTCAAACAAGCAATATGATCACGGAGTTCGGACCTTCTGTCCTACGTCTCCGCTCCCCACTCCCTGAGAGAAATCCACTATCACAATCCGGTTTGGAAGCCGGAACTTCTACACACTTGGTTTTCTAGCTAACCGAAAACTCTACAACTCACACTCTTGCAAACCCACTCTACACCCTCACAAGTGTTGGACCTAGCCGTGTCCCCCTCAAGTGCTCGGTTACAACCTCTCTCTAGGTTCGTCAACCGACGCCACTCCTCTTGGGACGATCCCGACTCTCACCACACACTCCTCTCGGTGTACAAGTGTATACAAAGTGTATCCTCACAATTAAGCACAATATAACAAATGATTGTTCTCTACTATGGTGAGAACACAATGAAAGCTCACACTCAAAGTTACAACTCTCACCAACCCAAATATATTATGAATGCAAATACAATAAGCTCAAGTGGGTGTGGGTGCAAACAATGAGTAAAATCAAATCTAACTCAAATAGCAAACTAGCAATAATAAGAATATGAAAATCAATAATAAAATTACTAGAGAAAAGAGTTAGAAAACTTCTCTATAAACTCAAAGAGAGGATGAGAATATATTGAAGACGAACTCCTCAACAGATGATGCAAACTCCTCTTTGAAACAGCAAACCATAAAAACAAACTAAACAAACTTAAACTCTTTTAAAACATGTTTAAAAACATTTCTTGGGTTCAATTGAGAACTGATTTCAAGGGGGTATTTATAGCTTCCCAAAAACTCAGCCAGAAACCCTAAACAAAAGACAAAAAAACCCCCAACGAATCAGAAATATGATTCTGTACCAAATATGACCGTTGGGTGATCGGCGGTCGACCGTGGGAAAATCACGATCGACCGTGAGCAACAAAAACGAAAGAAAAAGCTCCAGAGACTTCGGCGGTCGACCGTGGAAAATCTCGAGATCATGGTCGACCGTGACGGTCAACCGTGAAAGTCTTTGCTGCCCACTATGCAAAAGACTTAGTCGCGGTCGACCGTAGCGGTCGACCGTGAACTGATATATGAAAATGAAGTTCTGAAAACTATTTTTTTGATTTTAAAACACTATTTAAAAATATCAAATAAATTCTAAAAAATGTAAAACTTTGGGGAATAATTGTAGACATGATAATAAATATGTTACAATGACTAGTTTCTAAAAAGGACTTCCCAAATAAAAAATATCATTATTTTAAAAAATAGTCCAAAACATGAAAATGTAAACACATGAGTTTGATGTTTTGACCTAAACCAACTTTTGAAACTTTGCAAAATGATTATGTAGACTTAATAAAATATGTATATGATTATTGTTATGTCCAAAAACTAAGAATACAATATTTTTATAAATACAATAAAAAATAAAACATATGAGTATGTATATGAAAATATATTTATTTCATACCTAAGTAGTTAAACCAAATCACAATAATAAATATGAAATATGTAATTTCATATTTGTAAACATGAGAAACCGAAACCATGCATGCATATATATAACTATACATATACATAGAAGCCAAATACGTGTGTGTATATGATATTGAGCTTAGAGTATCTAACACACATAATGAAAAACCTAAACTAGATTACCCGAGCCGATCTTGATCTTTATTGTAGCTCAACTTGGTACACGTTGCGGATAAAGCTTGAACTTGATCTTTAACTTGAATTGTACATTGTTTCACTCGACAATTCCACCAACCTGCGTTTGATATCGTCGTTGAAGCGCTATTCCATCCATCCTCCAACTCGTTGTTTGCCTAGAATAAATATGAAAACACAAACACTAGACAAACAACATTAGAAGTAAATTATTTGATAAACATTATCAAAACAAGAAGGCCAACAAGCTCCCTTCTAATGCGAACTTGATACAGTCCACGAGAGTGTCTTGGAAGTTAGACAGGGTCCGAGCCACCTTTCTTTTGCGGCGCTCCAAAGGAGGGAGGGTAGCCTCATCTGCCGCAGACGTCATAGCTAAAGCCTCGATCAAGGGGCCGGTAGTCATGATGGTGGAAGTAGTGGCAGAGGCCGTCAAAATCAAAGGGCCAGCCGACGTCACTGGAATATCGGCCGCAATGCCGACAGTCACCAGGGATATGGAAGCAATCACTAGTCGAACGGGTGTCTCCCCTCGGATCGGAGACTCCTGCGCCGACGCTCCACCCCCGACCAATGCTTTTTCGAGAATAGGGATTTCCCCTTGTTGGTCTGGCACCTCTTCGTGAGCCAATGCCTCCTCCTCGCTCGATATTGCTTCATGAATCGAGACGTCATCGTCCGTCTCTGATTCACCCATCTCTCCGACCGAATGGCCCACCCAAGAGGGGGGATCCTCTTTACCAGCAGCTTCATAAGATAGGTCAACTGTGAATACAAGGAGAGGGTTAGTAAATGCTTCTCAAGGGGAGCCCTATTGATAGTTCAGTGTGTTTGGGTTAGCGACGTTAGATCCTGCCCTTACCTAAGCCGCCAAGCTCCTCTTCATCAATTTGTAGAGGAGCATCCTCCGAGGTCTCCGGGTCTACCCCCGGTACGGCGGAGGGAGCGGACGAGACAGCCCCAGTCCCAGAGGCAGTCACTCTGGGAATGATCACCTGAGCAGTGTCATCTTGGCCTTCCGCCACTCTGGCAGCCTCAACCGTCTCTTCACGACGGGCCTTCTTGGCCATCTCCACTCGGGAGCTTTCGGCCGTTGTCTCCTATTGACGTTTAGAGAGAAGCGAGCTACTCGGAGATAAGAGGGGCATCCCCATCTGTCTAGCTATCGTGCTCCGGGCTTGTTCTAGGTGTTCACCCGCCTGGACTAACTCGTCGGATTCTCTTTGCTCACTAGGAGGATCCAACGAAAGACTAGGGGAAGGAGCTTGAGCGTCGGGTGCCCCGGATTCATCTAAACCTGCATCAAAACCCTCGGTGTCTTCATCAGGATCTTCTGAAAACCACTCTCTAGTGGTTTGACGGCCCTTCCGCCTCAAAGAGCGAGGAGCTCCCCTTGGACGACACCCGTGTTCCATCAGACAGGAACTCTGGAACCGAAAGCCCTCAGGATTAGCGCTAGCGCCCCGATACCACCGGTAGTATAGGAGCGTATAGTGCAAATCACGATCCTTCGTAGGTAGCTCGAAACGAGCATAGGTACCACCGGCATGAGTCCAAAACCATCCTCGAGCACCATCCACTAACCCTCCTTCGAAATGCAAGTGAGGATTGATGTTCTCCACATACAGCTGATCGTACCCGAACTGGTGGACGAATCTACAAGGAATATACGGCTCAAGGTAACACACAGAGCCTATTCGTAGGATGTGATACCTCGGTCAAATATTCACCAACCATCTAAAGGCGCCACGGGAAAGAACGGTATGATGGTCCACCGTCGATACGTCACTAAGAGATTCACCGTATCCTCCTCCACTGAAGTAGGGAAAGAAACGGTGAAAGTTATAATAACCGAAGTGGGAGAGCGTCTTCCGTGCGTCGGGGATGTCCTTACACTTCCAAGAGCATCTCTCCAGGCGCTGGACGAACGGAATGAACATGTCTCCTTAAAGAGTCGCTGGGGCGCTCATCAAGCACTCGCAGTGATAGACAAACCACGCCATCAAGTAAGTATACGACAGCCCCACTCTAGGATTAGGGGTCCTAATGATTTCCCCCTCCCCTTTGTCGACAATCAACACATGGCAAAATTGGGTCGTCAATGTGCAGAGTCCCCGATAGATACAGACCACCATCGCCGACACCAACACGTAAGACTTTCCATGGGCAAAGCGAATTGTGGGATATACGACCTCCACCGGGAGCACCTTGAAGGAATGAGTGGGGACCACGCACCTCTTCAGCCACAACATGAGGTACCCCGCGAGCAAGGCCTTTCCAGATATAGGGGACTTGGCCTGGTGGTGGAACGAATGGAAGATCGTTCCGAATTTGAATCCTCCCTCGTCATGCTCAAGAGTCATGGTGGCTCCCCCTTCGGCCGTCCTCCTTTCCACTTCGGCCTGGTCACACTCGCCTAGCGGCAGGGTAGGCCTTCCCTTGATGTCATTCACCGGGAATAAGTAGTCGGCCCAATTCTTATGGATGATCCCTGGGGCCCTCTTCTTCTTGCCTTTATGGTCTACTGCCCCTAGGGTATTGAGACATATATGGTAATGATAGAGCAACTCCTATAGGGTCTCAACCACCAGGGGGGATCGGGTCGACAGTTAGTCAATCTCATCTTGACCTGGGACGTACTCCTCGTAAGGGAAGCTTCCAAGGGTAACCCTGAAACTTCATATATCTCGTGGAGGGTTATGCCGAGTTCTCCATTGGGGGTAAAAAACGTGCCGCTATCCGTACAATACAGTTCCAAGATGCTGTGGAACTGGGGAGCATTGATTTTTAAACCATGTTGAGTAGCCCGAATGGCTACGTACAGCTCCGAATCTATGAGATCAGAATTCTCGGCCAAAACGTAGTCAGTAATCTTAGACCACCAAGTGCTGCTACCCAGCACAGAGTAGATCCACCCTGGGGCCCTGAAGTCCTTTGGGGAAATCTCCCACTAGCTTGAAAGAAGCGATGACGGAAGGTCTCCGCGACCACAGTCATTTCCCCGGCAGGCAGCTCATTGAATGGTAGGCCAGGACGAAGAGCGGTCACATGTTTACAGGAGCTGTCTACCCCGTACCCAGCCATAGAGCCTGTGAAGACGTCGCAAGTCACCCCGTCTTGGGTCGGGGTCAAATCCCAATTCATCACCCATGGGACTGCCAGGGACCGCAACTCAACAATTGAGAACCCCCTCGGCATGCTGGGAAGATAGTAATGGACCCCGTCAACCACGCGGAGCCACTTGCTCTCCCTGAGCAACAAGACTGAAGGATCGATCGCGGCATCACCAAACAAAAACTGAGGCTTTTTGAGCTCTATCCTGGCCTCGTCTGTCAGCACCACGTCAGTGGTCAACTCACGCAACGTCAAATGGTGTCCGTCGGTGACTCTCTTGATCAGCCCATCCGGCTTGTCGGCAGCAAATGCGGGCACCGGATCCAGGAGAGGGAATCATGAAGGCACCGTATAGCCTGTACCTCCGGCGAGACCGATAGCCACGCCCTTCGGAAGGGCTTCGTTAGAAAAGGTCGCTGCAAGGCAGAACCAAAGAATTAGAACGGAATCCACCCTAACAGGAGGGCAAATCCGCCTATTAAGCCAAAACAGGCAAAGTCGCCAGACAAATGTAAATCTTCCTGTCGAAAAGGCAAAGTCCGCTTGACAAAGACGAGATCTGTCTGTATAGGTTGAATTTGTCTTTATGAGACAAAAGTCGACCTCGCCTGTCACAGACAAATTCACCCTCGCCCTATAAAGGCCAACTTCGCCTGTAAAGACAGAAGTCATCCTTTGCAAACGAATGTAAAATCCGCCTGAAAAGGGCCGATTTTACCCAAACTAGGAAAACTACCAAAAAATAGTAGAATCTACTAGGGAAGATGAGCGATACTCATCCTCCCAACCCGATGCCGGCATGCAGCGCAAGGTCGTCAGACAAATCTTTCAACTTACCTAAATGCGTCTCAGGCACGTTGGTGATTGTACCGGCGGCGAGACGATCAGAATAGCGCCCAGGACCTCCTCCCTTTGCAACGTATTTCTTAGATTTCGGCACCATGTCTAAAAGTCAGAGACGAAGCGGGAATTCTTTTTCTTTAGAAAACTTTCACGAAACGAAATTCTTGAGCACAGTAGCTCTCAAAAGAAGGAGAACAAAGCCTATTTAAAGGCGGAGATGCTTACGTGGCCACGATCGCCCTCAAGAGGCGAAACACTAGCGGCTAAGAGATGTGGCCACGATTGAAATCGATGGCCCGGATTGCTCTCTGTAGTTCATTCTCTTTTTGCGGTTACGAAGGAACCATTGAAACAGGAAACGGGCCGGTCAAAACCCAGGACCCGAACCGGATCTGACGGTTGAATTCAAAAATCATGGCCACGATTCGTCGTCGAGCGTGACGCACGAAGCTGACGTTATACTGTCAAAATCACAGTTGATGCGACCTGACAAGCCCACGCCACCTTAGCTGGAAAGCACAAAGCTTCATCGGTGAACACGTGGTTCACCTCCTGCCAAACCGAGTTCCGCCTTAAGGAAGGATTTCGCCTGCAAAAACCTGGCTCAACCCCCCAAATTCAAATTCTGCCTACGAAAATGAATTTCGCTTGAACGATCCGACTCGTCCAGAGTTTTGAACCACCAATGGAATGGCCTCACTCAAACCCACGTCTCGAACGGCTAAGGGTTAGAGCAGAAATCTTAGCATTAAGCCTAAGAGAAACTACTCGACAACTCATCATACAGAGAGGAATAATATAGCTAGCCCGATTCAAACGGTGATCAGTAAAGGCAAATCAAACCCGTTGATAGCTGAGGGTTTGCTAAAAATCCTAAAAGGAGCCAAATACACTTGCTTCGCCAGGAACTTCCTTATTCAAAGTATTTCAGACCATACGCGAGCCGGTTTAGGTCTGAAAACTTTGAAGAGGGTCTTGTAGATGGTAAAAATTACCTCCGCAAACTTATACATGAATTCTCCCGTGAGTCAGAATCGCCCACTCAAATTTAGGGCGGGGTTCACCCATATGTTGGACTCACTAGCGAATTCGTCTGCGGTTGTTCATCCAGATTCGCCAGCATGATTGACTCGCCCGCACGAGTCAAGATCATCCGAATCCGCCTGCTCGCTCGACTCGCCCGCACAAGTCGAGAGTTGAATTCGTACCCAACAGCCGCTACGCCACGTACAAGGAGGGGCCATCCCACTCCTCACGACGTGAAGGGATGGAGAATAGTACTCCAAGCCCATCAAGTAGCCGCAACCAGTCAAATCCATGCAGTCATCAAATCCGCCTGCACACTCAGGGTTGAAGCTCGCCTCGCCTGCATGAGTCAAGAGTTGAATCCGCCTGAAGACGGCAGGCTGACTGGACTTAAATTGAGTACTTGACAGTCGCTACGCTGCATACAGGGATGGACCTTCCCACTTCCCGTAAGACGTGAAGGGATGGAGAACAGTACTTCAAACCCATCAAGTAGCCGCTCACAGTACGAGTGACCGGTCACTCGCCAGATCCGCCTACAGGAAGCTCGCCTCGTCTACACGAGTCAGGGGCTGAATCCGTCTGCAAACGGCAAGCTGGCTAAACCCACTCGAGTGCTGGACAGCCACTATCCCACATACAAGGAGGGCCCATCCCACTCCTTGTAACGTGAAGGGAAGGAACACAGTACTCCGAACCCATCAAGCAGCCGCTCACAGTACAAATCCAAGACATGGTCATATCCCATGATTCAAGGAGCGGCCACGCCGTCCATCCTCTATTTAAGGACTTCTTCTGGCCACGAAGAAGAGGTTCATCGTTTAGTGTTTAGCAGTTCGCTCATAGCTAATTGATTAATTTAATCGGCTAACTGAACCACTAGCTCTTGACTCTCAACAGAGTCAACGACAAGCTCTTTTCATAATCTTTGCACTACAGCATCTTCTCTCAGTTTCGGGCCCTGATCGCCGTCAAACTCGGAGACTCGAACTCCCTCGATCCGTGGTTCTACTGCGTACTGAAGCTCGCCAACAACCTCGGTCGAATAGTCTAAGGGAAGCAGACTCGGTGCGAGAACCGAGAGAAGCGTCCTATAGCTACCGAAAGTCCCCACGTTAAACAAGGAGGGCATTCTCTCCGCTTCTGTTGTAATTTTCAATTCATTAGTTTGTAATAAGCTATTCTTATAAATACAAACAAAATCCCTGTTTCGAGAAATCAAAAATTTAGACCTACAAAAGCGTCGTCACGGGCTTACAGCTTTGAGGTGCTCGTTATATCGAGATCTTCTCACTCTTAGTCAATTTGACTTTAGGCTAGAGATTAGTAGAAGGAGCGCATACTTGGGAGTTTTAGCCATACAGCCATCATGGACTGATAGAGTGGTCAGTGCTTAGCTGGAGGACTCTTGTATTCAAACTCGAAAGAAGGATATTTCCAAAGAGCTCAAGGTGGATTGGACCATCGGATCAGATGGGGGCCTTTGAATGAAAGGCCGACTAGTGGTGTCGAATATTCTACAGTTGAAGAAGGAATTATTTGATGAGACACATCGCATCAGGTACACAGTACATCCAGGCATAACCAAAATGTACAAGGACCTGAAGAGACATTATTAGTGGAGCGGCAAGCATAGGGATATCATGGGGTATATATCTAAATGCTTTACCTATCAACAAGTGAAGGCAGAACATTAGAGACTCGTAGGAACCCTACAGCCTTTACCCATTCCTAAGTGAAAGTAAGCATATATCTTGATGGATTTCATCATGGGCTTACCGAGATCTAAGAGAGGGAACGATTCGATTTGGGTGATTGTTGATCGATTAACGAAGTTGGTCCACTTCTTACCAGTTAAGACGACATACATGGCGGAGACTTAAGCGAGGATCTTCATCCGGGAGATTGTGAGACTACATGGAGTTCTAGAGATTATTGTATTAGATCGAGACTCTGTTTTCATATCACATTTCTGGAAAAGCTTTGAGAATTCTTTCGGCATCCAACTATTATATACTAGTGTTTTCCACCCACAAACAGAGAGGGTCAACCAAGTATTGGAGGACATGTTGCAGGCATGTGTTATCGATTTCTAGGGTAGCTGGGAGGATCATATTCCATTGATTGAGTTTGCATATAACAACAGTTATCAATCAATGATAGGTATGGATCCTTATAAGGTGTTGTACGGGAGGCCATGTAAATCCCCGATTTGTTTGGCAGAACCAGAGGATAGTTTATACTTGGGCCAGAGCTCATGAGGAAGATTACGGAGAAGGTAGCATTGATTCGAGAGTGTATTCTTATGTCTTAGAGTAGGCAGAAGAGTTATGAGGATCAGAGGCGATGATCATTGGAGTTTCAGGTTGGGGACTATGTTTTACTAAAAGTATCGCCCATGAAGGGTGTTCAGCGGTTTGGCAGACAAAGAAAGCTTACCCTGAGATACAATGGACCATTAAAGATTGTTAAACGGGTTGGAGACATTTCGTACCGGCTAGACCTTCTAGCGTTGATAGGGGGAGTGCACGATGTATTTCATGTTTTGATGCTCAAGAAGCACATACACGATGAGGAGCAGCAGAGGGTTATTAACGCACAAAATTTGGAACTTCAGGCTGATTTGACCACCATTGAGATCCCAGTTTGCATTCTTACCAGAGAGGATAGGAGACTTAGAATAAGGTGATCCCTTTGATTAAAGTTTAGTGGAATCGGAAAGGAGCTGAGGAAGCTTCTTGAGAGCACGAGGAGGATATGCATTACGCCTACCCGCACCAGTTTGAGATGATTTTGGCTGTAACTTTTTCATCTAACCTCAGAATGAGGTAATTTAAGATGAGTTGGAAAGCTAATGAAGAGATCTACAACCTTTGTCTTTTGGTTTTTCTAGATTTTAACAATATCAGTGTGTAATGCATATATACACTTAACTGGTTGTTTTTCTAGATTCGAATTGCATCGTTGTATAATGCATATACACACTTAATTGGTCTCAAATAAATTACAATCATGCTCATTCATCATTAAATGATATTTATCATAATATAACTTATTTAATATTATTTACCATAGTATTTTTTTAAAACTATACAAGGTTTTAAATTCATCCTCCCTTAAAAGAATTTCGTCGTCAAAATTCCGCAAACGTATCTTTAAAGATTAATAATACGAGAAAAGCACGTTGAGAGAATAATCCAGACAATGAAACCCTTACATACACATCTCAAATCATTAACCCCAAAGTAGGTATCACAAGTAATATTTACACTTAACGATCTAGAATGCAAATACTCCCATTTAACCCCTAATTAAACGTAACTTGTACGTCGGGCGAAAAATCCAAACAAGGTACCCCCATGTATATACCATTTGTTCCAAATAATTAGGAGCTAAGTGTTAATACCTTCATTCCAGCGTTAAATGTAAATGTAGCTATACAGATAATATGAACATAAACAAATCATAATTAATATTTTACCTGCTCAAACAGGTGTGGGTAGTTGCGATGCATATCCTCCTCATGCTCCCAAGAAGGTTCCTCAGCCCCTTTCCGGTTCCACTTCACTTTAACTAAAGGAATCATCTTATTTCTAAACTTCTTACCCACTCTAGCAAGAATACAAAATGGAATCTTGATGTTTGTCAAATCAGCCTGAATCTCTAAGTCTGGTGCGTCAAACACTATCTATCGCTCCTCGTTGTGTAAATGCTTCTTGATCATCAAAACCTGGGAAACATCATGTACACCCAACATTGATGCGGGACAATCTAGTTGATACAAAACAGCTCCAACATGCTCAATGACCCCAAATGGTCTAACGTAACTCTGGGAAAACTTTCCTCATCTACTAAATCGTTGAACACCCTTCATCGGTGATACTTTCAATAAAACGTAATCTCCAACTTGAAACTCTAAAGGTTGTTGCCTTTAATTTGTGTAGCTCTTTTGCCAACTTAGGTGGAAAGAATACGCTCCCAAATTACCACTACCTTCTCCGTAGTTTATCCTATCCAACCAAATTTGGTCCAAGTAATAGGTTATTCCATAACTCTGCTCAACAAATCGGGGATCTACAAGGCCTCCCGTACAATGCTTCTAAAAGGGACATGCCTACCGTCGATTGATAACTATTATTGTAGACAAATTCAATCAATGGGATATGGTCCTCTTACTTGCCCTAGAAATTGATAACTCAAGACCGCAACATGCCTTTCAACACTTGGTTAACTCTCTCTGTTTGTCCATCTATCTGCAGGTAGAATACGATGCTATATGATAATTGGATGCCAAAATAATTGTGGAAGCTCTTCCAAAAATGTGAAGTAAAAATTGAGCTACGATCTAATACAATCTTCTCCAGAACTCCATGCAATCATACAATCTCCCGGATGAATATCCTCACATATCTCTCCATTGTGTAAGTTGTCTTAACGTGTAATAAGTACGCCGACTTTGTCAAATATATCCTCCTTCGACTACGGATTCTCGAGTATTACAATCCGGCCTTTCTTTTGAAGGACCCTATCTTATCTGATGGTCCAATCTGCCTTGGGTTCTTAGAAATTTCCCCTTTCGGATTTGATCCAAGAGTTCATCGATTGAGCGTTGATTACTATGTACATCCATGATAGCTGTACGACTAACATTCCCAATCAAGCCCTACTTGGTTGGTTCAATAGCAATGCCCTCCTTGCTAATTACGTGGCACAAAATCTAACCTCTGAAAGCTAAAACTTGTATTTGCTAAATTTAGCATGTGATTAGCACTCCCACAAAGTCTGCAATGTTAGATGAAGGTGTCGCTCCCGCTCTTCCTCTAATCTCGAATAAATAAGGATATCGTCGATAAACACTATCACGAACTAGTCCAAATATGGACGAAAAATTTGGTCCATCAAATTCATGAATACCGCGGGTGCATTGGTTATCCCAAATGGCATAACAAGAAACTCAGAAGACCCATATCAAGTTAGGAAGGTAGTCTAGAAAAATATCCATCTTCCGAACCCACAACTAATGATAACCATAATGAAGATAAATTTTCAAGAAACACTATGCTCCCTACAACTAGTCGAATAAGTCACAAATTCTCGGTAATGGGTACATGTTTTGGATGGTGACCTTATTCAACTGGCGATAATCTATAGACAAATGCATGTTGTCGTCTTCTTCTTTACGAAAAGGATCGGTGCTCCCCATGGAGAATGACTCCGACGAATAAAGCCCTGAGATAATAGCTCATCTAACTGAATCTATAGCTCCCTCATCTTAACAGGTGCCATGCGATAAGATGTTCGAGATCTCGACGTTGTGCCTAGCTACATCTCGATGCAAAACTCAATCTTTCTCACTGAAGGTATCCAGGTATGTCCTAAAAGACATTCTGATACTCTGAGAGGACTTTGGTCTTACTCAAATCTACACCCTGATCCCGCATCATCACCTCCTCGATGTATGCCAGAAATAACTCAGTATTCTGGTTACCCTATGAGGTTGCTACTATCTACTCAAACCCTTCGAACGTTCGCAAACTAATTATTTTAATAAAACTGTCGATACTGATATGGTAGGATGATAGCCAATCCATACCAAGAATCACGTCGAACTTGGACATACACAAGACAATCAAATTAACTACAAACTTAGACTCGTCTAAGTTGATAATTCATCTCCTACAAATACTCTCAAAGAGGAACACCTATCCCAAAAAGGGGTAGTAACTGACAGAGAAAAATCTAAAAGTTGTGCTATAAGTTGAAGCTTAATCATGAAAGCATAAAAGATGAACGAATGCGAAGCTCTGAAATAAGATACGGGCAGGGAAGGAGTTTATAAGGAACGTACCTTCAACAACGGTCCCGTTCTCACCATGAGGTATAACTGCATAGTCTCTGCCCAAAATTAGGGTCTGATGTGCTAAAGTGTCTGGAACGTATGGGACCATATACCCCTAAGGTACCTCCTATATGGCATGCACCTGGCCCTTGATCCTCAGAACGATCGGCGGTGCCTCAATCCTCTACTGCTAGCCATGCCCATGGCCTTACGGTTGCTGACCCTGGTCTCTACCCTGTTGGCTTCTTGCTGGGGCCTTGCAACAATCCCTCGCCCTATGTCTAATTTTGTTGTAGTTATACCTTGCACCATGAATCTTGCATTGAATCTTGCGCTGCTACAGCGCCCTCAAATTCTGCTACGACCCCTTCTTATAAGGGCCCTGCTACGATTGTCCTCCAGACTCTGAATTAGATCTCTTTCCCTTGCCTTTGTCCTCAGGCTATCCTACTTTAGAGTTGCCTTCCTTGTTCTTCTAGAACATAGCAGTTTCTGTCTCCTGTGAGATAGCGGCATCGGCTACCTCTAGCACTGAGCGGAATCATCTAGAAATAAGGTATCGACATAGGTTTGGATGATGTTCCATTAAAAACATCTAAGCTTGACGCTCCCCGGTCTGCCACATGCCCGTGAACCGAAGTAGGCTCATGAATTTACTCTCATAATCAGTTACATTCATGTCAGCCTGCTCCAAACGGGCTAACTCCAACTCTTTCCCAGCCTTGGCCGCCGATGATACATACTGTTCGTCGAAAAAGTAAATGAAGTCCTCCCAGGTGAGTGCCATGTGCTGCTCCGGTGTAAACTAAAGTCTGTATCAACCACCGACATCTCCCTTAAGGCTAAATGCGGCTAACCTCTACTTCTGAACGGTGTCGACATTAATGTTGGCTTCTTGTTTTGATGATGTTTAACAAACAATTTACCACTAATGTTGTTTGTCTAGTATTTGTATTTTCTTATTTATTATAGACAAACAACGTTATTGGAGGATGGATGGAATCGAGCCTTAACGATCATATCAAATGGAGGTTGGCGGAATTGCGGAGTGAAGTAACGTCAATTCAAAGTTAAAGATCAAGTTCAAGCTTCATCTGCGAGATTACCAAGTCAAGCTTAATTGAAGATCAAGATTGCTTGGGTAATGTAGTTTAGGATTTAAATTATGTGTGTTAAGTACTCTAAGCTCAATTATCTATACACACATATTTTATTGGTTTCCTTGTATATATATGTAGTCACATATATACACAACACAAGTTTTGGTTTTAATGTTTATAAATATGAAATTACATGTTTCATATTTATTATTGTGATTTGGTTTATCTACTTAGATATGAAACAAATATATTTTCATATATATACTTATGTTTCATTTTCGATTGTATTTGTGAAAATATTGTTTTCTCAGTTTATGGACTTAATAACAATCATATACATACTTTATTAAGTCTATATAATCATTGTGCAAAGTTTCAAAACATGGTTTAGCCAAAATGTCAAAATTCACATGTTTACATTTTCGTGTTTTGGACTATTTTGCAAAATGATGATTTTTCACAAATGGGAAATGCAATTTGGAAAATTCTTTTTGTAACATGTTTGTTTTCATGTTACATACATTTCCTAAAGTTTTATTATTTTTGGACTTCATTTGTTATTTTTAACATATTTTCAAAAGTCTCAAAAATCTGTTTTAATATCAGTTTTCTGCTGTGTCAGTCTTCGGTCGACCGCACCGGTCGACCGCTCATTTGTTCTTTCGTCAGCATGCAGCAGAGAATTGGTCGGTCGACCGATGCGGTCGACCGAGAGCTCGATATTTTCCATCAGTCGACCGCACCGGTCGACCGACGATTGTCCAGAACAGTTCTTCGTGTTTTTGTTCTTCGCGATCGACCGCGAATATTTTTGGTCGACCGCCAATAGATCCGTTGGTTCCCAACGGCTATTTTTCTGAGCTGTTTTCTGGGGGCTCTTCTGTCTTTTGCTTGGGGTTTTTGTTGAGATCTTGAGTGGGTAGAAATACCCCATTGCTGATCTCTTTTTAAACTAAGCAAAGAAGTTTTTAAACAGGTTTTAAACAAGGGTTTAAGTGTGTTTAAGGGTTTGTTTTTGTTTGTAAAGAAGTTTTCACAAGTGGAGGAGATTATCTTCTTGTTTGGGCTTCAATCTCCATCTCTTCATCTTGTTATCAATTGAGAAGTTTTCTAAACTCAAACTCTAGCTTTACATTTATATACTTGTTTGATTATCATTGCTCTTAAGCTAGATTTTATATTTGAGTTTAGTTGAATTAATTTTATCTACTCATTGTTACACACACCCACTTTGAGCTTATTGTATTTGCACTCATAATATATTTACGGTTGTGAGAGTTGTAACATTGAGTGTGAGCTTTCATTGTGTTCTCATCCATAGTTGAGAACAATCAATTATTGTATTGAGCCTAATTGTGAGATTCACTTTGTAATACACTTGTACACCGAGAGGAGTGTGTGGTGAGAGTCGCGGATCGTTCCAAGAGGAGTGGCGTCGGTTGACGAGCCTAGGGAGAGGTTGTAACCGAGCACTTGAGGGAGACACGGCTAGGTCCAACACTTGTGAGGTTGTAGAGTGTGATTGCAAGAGTGTCGATTATAAAGTTTTCGGTTAGCTAGAAAACCGAGTATGAGGTGTAAACGTTATTCGGGTGAACGTAGAAAACCCGGTTGTGATAGTGGAGTATCTCCTCGAGGTGAGGAGCGGGGACATAGGTCGTGGGGACCGAACCTCGTAAACATATCCTTTTTTTGTGATTGCATTGGCGCACTTGTTTTCATGTTCACATCTTACATCGCCATTGTGTATTGCTTGTTGATCATTTTGCCCTATCACATTTGTAGTTAAATTGTTTACCCATTGTGTTAGTTTATATATCCTTGTATATATATATTTTCATCTTATAGGATATATCTCATTGTTCATATTGCTTATCCTAGCTCATATATATGGTTGTATTTCATACTTGCTAGGATAACTTGTTAATTAGTTTTAATTAGCATTTAATTGGATTAGATTAGCATAAGACCCTAATCACCCCCCTAAGGTCTAATCGCCTTGAGTTAAAGATCCAAGTTATCTTTTTGTGCTAATCTTGTTTTGATTGCATTTGCATCTTGCTTGACTTTTATATTATGGATATGCATGTTTTAGGTTATGCCATCAATATTGCTCCTAGATTAGATAATTTCCCCTATGCCCAATGATGTGTTAGATTTAAACTTTTTGTTCAATCTAAACACTTTGATTTATGGGAATTTATAGATGATGCTTATATTGTGCCCACTTTGGAGAAATCCAAGTGGAATAAGAATGATCATCGTATGTTTACAATGAACAATATTTTGTTAGAATATTTGCTAAATGCTTTTAATTCATCTATGTCTAACAAGTTTGTTCATTTTGATAGTGCTTACAAACTTTGGAAATTTATAGAAGCACATCAAGGAGACTTGGAGGCGATCCGACAAGCTTTGGAGGATCCCGCTTCAAGTTCATATAGAGCTTCATGCACACGAGCACTAGGCGATAGCCCTAGTGAGGTTTGCGAGTTCGAATCTATTGATAATTTACCTAATGATGAACTTGCTTGTGCTAGTGAAAAATTATTGCATGCCTTTAATAAATTGCAAAATGATTTTATTAATCTCAAAAGCAAGCATGTAGAACTTATATCCGATCATGAGAAGCTAGCTTTCAATTTTGATATCATTACTAAAGAAAATGTTGCTCTTAAAGAAAATAATGATATGTTAAAATTGAAAAATGAGAAATTATCATCATCCATTTCTAACTTATCTCATGCTAAGATTGATGCCATGTTAGAAGTAGAGAACATAAAAAATAACACTGCTTCTTTTATAAACAACTATTTATGTTCTATTTCTAAAAGTGCATATGTGCCTAAAAATAAAGACTTGAATCTTATGAAAAAATGCATTTCATCTTTAGATTCAACTTTGAAAATATGCATTAATAACCATAAAAAACTTATGGACAAGTGTGCTAAGTCTAGTGCTACAAAATCACCTACACACTATGCACACTTGTATAGCAAAGTTTACAAGTGCTCCATTTGTGGTCGTAAAGGCCATTTAGCTAAATTTTGCTATGATGCACAAAAACAAAAGAATATTAATCCTTCTTGTCCATCTCATCAAGTTTCTTCATCACATGTACACACACATGCACCTATTTCTCATCATAAGCATGCTCTTGTGTATCATTGTAATTTTTGTGGTAGATTTGGTCACTTAGCTAAGTTTTGTTTTGATTTGCGAAAAGTTTCTAAATCGCAAAATATTTCAAGTAGACCAACGTTGTTTCAAAATGTTTCTCATTTGTAAAATAATCTTCAAAGACCATCTTTATTTGCAAATGTTCCTCGTGCACATCCACATGGTCAACATAACCAAATACATCCTCTTCATTGCACTTATTGCAATCGAATGGGTCATTTGCATAATTATTGATATGACCGGACCCGTACACTAAATGCGCCTAAATAGGTTCATAACCCAAGGGCTTTGAGCTTAAATGATAGGGGTCATGTCCCTAAACCTTTTGGTACCAAGAGTTCTTGTGTACCAAAACAAATTTAAATTTCAAACCAAGAATTTTAGTGTTCTTACTTTTTCCTTTCTTGATTTTGAAAATTATGACCTAAAATCTTTTGATTATGAAAACAAATTTTTAATTGATCAAATCTTTTGTTTTCATGTTTTGATTTTAATGAGAGGCTTGTAGTTATATACCCTCCGGGTTTATTGGGTGTTTATTCCCAAATCATGTTTACCGGATGCTAGAATGATTATATGGGTTAGAACAAGCTTAAGAGCTTGATATATTATTGCCTCTCTTGAAATTCTTTTGTCAGAGATTTTGTTTTGATTGGTTGCTTTGAATTCATTATACTTTACTTATATGATGATATTTATGTGTTTGTGCTTATGGATCATCTATTCGTGGTATATAATGTATTCTATGAGTGGTTTGATCAAGTTCTTCATTGATCAAACATCGTTTTTGGATATAAACTTTGATTTATGATTTCTTTTGATGGATTTGTTTTCATTGGAAAAATTTTGCATGATTCTCATGTTCCTCTTCTTTTGATTTCATAAATCTATTCTTATACATGGCTTTTATAATGAGACACTATCTTTATAATGTCATATCATTATGTGTCCTCATTGTATTTTGTTTGTATGTGAGTAGTGTTTAGCATATCTTTTCATTTATGCTTGCTCACATGTTTTCCATGATGTTCATTTATTGCATATTTTCTATATGGCTTTTTGATAGGGGGAACAATCCCTATATCTTTCTATGTGTTATACTCACCTATGTTTATTGTTAGGGGGAGCTTTCGCTCTCTTAATTCTTTTGTCCCCTTTTTGATGTTGTCAAAGAGTGAGAAATATTGTGAGTATATTCTTTCTTGTTTATATACATGTGAATTATAATTTATATATTCATTTTCTTTCATGCATATATCCTTTTTGTAAATTGTTTGTCATCATCAAAAAGGGGGAGATTGTTGGCCTTCTTGTTTTGATGATGTTTAACAAACAATTTACCACTAATATTGTTTGTCTAGTATTTGTATTTTCTTATTTATTATAGACAAACAACGTTGTTGGAGGATGGATGGAATCGAGCCTTAACGATCATATCAAATGGAGGTTGGTGGAATTGTGGAGTGAAGCAACGTCAATTCAAAGTTAAAGATCAAGTTCAAGCTTCATCCGCGAGATTACCAAGTCAAGCTTAATTGAAGATCAATATTGCTTGGGTAATGTAGTTTAGGATTTATATTATGTGTGTTAAGTACTCTAAGCTCAATTATCTATACACACACATTTTATTGGTTTCCTTGTATATATATGTAGTCACATATATATACAACACAAGTTTTGGTTTTCATGTTTATAAATATGAAATTACATGTTTCATATTTATTATTGTGATTTGGTTTATCTACTTAGATATGAAACAAATATATTTTCATATATATACTCATATGTTTCATTTTCGATTGTATTTGTGAAAATATTGTTTTCTCAGTTTATGGACTTAATAACAATCATATACATACTTTATTAAGTCTATATAATCATTGTGCAAAGTTTCAAAATATGGTTTAGCCAAAATATCAAAATTCACATGTTTACATTTTCGTGTTTTAGACTATTTTGCAAAATGATGATTTTTCACAAATGGGAAATGCAATTTGGAAAATTCGTTTTGTAACATGTTTGTTTTCATGTTTACATACATTTCCTAAAGTTTTATTATTTTTGGACTTCATTTGTTATTTTTAACATATTTTCAAAAGTCTTAAAAATCTGTTTTAATATCAGTTTTCTGCTGTGTCAGTCTTCGGTCGACCGCACCGGTCGACCGCTCATTTGTTCTTTCGTCAGCATGCAGCAGAGAGTTGGTCGGTCGACCGATGCGGTCGACCGAGAGCTCGATATTTTCCATCGGTCGACCGCACCGGTCGACCGACGATTGTCCAGAACAGTTCTTCGTGTTTTTGTTCTTCGCGGTCGACCGCGAATATTTTCGGTCAACCGCCAATAGATCTGTTGGTTCCCAATGGCTATTTTTCTGAGCTGTTTTCTGGGGGCTCTTCTGTCTTTTGCTTGGGGTTTTTGTTGAGATCTTGAGTGGGTATAAATACCCCATTGCTGATCTCTTTTTGAACTAAGCAAAGAAGTTTTTAAACAAGTTTTAAACAAGGGTTTAAGTGTGTTTAAGGGTTTGTTTTTGTTTGTAAAGAAGTTTTCACAAGTAGAGGAGATTATCTTCATGTTTGGGCTTCAATCTCCATCTCTCCATCTTGTTATCAATTGAGAAGTTTTCTAAACTCAAACTCTAGCTTTACATTTATATACTTGTTTGATTATCATTGCTCTTAAGCTAGATTTTATATTTGAGTTTAGTTGAATTGATTTTATCTACTCATTGTTACACACACCCACTTTGAGCTTATTGTATTTGCACTCATAATATATTTGGGGTTGTGAGAGTTGTAACATTAAGTGTGAGCTTTCATTGTGTTCCCATCCATAGTTAAGAACAATCAATTATTGTATTGAGCCTAATTGTGAGATTCACTTTGTAATACACTTGTACACCGAGAGGAGTGTGTGGTGAGAGTCGCGGATCGTTCCAAGAGGAGTGGCGTCGGTTGACGAGCCTAGGGAGAGGTTGTAACCAAGCACTTGAGGGAGACACGGCTAGGTCCAACACTTGTGAGGGTGTAGAGTATGATTGTAAGAGTGTCGATTGTAAAGTTTTCGGTTAGCTAGAAAACCGAGTATGATGTGTAAACGTTATTCGGGTGAACGTAGAAAACCTGGTTGTGATAGTGGAGTATCTCCTCGAGGTGAGGAGCGGGGACGTAGGTCGTTGGGACCGAACCTCGTAAACATATCCTTTGTTTGTGATTGCATTGGCGCACTTGTTTTCATGTTCACATCTTACATCACCATTGTGTATTGCTTGTTGATCATTTTGCCCTATCACATTTGTAGTTAAATTGTTTACCCCTTGTGTTAGTTTATATATCCTTGTATATATATTTTCATCTTATAGGATATATCTCATTGTTCATATTGCTTATCCTAGCTCATATATATTGATGTATTTCATACTTGCTAGGATAACTTGTTAATTAGTTTTAATTGGCATTTAATTGGATTAGATTAGCATAAGACCCTAATCACCCCCCCCCCCCCCTCTAGGGTCTAACAATTAAGCATATCCAAGATGTTCCCCACATTTTCCTTCCACTTTTGCGCCGCAAGTGAATCTGACGTGCCATGAAATTCTGGTGCTCTCATCTTCTAGTATCTCTTAACTAAACAGAGCTAAGCCTCTTTTTTGACGGCCCTATCGATAGCTGTTGGTGGCGGTGTAGCTGTCGGTGTGGCTTCTTCAATTGGTATTTCTTGTTGTGCCTGATTTGTCATTTGCTCCTAAATTGCTGCTAACTGAGCAGTGAACGATGCTATGAGATCAATCAAGTACTACGGAGCCTGCTGCGGCTCGAGCTCTAAATCAGCTTTCTCGGCTCCCTGAGCATAGGTACCTCTATGACCACGTCCTCTTACCGACATCTATAACTTCAGGAGTAGAGCTTTATTAGACACAGTAAATTAGATCTCATGCATAAATAGCATAACATATAACAATAGGTAAATCGTATCACATACCATTCACAGTATACTTTATAATCAAAGCAAGATAATTATCATAAAAAAAGATTTTGTAATTTTTGCGTTATATATATATATATATATATATATATATATATATATATA